>CM037473.1:3214000-3716500 GCA_021014325.1 Plazaster borealis
ATATTTACTAACTGTGTATAGTGACGTCAGCGAAGGCCAATTAATCATTATTTATTAACCCTGCCATTGACTCGTCAGTCATTGGAATTTAAACGGTTGTCCATTTTAATAACTGCAAGTACATGTACGTACTATTAATTAGCAAATGTTAAATGTACATTGTAATGTATCGTGGCCGAGCGTGGCGTTCCCCCTTAACAGTGGTCCGCTGGCCAAGTGCCAGTTAAAAAACCCAAGGACCAGTCAGAAAACTAGTCCGGCTGGCTAGTTGATTGCTTGCCACTGCTACACGGAAACCCCACAACACGGACCAGTGAAAAAACTGACGGACCAGTGAAAAAACTGACGGACCAGTGAAATGACAAGCTAACTGGTTCTGCTGGTTACTCACTGAAAACATTAACGGCAAACCCTGCCGGGTCTAGTTCATCGGATTTGGTTCGAATCCCGGTCATGACACTTGTGCCCTTGAGCAAGGCACTTAATCATAGATGCTTCGTAAAAAGTTGGGAAGGTATTGCATTCTGCTCTACCAGCCAGGCTCCTAGTGGATGATACCCATGCCTACATCCTTATGGTCTGTGAAGGGGGTAACCTTGTTTCAGCCAGGGTCTACAAGATTCACATGACATAAAAGGTTTAAAAGACAGAACATACATTGTTACAAACAAGTTTATAAAAACCTGGAAAGCTGGATTTGGGTTAGATTAAAAACTATCACAAAAGACAGAACATACATAGTTACATACAAGTTTATAAAAACCTGAAAAGCTGGATTTGATTCAAATTGTCAAATCTCCTGTAAGATGCAAATGTTGGCAGCTCTCTTATACTCTAAACACCCCCCCCCCCTGCCCTCCCCGGAATACTTCTTAACTCTGTATTCCGACGTCTTCATCAATTTGCAGGTCCGAGAGCGATGTCGTAAGGGAATCCCCTGCTCCATACGATCCAGGGCATGGCAACACCTGTGCGGCAGCAAGAAGTTATACGAGCAGAATAAAGCTCGTTGGGAGGTGAGTTGGTTCTTGTCAGATTGCATCAGACAGCTGACGTCGGGGGATCATGTTGTTGTGCCTTGATAAGATCGACTGTGAATGTGTGTCAGGGAGGTACAGTCAGCAAGGACCGGTTATCGACAGGTTATCGGTAGTCTGTCACTGGTAGACTCATGAGTGTTGTTTATTGAATTACTTTTCATTATGGTTTTTTCTTGTGATATTTTTTTGGACTGAATTCCTGGTAACTCAGTGCCAACGACTTTGAAACTTCTTAAACATTTCAAGAATTTTAAATTGAATCTTTCGTGAAATTGCCTTGAAATCTGCGCTATTTTCTTCACGGTAAAAGAAAGGAGATATACAAATACAATTCATGTTGGCTTATGGGTAAGCTCTGTAAATGTCCAGCGCCTAATTTCATAAACACTTAAAAATCTGCTTAGCACAAAGAAATCTTGCTTATTAGAACTGGTTTACCAGCCAAACTGCCATGTAATTTACATTACTTGTGAATGGTACCCCGCTTGTTTTTGCTAGCAAACTAATTTGTTAAACAAGTTTTCTGCTTTTAAAAACACCCTACAATCTAGACTGTTTTAAGGGGAATAATATCAATTCCTACCTTCAGCTCCCCTGAGTTATTTTCATCTTAAATGTTTTCTTCTGGTAGCCCCTTACCAAGAGTGGCTTTCAGTCTTATTTTGGGCGAACTTGCATATAACATTTTTTTAAAATAATAATATGAACAATTTAATAAATCAATTTCTACAAGAAATTTCCACCACCAATAACAAGTTCTTAAAAATTCTCTTTTGAAGGAGTTGGATACCATGGAGGGCGACCCTAAATGGTTGGAGATCATACAGAAGGACCTCGATCGTCAGTTCCCATTCCATGAGATGTTCGCGTCCCGTGACGGCCACGGACAGCAAGATCTCTTCCGCATCCTCAAGGCGTACAGTATCTACAACCCAAGGGATGGCTACTGTCAGGCCCAGGCTCCCGTGGCTGCCGTGCTCCTCATGCACATGCCTGCCGAGGTAGGTGTTTGATTCAGGGGGAAAGCCTCATTGAGATTACAGTGAGAAAATAGAATTAGCTGTTCAAAACTGTTTACCACCCAAAAGAACCTACATGTATGGTATAAATGTAAGCATTTGTTAATGGCCTGACGTTACGACCCTAGCAACATTGGGACCTGTTAAAGGGCTTGATTTTGTTGAAGCAGTGTTCCTGGGGCCAAACACATTCCCAAAATGTTCAATTCGTTTGTTATTTTTTTCTTTATTTTTTTCTTTATTTTTTTCTCAAAGCGAATAACAAGTTTAGGGTCGCGGCATAAAATAAGGGTTGGTCGGGTAACCGGAAACATAATTTGTTTTGGGGGCCTTAAGTGTCATGGGGTCGATTTCACAAAACTCTTCCTAACTTAGGACTAGTCCCAGGCAATGCTAAGAGGAAGGACTAGTCTTAAGGAAAGACCAGTTACTGGTCCTAACTTCAGATAAGACTAGTCTTATCTCTTTGTGAAATCGGCCCTTGCTTAAAAGTAGTTATACTTTTGGTAATTGTCAAAGACAAGTATCCTCACATGGTGTATCCCAACATATATGCATAAAATAACAAACCTATGAACATTTTGGCTCAATTGTTCATCGAAGTTGCAAGAAAATAAAACAACAAAAAACAAAAAACCTTGTTGCTTTGAAGGAATGTTATTGGCCCAATGACCAATGACCAGGGCACTAATGTAAAGCGCATTGAGACGTTTATTGTAAAATGCGCTATATAAGAACTTGTTATTATTATTATTTGAATTGTGTGCTTTCAGATGCCAGTGAAAGGCTTGCTTCATGCTTGAAGCCTTTTTCAGATTCAAATTTATTGGTTAAAAACTTGTTACTTCAAAGGATGTCATTTCTAACAATGTTTTATAATACCAACAGCTCTCCAGTGCTCTTTACCAAGTAAGTTTTTTATGGTCATTAAGTCGTGAAGTAATTACCCAAAAGTACACCCTGCCTCTAAAGGTATCGTACACGTTTGGTAATGACTCAAAACAAATATTAGCATAAAACTTACTTGGTAACAAACAACGGAGAGCTGTTGATAGTATAAAACACTGTAGGAAACGACTCCCTCTGAAGTAACGTAGTTTTTGACTAATTTCTCACTAATTTCTCACTAAAATAATAAAAACTTCTTGGAAGAAGTTTTTATTCCAATCTGAAAGCACACAAATTGTACAACAAGGGTGTTTTTTCTTCATCATTTTCTTGCAACTTCGATGACCAATTGAGCCCAAATTTTCACAGGCTTGTTATTTTATGCATATGTTGGGATACACCAAGTGAGAAGACTTGTCTTTGACAATTTCCAAACGTGTTCAGTGCCTTTAAGGACACAAGTATTAAGACCGGGACTCGAGCCCACACTCTGCTGATCAGAAACACCAGATCGCTTGATTGCTCGGCCATGACTCACCTGTGGCATAGCACAATCACAATCCTCATTATGATTTAAAAGCAAGATACCTGACTATAGTTTTTGAAACAGAAACTCTCATGAAACGAATCCGATTCCCCCCTTCCCTCCCCCGATTTGTTAATCTCTTCCTTTTGAGTTCTACATCACACATAGATAGGACATGGGTTGGACTTGAACCCTTGACCTCCCACATTTCTGTCAACTGGGCCGAGCTGCTTAAAGCACAAAAAGTAGCTAAGCACAACAAAATTATGCTTACCAGAACAAGGTTACCAGCCAAACTACCATGTCACGTGTACAACTTGCGACTGGTATCCTGCTCATTTTTGCTAGCATAAAATTGTTAAGCAATATTTTCTGCCCAAGCAGCTCTATGAAATTTGGCTCTGGTTGGTGTGGTAGTACTTTCCATGCATATGGGTTCCTGCGGTTCCATTGTAAAAACATAAATTGCTGTTAGATATGAAATTTTTTCTCCAGTTTCCTTGTTGCTGTTTCGTTGTTAGAAATGTTCCCAGGTTTGATTAATTAAAGGAAAGTTAAGAAACAGAAAACAGATAACTCTCTGAAAGTCTTATGATGACAACGTTGTTGTTTTGGGGGAATGGGAGTTGGGAGAGGGAAGCTACTTGTACTTAAAGGTTTGTTATGAAAATGTTCAATTTTTCCACCTTTTTTCCCTCCATTTTTCACATTGAATAAAAAGATCATGCATCGGAACACAGGTTTTTTTTATTCAAACAGGTGGAATTTTTTTACCCCAAACAACAAATATTACAATTGTTTTTTAAAGGAAAACTTCTTTTTAAAAAATTTGTTTAAACTCAAACCAATCAAAAGAAAGAATCTACATGTAGAGGTATAAACCGTCTGGAATGATTGTATGATGCTTTGAATGTGGTGACACTGTTGCTGGAGGCAGTTGTTTGATTAATACAAAGTTACACGCTGTATGCACATGTTTTTTAGGTTTTAAACTAAACGCACACTTTCATGTACAGACAACACGCTTTGTTTCGTCAGGCGTTATATTTGCTGCCTCGGAGCAGTATTACAAATCTCCTTCAACTTTCAATGATGAGTCGGAGTTCAACATATAGTTGGTGACAGCAACAAGTTCCGCGCTAAATTGATCATTCACACACAAAGCATCCGTGACACATTCATACCGCCAACTACACGTAATGTAGACAGCATAAAGTCATTTAGGTTTACATTACCTAATTTAGTAACAAATACAGTAGGAAGTACTTCATTAAATAGAAACCGGTCACGGCCAGCCTGCCAATGTATTTTCCTTTGTTAGTTTCCCCACATGAAGTAGTTCCTACATGTATTTTCGTTTTAGGAACAGGAAGTGTCTTGCGATGGACGTATTTTAACGGTTGGGCATGGGGAAAAAAAGAACTGGTTAATCACTTCTTAATAGATGAGATGTATTTATAAAAGGCAATCAGCTTGTTGTAAACTGCTTACCAACCAAGCTGACAGGCTAATATTAATGCAAGTATTGTTAATGGTTTCAATAGACTGTGCATACCCATGTTTTTTATTCCAGAATCAATCTCGGAGCATTCTGAGCACTTTGAACAAAAAATTGTCTCCAAACTCGCTGAGATTGAACCAGTAGCTTCAGAACACCCATGTTTCTTATCCCCAGAATCAATCTCGGAGCATTCTCAGCATTTTGAAAAAAAATTGTCTCCAAACTGTTTGACGCATATTGAAAACTTAAAACTAACTCAAACGAAGACTATATAATATTTATATGATATCAAATTCTATTCATACAAACTTCTTACAAATAAAACTACCCACAGCATTTTGTTATAAATACAATTTCCTTTTTTTATATTATACAAATAATTTGATTTAAAATTGATATTGAAACAAAACTAAAACGAGAATGCTTATTGTTTTTAGAAATTCCATTTGCCAATCAGGCCTGAACTTGTTTCGACCAATACATAAGTTAAATGATAACAGTTTGGCAAAACTCTTAAATGTTTACAAGTAACCAGAAACGAAGGTCAAGTCTTGTTCTCGGGTTTTCTTTGTTGATTTGTTATAAGGAATTTTACTTTCATATTTTTCATGTCTGAATTTTACTTTCCCAACAATATTTTTATACTTTTAAAGTGAATAAACTACAATAAACTAAAGTACTTGAAGAAAAAGAATTGTGCACACGTAAGAACTCAATATGGTTGGAACCAACTTGTCATGGTCCCACAAGTTTGAATATTTGTGCAAGACAGTCTATATCATATTAGGCAAAGTTACTGGCCTGCAACCTTATGCAGCTGATTTGCTGATTTCCTTGTTTTTAGGTTTCTCAGCTGGCTGTTAAAAAATAGAAAAACACATTACAAAGTAAGAAGTAACTATAAATAGTAAACTTGCGGGTACAACCATGTGTAAATCTCTTTTGGAGGAGTGTTGGCTCTGAAAAGAGCCGGTGTGGGGTCTCGACATTTCGAGCGGTATACTCTGCTCGTCTTCTGTTTCTCCTGAAGACGAGCAGAGTATACTGTTCGAAACGTCGAGACCATACCGGCTCTTTTCAGAGCCAACACATCCTCTCAAAAGAGATTGTACTCATGGTTGTACCCGCAAGTTTGCTATTTATAGTTACTTCTTATTTTTCCACACCATGCAAAGCTTCAAACACCACTTACATTACAAAGTCTTGTTGTGCCTGGAAATTTTCTCTCACCCCCCCCCCTTGTCCTGTCTTGAGTTTACTGGCCCAACACTGAAACCACTGGCCTCGGGCCAGTGGTCAAGTGTAAAATTCTGCTGACTAGTCACTGTACAAATTAAGGGCAATTCTTGAATGGTACAGTACATATCATAGCTATTGACAGCTAAATTGCAGAGTCCAATTTTATTTTGTTCACCCAAATATTGGCTGAGCACAGAAAGATATTGCTTTCCAGAAATTGGTTGCTAGCCCCAAAAAACCATGGAAGATATAAAAAGGAAGATTTTATGCGTAAACACCTTTTATGAAAAGTGCCCCCCTGAGACCGATCTACAAATTGCAACATCCGTATGTTAAGAGAGCCAGTCAGTCATTTCTGGAAACAATAGCTGTGTAATCAAGGTTTGACCTTATAATGTGAACTGGATTAGTTTACTTCCCTTGTCTGTTTTTAGAGACCAGTGTGTACGGTTTAACGAGGGTCTAAAACTGGGTAAAGTGATGACTAACAAAGAGAGGTGGAGTGATGATGATCAGTGAAACCACTTTAGTAGTCTTGGTTCAATGACATTGGTATGCATCAAATGTGTTGCACAAGTATAATAATAATAAAACTTCATACATATGTTGGCTGCCTGACGTTTATCATGTGTATCAAATTTGAAGCGATTACAAAAAACAACACACATCTTCTCAAAGTCCATTTTGAACAGTTTTCCAACTGCCGCTAGAGGGCGCTCTTGTGTATCCTGACGTCATCGGTATTTTTGTTTAACTGCACCCCCTTGCCGGACACTAACATCGTTGAAAGCATTTTCATAACATTTAGCACTTTTGAATTACAAAGGCACTTCCGGTTTCGACCGGAAGTAGAGGTCATGTGAGGTCACGCACACTGAATAAAATAAAGACCTAATTTATCCCTACCCAATCCCGCAAACAAAAACCTAAGGTCTCTTGGAGCTGATTTGATATAGATTTTCAAATATTTAAAATAGAAACCTTTAAGGTGATGTCACGTGACAGGTGATGACGTCATCATGACGGATTTCTTTTAGGACCTTCCTTGCACCAATGCCTTTGATCACTGAAAGTTTCATTGCAATTGCTCTTTAGGAACTATGAAAAAAGGTGCTTGGAACGAATTGTGCGTTATTTCAATGACTTCCGGAAGTCTGAAAGATAATAAAAACTTTAACGAAAACAAGAGCTGTTTCGCTGCGCTGCGAAACAGCTAATAATAATAATGAAAACTTATAAAGCGCACAAATCCACAAAAGTGCTCGTTGCACTAATACAAATAATATCAACTCAGATTAGTCAAGACTTTTGTTATAAAGTCATGACTCTGATGACACTTAGAAAGTGAAACTTTAGGGGAGTGGGTTCTTTCTTGACAATTAGTTACGATGATCTACAATTACCATGGAAAGTACATGTAGTACTTCCGCATTACTTCTGCATAACGCATTATAAAATGATTTCTTTTATTTTTTGGGAGCCATCTTTGGATTTTTTAGTCTCAAAATCTGTTTGTTTTTTTCCAAACCTCAGCTTAGGCTCCGTCTCCAGGCTTCCTGATGAGAAAGTGTTACCGTTCCTTGAAGTAGTTATAAATAAATGTGAAGATACACTTACACAATGTAAACAAACAAGTGTACATTTAGGCAAAATAAAATTAAAAACATGTTTAGCATCCTGCCTTTTTGAAAAAAGGAAGGAGGAGGGCCTTTTTTTTTTTTTCCAAAATGGCCGCCTGACAAGTTTTTCGAGACTACCGGCCGGGCTATTTTTCAAATTGGTTACCAGCTTTTTTCGGTGTGCTTTATTCGCTGTGCTAAAATATAAAATAAGATCTTATTTATTAACAAAAATAATAAAAGATCGTCAGGAAAAAAAAAAAAATGTATCATTTTTTTCTTTCCAAAAAAAAAGAAGGAAAAAAAAGGATGCTGCCTCTAAAAAGGAAGCAAGCGGGGACGCTAAACATGTATTTTTTTTTTATTTGGCCTTACATGTACTTTAGTAGGTTTTGAACTTCCCATGGTAGGAATATTACCTAAATATAATAATAATAATAGCTAGTTTTTATATAGCACTGTATCTATGGGTGTCTCAAAGTGGTTAGTATTAATTTTTTTAAGACAGGTTTTTGAAGTTTTCTAATTATGAGACCCATTTATGCAGCACTTTGGTGCTGTGGCGCATTAATAATAATAATAATTCAAAACTTGTATAGCGCCATCTATCTAAGACTATTTATTCCGAGGCGCATAAAACCAAACAAAAAACAGAGAGAGTAACAAAAAGGTGTTTCTGGCAGTGGCTGCATTCGAAACTGTATACCGTATACTGTTCGAAACGTCGAGACCAAACCGGCTCTTTTCAGAGCCAACACTCTTTCCAAAAGAGATTTTACACACGGTTGTACCCGCAAGTTTACTACTATTTATAGTTACTTCTTACTTTCAACACCATGCAAAGCTTCAAACACCACTTATTTAAAACTTAGTATGAACATACTTTTTAAGGGGGGGTCTGTACTTCATGCAAACCTTTTTTTTACTAAACATCCATACATAATCATGCTCAATGTTAAAACAAGGTACAGTGTGTGCTTATATAATTTGAAATTTATTGGTAACTTTAATTTAATTATTCACTGTAATCAAACTGCGCAATTCATTAAAAAGCAATTTATTTCCACCAAGTCCACATTACAGGCATTAAGGCTTCGGTCTGTGGTGGTGTACATGTACAGTGAACAGAATGTGTTTACCTTTCGCTGTGTACACCAAACGATTGAATATGCCTGCAGATCTATATATCATATTGTATTGTTTACACAATTTGTGTATGTACAAAGGGGACCTTGCATATTTTAGATGTAAATATTTCGTTTGGTCTCAACAGAGGTAATGGTCTGGTTTCTAGAGGTCTTACACACACCTCACATGATTAGAATTGAAAATGCCATGTTGTTGTACCTTCCTTAATCCGTGTCCGGTCTCGTTGCACCTTAGGGTTTTTCTTGAAAGAGGCAAAATTGGGCCCTTGTTGTGACCAAACCTGTATATTATCGAATTGAAATGATGTAGAGAGTCTGTAAAACCTACACCGTAATGTAACGCCTTGCATTTCTATTGGCTTTATCTCTGGACACACAAAAATAACAAATTTCTCCCATTTTCAGGTTTTTTCATGTTCATGCAATCTCATCCCTGGTACATACATGTATATACATGTGAATGTACAGTCCATACTTGTAGTGTATACGAGCATGTAGCCCATGTAGCCTTGCATACATACAACCTAATGTACAATCTACGTTTGTACATCCATCTTTTGAATAATACATGAACATACAATGTGACACGTGTTTGAGTTCACATTTTCAATCAGTTTGGTCCTAGCAGGCCCGCGACCAAGATTTGTTTTGGGGTTTTTTTTTGTGGGTTTTTTGTGGGGGTTTTGGGGGGGCAAATATGAAAGAAAATGTACATCGGCACGTTCGCGCCACCTGTCGGAATTTTGTTTTTTAATGAAGGCCCCATTCAAGCCATGTGGTGCATAATTTTTGCGCTTACCCCCTTTTTTTTGGCACACCTTTTTTTAATATATATTGGGCAGATTATTATTATTATTATTATTATTATGTTTTTTGTTGGGGTTTTTGTTTTTTTTGGAGGGGGGGGGGTTGGGGGGGCCTGGGTCGTGTTTCTCCCTTTTTGATGAATCTTGCACACCATTATTATTAATATTCAAAGTTCAAGTTGTGGGAATGTAGGCCTACGTACATTTGTGCAGCTGTGTAAAGGATGGTTGTTCATTTTGCAAGTTGGTCTACTGTCGTATTGTATTTTATGTAGTATTGAGAACATTCTCTTTCACATTTTGTGCAACTGTTTCAAGGATGGTGTAACCCTAATTTGACACAGTTTGCAAGTTGTTCTACTGTTGTATTGTACATGTGGTATTGGGAACATTCTCTTTCGCACCAGGGAACAATGCATTGATACATTGAACCAATCAATACTAACAAACAGAGTATAGACAAGAAATATACAGGTTAGTGTTACGTGGATCAGAGAGCAGACAATTTGTGTGTTGTCTCTAGTTTCCCGAAGGGAAATCTAGTTTTATAGAGAAGCCCCAATTACAATTCTGGATTTATTTTCTATGTGAACAGACAACCTTAGGGGCCAATCAGAATGGCCGATGTTAAAAACTTGATTATTAATATTATTATTTTATTTTGTTTCAAAACTGTTTTGATCCACTCACTCACACCAGTTATCAATTTAAAAAAATATCGTCTGACTATTCAATATCAAATAAGTGTGACTGGGTTCTTTTTATTACACACAAGGTTTTAGCCAGGATTTGGTAAAAGGGTGTCCAAATTTGCTGGAAATTTTAAAACTGGGTGTCCAAATTGTTCACTTACAATAAATTTACATATGTAAATGACAGATAAAACAGGGTGTCCAAATTTAAAACGGGGTGTCCAAAAGACACCCAGACATCCCTCTGGCTAACGCTATGATTACACAAACACACGGGACCTATGGCTTTTACGTCCCATTCGAAGGACAAAGCAACAATGGTTAAGTGTCTTGCTTAAGGACACAAGTGTCAAGACCGGGACTCGAACCTACACTCTGCTGATCAGAAACACTAGAGCTTGAGTCCAGTGCACTTGACTGCTCGGCCACGACACGCCAACTCTGATAGATAATTCCCACTTTATGTCACACAGTGTCAAGTCAGCCACCTTTACTGGCAAATAAATCATTTTTTGAACGCACAATTTTGCGTTTTGCGTAAATACCACGTACGGCATGCAGGAGTTTGATCAAATTCTTTGCATGATTGGTCGGTTAATCCTGTGGCTGCATAATAAATTTAGAACGCTTGACGCAGCTCAAAGTTAAAACCCAAGTTGTCCATAAAGATGGCGTCTATCTGGAACTATCTATCACTGTCATTATGAAATGGTAACCTCTATTTAGGTTTTGACCTGACCCTAACTTTAGGGCACAATACCCAGAGAATTAAGCTGTGTCAAGGCCCCCCCACACACATTCTAAAAAAAACCAACCAAAACAAATAAACTAAACCAAACAAACAAACGAACCTCACCCCCCCACCAAAACCCCCTACCCCCTACCCCCCAAAAAAAACCCAAACCCCCCAAAACCCAACAATTTGACCAGATTTCCAGAACATAATTCAATACGCTGAATGTTCAGTGAATTCAGTCTGTACAGTATACAATTGTATCTATTGTACAATATGCCACAAAAATGTGCACCCTTGTACGGTTTCACAAGTGGGAAAAAATAGAGCTTGGGTTGCGAGTGGCCGCCATACATTATTATACAATGCACAATGCACTGTACAATTTAACTATGCCTCATGGTGTCGCTTATTATTTACTGCCGAGGAGCCAAATGTTAAATGTCACATTCTTTGGCAGGTTTTGGTTGAGAATCAAATTGGAGACTGATGGATCGAAGTCGTAATCATTTTGAAATGTGGAGTCTGACCTTTTAACTGAAGTTGGCAGGCTGTAGGTCTACACTTTGCACTTACCCAATGTCATGCACATGTACATGTATTTACTCTGAGGTACATGAATAGAAATGTAGTTGTTACTATGATACATGTGGCAGTCATTCTTGTTGGTGAAGTGTTGGGATCAACGTTATACAACCTCTTTCCCACCATAGGTCTGTAGCCAGCCTCTGTATTTTCTACAGATATTTTCATGGTAAATGTACCACCAGTGTGTTTGACCTGGTTTCTCCTATCAGGATGTTTGAGCGTGAAACCAGGCATGAAACTATATGTATTAACAGCGGCCAGCCACCTACCACACAGTGAAGACCAACCAACTCCTCACACTGTTATTGCCATTAATACATGCCTTTAGCAACAACAAAACGGTAAAAATCATCAGAACTTGTGATTCGGCATGGGCTCTGTTAGTTATTATAAAAATTTGAACTTTCTGGCTTCAAATCGGGCCCAATGTCATAAAGCTGCTTTAAGCAGAAAATATTGCTTAGCAATTTTCTGCTAAGCAGAAGTGAGCAGGATGCCAGTCACAAAATGGTAAATGTGAAATGGTACTTTGGATTATATATTCAGCTAACGGTAATACCATGTGTATATATTTTGCTGTGTAGATTTTGTTCTTTGAGAACTTGCCAAAGAAAAGAACAAAATCTACACAGCAAAGTGGATATACAATCGTATACACATGGTTTCACTGCAAGCTGAATATACATTGGTACCTCAACATGCAAAGCCTCAAAACCCATGTGCTTTGGGTGGTTACCTTATTCTGCTGAGCATAATTTTGTTGTGCTTAGCATATTTTGTGCTTAAGCAGCTCTATGAAATTGGGCGCTGGTGGACCGTGCCTAAGCTGAAACCAAAGCCTAAGGTGTGGTTTTGAAAATGGCCATAGAATAGAACAGCTCTAGACCAACAACAAATTGTTTTTGTTAGTTTTTTTCAAAACATTTTTTAATTTTTTTTTTATTTTTCCCCTCAAAATTGACATTAAAAATCTCAAACAAATTTGTTGACAAATTTTGAAATGGGAAGAAACTATAAAATCTTGATAGTTGACGGTTGTTAGTATTAAAATACATGTACTATTCAAAGACATTTATTAAAGGTATTGTACACTTTTGGTAACAGCTCAAAATCAGTGTCCACATTTTGTGTGATTCAACATATGCATGAACAAACAAACCTGTGAAAGTTTGAGCTCAATTGGTCATCAAGATCACGAGAAAATAGTGAAAAGAGACCTTATGTGTTTTCTGTTTTTTCAAAATATCGTGCGTGATAAAAACTATTGTTTTACTCATTTCTCAGAAACGATAGCATTTCAGGCAGAAATATTTTAAGGAACCCTTTCTACCATTACTTACTTTAAATCATTTAAGTTGTGTGTGAATCTGTGAACTTTGTGTTTTTCGATCTTACCAATAGTGTACAGGGCCTTTAAAAGAGTGTTGTGTTTTGTGGAATTAATATTTTAATACCAAAGGGTTTATATTCTCAAATATATCCATACTAAAAAAACCAATAATAACAAAAAAAATAAAATGACCTACCTACCCTACCTTTTGAGGACCCTCTATGGACAAACAAACAATGTTTTTGTTTGGCCTTATCATTCCAACATGTAATAGATATACACCGCTCACAACATATGGCTAGATGTTTGTTCATAATCAACAAATGAACCATCAGTTATTATGACAATGACGGATGAATATAATGAAAACTGATGGCTGCAGGACCACTTAACAATCTCTCGATGAAAACGATTGGGTCGTGGTTGTTGGTCATGCATACTGTAAATGCGTGCATTCAAATTTATGGTAAATAATCAGCGAACCCATCTAACCCTTGCTCACCTCTGGAATATGCTTGTGCTTTAAGCAAATTATTCTTCTATAGTAAGCAGAAAAATTTGTTTCTATTAAGCAGCTCTATGAAATTGGTCCCAGGGACCAAAGTCATGGCTCTGCTTACCGTGGAATTATGCGCTTACGATCGCTATTCTCTGATAACAGGGCTGGCACTGTATTTCTGTGCTAGCTGTATAAGCGAAGAACACACCAACAAGTAGAAATTCCTTGCTTACCTAGGAAATGTATTTGTGTTAAGCATGGATTTTTTCCAAAAACACGGGAGTCACAATTTGGATTCAAACCTGCAAACTTGAGTTCGATGCTCTCGGCCACGCCACGCTAGTGGTATTGTCATATCAATGTTTGGTGAAGTACACATTTTGAATAGATTACAAATTAGGTTGTTTACAGTGTCATACACACATAGGATACATGCATCCGTTCCTTTGAAGAGTTTATATGTAGAACATTAATAAATAATAATAATAATACGCAGTTCTTATATAGCGCTTTATACTCCCGATGGGTGTCTCAAAGCGCTCAGTATTTTTCCTACAAGGTAAGTGGAGTTACGTGTTGAAGTACGAGACCTATTCCTTTGTATAGCACCATGTAATGGTTTACAAGGTGCTGTGGCGCAATATGCAGCCAATCAAACCAGGAACACCGGGGCAAACCCCTTCTCTTTACGATAAGTGCACTGGGTTCTTTTACGTGTATTACACAACACACAAAGCATGTGGTTAAGTGTCTTGATTAAGGACACAAATGTCACGACTGTGATTCGAACCCACACTCTGCTGATCATAAACACCAGAGCTTGAGTTCGGTGTTCTTATCCGCTCGGCCACGACACGCCACATTAAGATCCTCTGGGATACGAATGCAGTTGAAGCATGGAGCTATGGTTCAAGAGTTTTCCAACTGCGCGCCATTTTGTCGCAGTCCTTTGGCCATGTTACAATTATTTCCATTAGTTCCCTAGGTTTTGCTCTGTGAGACTAACTCATTCCAATTTCAATTAAAATCGGTCCTGACTTGTCCGGTCATGAGTTTACTGGCCCGAAACTAAATCTACTGGCCTCAGGCCAGTGGTCCAGTGTAAAAATTCAAACCCTGTCAAGTAACAGCCACCTGGGCCCAATTTCATAAAGCTGTTAAGCAGGAAATTCTGTTTAGAATGATTCTTTTCTGTGCAGGAAATGAGCGGTGGATCAGCCATAGCAATTTAAAGTGTATGACAGTTCGGCTGGTCACCTGTTTCTGCTAAGCAAGATTTGTCTGTGCTTAGCAAGTTTTTTGTGCTTACAGGCTTTATGAAACTAACTCGTTCCAATTTCAATTTAAGTCAGTCCTGAGTCCTAGGCCACATCCGAGTTGGCGGCTACGGCTATACGTCTGTTGCTAAGGGCGTACTATACTTAAACGCATGATGACGTGATGATCCAGCCAAAGTCAAAGCCGTGGCCGCCTATTCGAACACGGTCCGAATGTCTCATTGTTAGTATAATGAAGTAAACACCAAAATGCTAACAAAATTATTCTCATTAAATTAGTTTGTTTCGGCCTGTGTAAAAAGGCCCTCATGAATCATCAAAATTGGGGAAACCTATAATGTACAAATGGGTCTACATTGGTTATTGCACGTTTCAGGGGGTGTGGGGGGGGGGGTACACCGAATGAAATTCAAAGTATTTTTGACCGTGTGGGGGCATGTGTGAACCAAACAAAACAAGTAAAATGAACTGGTTTTGTCATTGTTGTTATTATTGTTTGTATCTATTTGGCCAGTGATACATGAAAACACCATACAGGCAGTCAAAATAACTTAATAAGATAAAACTGTAATTGTGATGTAAGGAAATTTGCCGTTGAATGCGCCCTTAAGCGGTAAAAAAATATGGTAAATTTACCAAGATTACGGTCATGTCCCAAATAGCGGCTATTACATGTATATGGCTACAGTTATGACTAGCTTGCTGTGTCATCAATGCTTTGAAGTATAGGACATCCATAGCTGCACACTCTTAGCATTAAACGTAGCCAAACCCAGAGCCGCCAATTTGGATACGGCCTTATTTTATTTTTTTGAAGTAATGAGCAACCTGAACCTGGGAGACGTCCTCCTTCTCAGGTAATCCAGGGGATTATGAGGGAGAAGGACTAGCGGTGATGAAGGACAAGTCTAGTGATTTGTAAGCCTCTTCTGTTGGATGGTTTTTGAAATGCAATCCTTTACTCTGTCTGCTCCGTTACTATAGAGGTTTTACAGCTGACATCACTATAGCCCCGCCTACCACAACGGCAGCCATCTTGCCGGTCAGGGTTAGGATCTTGCCGCTGGTCATTGACCGGCAATATGGCATCTCAAACACATAGTCACGTCATAACATCACGTGACTGTAAAACCTCAATAGACCTTTATCATGCTGCCGCCATATTGGTCATGTTCCCTGTATCCAATAACAGTAACAAATGCTACATGTAGTATTCATTGCTCTGAAAAAGGAACCAGACTATTTTTTCTTCAAGCCTCGGTTTGGTTACATTGGTTGAGATTGGAGAAAATCAAGATGGCCACACCATGATAAAGGTCTATATTGAGATCAAGGAGTAAGAGAGTAGAGAAGCAGGACTGTGGAGACAGAGTCTGTTTGTTTTTATTTACTGGAGGCCAAAAGAAGGCTCTCTCAACCCCTCAAGATAGGTCGGGTTGATTTGAGCGTTTGTACAGAAGACGAGAGTCGAGGTTTTAGCAAGAATTTGGCAAAAGGGTGTCAAAATTTGCTGTAAATTTAACAACTTGGTGTCCAAATTATTCACTTACAATACATTTACCTTTAAATGACAGATAAAACAGGGTGTCCAAGTTTAAAACAGGGTGTCCAAAAGACACCCAGACACCCCTCTGGCTAACACTATGGCGAGAGTTTAGTTTGGGATGGTGTCAAGCTGCTAGAAAAAACAACACATATTTAAGAAGCTAGTGTAGGTAGTGGAAGGGAAAATAAATGTGATGTGTGTAATAATTTGCATGGGGGATAAAGAAATATATTTTGGTTTAAACATACACCGATGTGTGATAAGCACTGTATACTGAGTACTTTCCCGAGTCGTTGCAGATGAGGTGGTTCGTCTTCATGCAAAACGTCAACGTTTTTTTGCGAAGTCCTAGCCAAAATGTTTCAATTGAGACTTTAATAATTTGTCCACTTGAACAAGCGCAGTGAATAATGGTCTTTTGCCAACATGCCCCTAGAGCGCCAAATGTCATGTAAAAATACACCGAGGAAAACGAGCTAGCTGGCTGCATACATGTACAAAGTATACATGATGTAATTTAATCAGTATTGTTTCAAATACACTGACAAACGTTTCTGATTTTGTAAAGGAAATCGTTACATTATATTTGATTGAAAATTAAATTAAGTTCAATGCGTTTTTCAGTATCAAATAGGAAATAAAGGTTATATTATTTTGTTATATTCGGCATTGAAATGCAAAATAAAGGTTTTGTTGCAGTGGGTTTTGTTTTGTTTTGATATTATACCTCATACATATTCATGGTCGAGAGCCGAATTCTCACTCGACCAATCACTATCATATGTCAGATGCTTTTTGTTGTTGTTTAACGAGTGCAGGTAAATACGCATGCGTAGTAGACTAGCGCATGCAGGGCTCAAAATTAACACTAGACTGCATGCCCAAGGCCAGTGTTTTTAGCATGTGCAAAAGTCTACTACACATGTGTTTTACGAAGCAATCGTAATAGGGCCTTGTCACACGAGGCAAATTTTACAGGCAACTTGGAGGCAACCAACTGCAGTGCTTGCTACAGGACCACTTTGGTAGCACATGAGTCATTTTTCAAACAATGTCTTACGATTCCCAAGAATAATATGTGAACATTCAACTGGGAATGCCTTTTCTTCTTGGAGATTGCCTGGAACTGGTTGCCTGTAAATTGCCTCGTGTGACATGGCCCATATTACATAAGACTGTTGCAATGATGTACATGTAGGCTGAAACAGCGCTAGCTACATATGATGACACACGTAATGTCAATCTGTGTTTTCCTAAGCTCAGTGATGCTGAACTATAGAACTTAGAAGTATGAGGTATAGTCAAACAAATATAACATGGTTACCTCTTAGCGACAGGCGGTATTAGCTCCTCGGGGTCAATGTCCGACACCTCGGAAGCAATAGACCTTTGTATTGCAACGTCATATCCCAAGTTTTTGCAAACTAAGACTGGAAAACTATGGGAAGCCAGAATAGCAAAGCAAGAATAGATAGCCACAGTTTGTAACAATGTTTCACAAATTTTCAAAAACATTGTTGAATTTATTGGATACAAAGCAACCAATCATGGGATAAACTTGTTTTAATTGAAAGTTTGCAGAAATGTTTTTTCTTTTTTTTTCTTTGTCTTATTTAACCAGGGTAGCCCCATCAGTTATCAAAGAACTGTTCTCCCTGGGGGCCTTGGGGTCACATGTAAAAAAATAAAAAAATACAAGAAAACAAAAATAAAAACATACAGTAGGCACAAAAAGGGCACTAACATAAAAATATATATATACATATACATAAATATTTAAAGAGTAAAAGGGTTTAAAAGATAAAATACACTCCCAAAAATCCAGGATAAAAATGCCCCATGCAATTTAACCAGAGTAGGCGCAGCCCTCACCGTCCCCTTCCCCCTCCCCCTCCATGCCAACAGCACAGTTTATTTATCAACAATAGAAAGGTCTAGATCAACTGTCCACCCTTAAACCATGTTATATTATTTTGTATAATATTCACCATTGAAATGCAACATAAAGGTTTTGCTCCAGTGGGTTTTGCTTTGTGATATTTACGTGTGTCATCAGTTAGTCTTGATTTGGTCCTATTTTTGTCTGTTGGTTTTCCAGCTGTTATTAAAAGCTTTGCAGTTGATGCATTGTTCTTGACGCAATTGGCTGATCACCATGAGCTTGCGATCTCATTGTGGTTTCGTCAGAGACGCTCGTTAGCGACCTTGGTCTTTGTGCTAATTACATGATTCATTCTGTATTTTATAAGGTTGATGTCATAGGGAAGACAGCTGTGGATGGGTCAGGCAAGCCCATTAGCAAGATGTATTTAGTGTCGGTTAAAGGGTCCGTATACGTTTGGTAGTGACTCTGAAAATTAATGGCAATAAAAACTTACCTGGTAAGAAGTACAGCAGCTTTTGAAAGTATAAATGCATTTTGAGAAACGTTTCACTTCGAAATACTGCGGTTATGGAAAAAGATATCACTTTTTAACCCCAAAAATTTTAATCTGAGAAGCGTTACAGCAGTAACGTTTCTCAGATTGTGTATTCCAATTACAGATTATTCTTCCTGCGTGGACATAGCCGCTCCAGATTTTTGGCAATATTATCTCAAAAACTCTACCACTTTTTTGAATGAAATTTTCACAGGTTATATGGTATATATCTACAACTACATGTATATAGGATTGAAACAAACAGTGGGTTTCAATTACCAAACATATACAGGCCCTTTAAAGGTTATATGTAGGATTGGTAGAGCTGACAAAATAGTCACAGACAATGTTCATGTTTTTTTGTTATCAACCATAAACATGAAATAACAAACCTGTGAAAATATGGGCTTAGTCCATCTTCTGAGTCGGGAAAAAATAGTGAAAAACCATGTACATTTATTTTAGCATGCAAACACATTGTTTCAGTTGTTACAATGTCATCACCACAATAAATCTTGGTGCGCATACAAGAAAACAACATACTGTACAGGCAGTTTAGAATATGAGATAAGACTGTACTGGTGATGCAAGGAAATTTGCCGTTGACAGTGCCCTCATGCAGTAAAAAAAATACGGTCAATTGACTTGGGCTATGGCTACGGAGGTTGGCTGCAGTGACAACCTTGAAGAAACGGCCTTTTCAGTGATCCATTCAGTCTGCCAATCAGGGTTAACCAGTGCCCAAACTGAATACTTAGAAAAAATTGCAAAAGAAAGCTCTCAGAACCATTATTATTATTATTATTTATTTGTCATCATTCAAACAAGATGCAAAACAAGAAAACTTACAATACAAGAGACACTAGCTGATGACAGGAACTAAAACAAGTGAATTAAATCACTGTTGCCCTCAGGCATTTAGCTCCCGATAAATACAAGGTAATAAAATCCAATCAAATATGTTAAAATGAAATTCAAGACAAACAAAAAGATAAACGTAAAGCAACGTGGATTAAAAATGACATTAAAAAGATTTTTTTATATTCACACATACAAAAACATCCCCCTATACAAATACAAAGGCTATCTCCACAAATTAAAAGAAATTTTAAAAAAAATCTAAACAAAAATCAGAGTTTCTGCGGATCCTTAAACAGTATTCATAAATACCCCAGACAGTTTCGCTATTCCTATTGGTGGAGAGCACGTCACGTGGGGGTGTTTAAACGGCTGATAAAGACTTCTGTTTAAGACCGGCTGGCTAAGCGTGTTGGGCGCGCAAGCTCATTTACGCCAATTTACTTACGCGGAACGCAATATATAGCTATTAGTACCCGCACATAATCTTTTTGTACACGCGTGTACACACAACCCAATGCACACAAAACAGAATTTTACAAAAGTTTTTGAAAATGTAAAAACTTTGAAAATTCGCCAAACCAATACATTTTCACAGATTGTCCTACTTGTAATTTTTTTTCGCTTTTTAACAAAAGGGCATTTATGAATGGGAATAAAAGAGTAGAGACTCTTTTGTACACGCGCGTACACACAACCCAACGCGCACAAAACAGAATTTTACAAAAGTTTTTTAAAATGTAAAAACTTTGAAAATTCGCCAAACCAATACATTGTCACAGATTGTCCTACTTGTAATTTTTTTTCGCTTTTTAACAAAAGGGCATTTATGAATGGGAATAAAAGAGTAGAGACTTGTTCTTAAACGGCCGTTTAAAACCGGCAGGGTGGTGGCCGTGCGATAAAGGCCCGAGCCGAAGGCGAGGGCCTTTATCTTGTCGCCACTCTTTTATTTTATTTTTTTTGTAAAAATACTTGAATTTGAGTTGGATAAATATCTTTCAATTCTGTTGAGTATTTATGAAACTTGTACCCACAATCTCCTTATAAAAACAGTTTAATCGAGACACTGTGTAGATAGTTTTTTCTCATTTTGATTCTGGTCTTGTGAAAAATGTTCTGGTCCAGCAAAAGTTTTGAGCTGCAAGTCCTGCAGTCTTGTGGATTTTTTCCCAAAATTTGATCCCTGTTGTACCATACATATGTATATCTGCAGTCTTCACTGGCTTATTTATAGGAGACCCATGGTACTTTTGCACCTCCGTCATGTAAATCATTCGCCCAACCTTCTATGTTTGTTTTAGTGTATTTTGCTTATAAATGACCCGAATTGAACTTTAAAAAGGTTCGACTAACCCTATGCAGTGTAGTTGTTGGTCCTACTTCCTGTTGCATCTATGTACACTGTACTTTCTTCCTGAGCCAGAAATTGGAGCTTATTTCAGACATGATATTCTTCCTACTTTAGTCTGTTATCCAATGTTTTTGCCCTCAGAAAAATCAGCAAAATTTAGACTCACTCCGCAGCAGTGTATTTATTAACGAGAAGTCCCCCCGATCCACATAGCGAAAGTAGTAGTCCCGCCCGATTTCCTACCTCCCGCCCAGGTAGTAGTTAATAAGAAGGACAGTTCTTTTCAGAACTGAGAAGTCTCCCGAATTCCGATTATTCTACTCTGCGGCAGTAGAATAAAAAGCAAGACAAGTTCTCAAAGAACAAAATCTACCTAGCAAGTAGATACACACATGGTGTTACCACAAACCAAATATATATTGTTATTAATAAGGCGTGAAAAGTCTAATAGAGCGTACACCATGTGTACATGTATGTCGGTCCTTGTTCCTACTTTTTTGCAAGGACCAAATATCCTACCTGTTATTTTCATTTGATATTTCTTGATCTTACCAGGCATTTGATGCTGGATATGTAGCGTACTTGGTTGAGATTCGAACCCATGACCCTTGCCATTCTAGAGCAGCTGTCTTACCACTAGACCACTGAGCTAGCCTGGTAGCTGGAGACCAGTTCGAATACTGTCATTAGCAGCGGATATCACAAACAAACGATTAATTGCTCATAATAAGCCATTTTGAGATATGGTGGACACAATACTATGACACTACTACATTTGGGTAAATTTGTATGTATACACCCAAACCAAACAGTGCACTTCTAAAGTGTCCACCATCTAAAAAAAAGGCTAATAGACCTCCGAAGTTACCGCTGTTACCAAAGCTCGTAATCTTGGTGTGATATTCGACTCTTCCATGACACTTACTTCGCGTATCTCTAGTATTGCACGTTCTACGACATTTCACATTCGTAACATAGGCAAAGTAAGGAAATATTTAACACAAAATGCAACTGAGCAGATAGTCCACTCGGTCGTGGTTTCCAGACTTGATATGTGTAACTCACTTCTATATGGTCTTCCTTGTACTCAAATTGAACGTCTTCAGCGAATTCAGAACTATGCTGCTCGTGTTATTACCTTGACTAAAAAGTCCTGCCATATAACGCCGATTTTGAAAGAATTACACTGGTTACCAGTAAGCAGAATGATTAAGTATTAACTTCTGCTTTTTGTGTATAAATCACTCACCAACAATGCCCCTGCATATATTGATGATCTTCTCAAACCATACAATCCTCCTCGCAAACGAAGACCTATCATTGGCCGAGAGTATTGCGTGGCAACGACGCGCATGCACCTTTCCATTGGTTGACCTCAGTGATAGCGGCCTATGCCAGGGGGTCTATTGGAAGTTAATAAAGATCAAAAGTACTTGTCGCTAATTTACCCTAACTGTATTTATTTGACTTATTCTCATCTCTCCAGGATGCATTTTGGGCCCTGGTTCAGATCTGTGAGAAGTACCTGACCGGTTACTACAGTCCAGGATTAGAAGCTGTCCAGATCGATGGTCAAGTTTTGGCCGCACTCATGAAGAAAGAATCTACGACGTGTCACAAACATATGGTGAGACTCAACAAAAAACAAACTCAAAGGGCGTAGAGGAGTTTTGTCACACTGAGTATTTCTTTACCTCTTGGCCTAATTTCTGCTTCGGCTGAAAATATTGTTGAACAATTTTTTAATGCCAGGCAGGGTACCAGTCACAGATGGTACATGAGAAATGGTATTTTGGCTGGTAACCATATTCTTGTAAGCTGAATTTTGTTGTGCTTATAGCTAGTTTTTGTGCTTGAAAATGGTTTCCAAGGTCAAATTCAGTTTTGTGGTGCAATCATTTTCCAAAAGATACTCATGAAAGTGGGGGGAAAAGTACAAGTCTCTACGCCACGTTAAAATGGTGTAAAACGTCATTTTATTTGATACTCTTTCAGATCGAAATTTAAAACATGACGTCATGACGTACATTCCAAAGAGGAATTTTTGTGCCATTCAAAAGGTCAAATTCAATGCCGTTTTGATTGGATTTCATCAAAATTCAGGAATGAACTGAAAATTCTCTGTACAAAAATGTACAGTCATATTTGAAATGTGACGTCATCAAAAGTTTTCTGGATTTTGACCAAAAAATGCATTTGAAGGACGTATCAAACACATTGGCATTTTACACCATTTGTTACTTGTTTCCTGCTAACTCTTGCTTTAGCAGGGAAAAAAAAGTTAAGCACAAGTATTTGCTTTAAAAGCAGCTCTATGAAATTGGGCCCAGGTTGTCTGTAAAGTTACGTGTACCTCATGTGACATGGGCCTGTACATCGTGAGGATGTACTGTACAGGTACATGTGCATGTATTTTGATGCACACGTACATGTACAATTGACTCACTGCCTGGCAAGAGCTTTGATGTGATGTTATTTTCACCAGAGGAAAAAAAACCCATTAAAATCTGGAAAAAAAAAAGAAAAAAAACACAGAAGATTGTAAACACAATTTCTGAATTTGCTACTATTTTAACCCATGGTGAGTATGGAGCCTTTTCCACAGAAGCTTACATGTATGTACATACCAACAAGCCTGCACAAGAGTGAGCTAGTCCTTATTTACACTCCAAGAAGGAGAGAAGCAACCATGGTGAAGTGTTTTGCACAAGCTACTATAATCAGCCCCCTTCCCCTGTCTAGAACCTACATTCTCCTATTCTGCAGACTCTGTAGCTGCAAGTACATGAGTTTGTTCACCAGACCACTCGGCCGTGACCATTTTGTTTTATTCAAATGTGCCAAATTTTATGCATTCTGGATGAAGAGTGATCGACATATGCAAGTACCAATGTTACTCTGCCAGCCTCTGCTTCACGCATACTAACCTTGGTAGTTCAGTTAAAGGTATTATACAGGATTGGTGGAGCTGATAAAATAGGTGCAGATGGCTAGTGTTCATGTTTTGTGTGATCAACCATACATGAAATAACAAACCTGTGAAAATTTGAGCTTAACCCGATGTGTGAGTCAGGAGAAAATAGTGAAAAAACCATGCACAATTGTCAGCATGTAAACACATTGTCCTTAACTTTGGTCGTTACAACCAAAATCAGCTGTTACATTTTTCTTTTGGTTTTCAGATACAGTTTTCTCAAATATGACTTCATTTCAGAGGGAAATATTTCACAGAAAAAAAGTGGTTCTAGTATAAACTTCATCATCAGTAAGCTTTCAGACTAAAATGAAACAATGCTGGGTTTTTTATCCTTACCAATCCTGTATAATACCTTTAACATGGAACGTGGAACCAAACAAAGGCTCCCCATACGTAGTGTACACACGATATTCTGCACAATGTACGTGTACTGTCCTACCCACACTTTTCACAAAATTATAATTCATCATTTGTAGGCAGTTTTGAGGGTTTCCCTGTTTTGTCTGAGAATTATGTACGAGAAGCGATGCGTTAGTCATTGGTTGAACTCGTCTGTCATTTTGGGATGTTTTGATAAGCCCTGGTGAAACCTCTACCTTTGAATGAAAGTTTGTTTGTGTTTGTGCATAATGTAGGAATTTGGTTACTTAACAATGGAAGGGCAGAGGGCATGTTCCCACCCCTATTGCAAAACATTCCAATACTGTACTTGAACACTGGAAAAAAGACTCACAAGATCCGCCCCTGATTTCTGCATTTGTGCATAATGTAGGAGCTAGGTGACTTACAATGCAGGGAGGGGCAAAGGGTATGGCCCCCCCGGCCCTATAGCAAAATAAACAATCCCTATCATACTGGGCCCAATTTCATTATTATGCTTACTGGAATCAGGTTACCAGCCAAAATACCATGTCTCATGTACCATTTGTGACTGGTTTCCCGCTCATTTTTGCTTAGCCTAAAAAATGTTAAGCATTATTTTCTGCTTAAGCAGCTCGATGAAATTAGGTCCTGGATTATTTTCTGCCCCCACTCCTCCTGCAAAAAAGAGACTCGTAAGATCTGCTCCTGATTTCTGCACGTTCCTCACATCATGTACAAGCTGGGTCCAATTCTATTTATAGCTGCTCGGGGGCCATCCAAAAAGTGTACATTGTCATGGTCATTGAAAGAGTACAGGGGTGAGGTCGTCCGAGGTTGTATGTGCAGCTTTAAAATGTGTTTAACTAGTTCACATGTCGGTATTATTTTTCAGAACTTTTGGAGCTTCTTGAGTAATCGTTTTCCTTTGAAAATATTGTTGCCACAATAAAACCCTGACTTGACAAAGGGAAAACAACACAGGTTCTAGCACTGGGTTTTTCTCATGTTTTTCTTGTATGAGAAAATTGAGTAGGCACTCACCGTGGTTCGCAGAACCTCGGCTGTGAGCCACGGCTGAAAATCTGCCATGGTATGCTGGAATCTTGGAACGCTCGGACTTACCTCCCATTGAGCCGAATATACTGACGAACAATGGTGGCAGCCTGTCCATTCTTGTTTGCCACATTTGTATAACAACGGTACAAAGGTCTGGAATCGGGGTTACACAATAACCCCCGGAAAGGGATTTTACATGGCAAGTTTTCCAGAACCTTTTGTCGCTCTTTGTACGGTTAAAACGAAGCGTATCACGGTAGGTACCTACCTCAACACGCTACACACTGGAAAGTCTAGGTAGATAAAAACGTCAGCCGTCTGCATGTCAGCAAAAAATTGAGGAAATTTGAAGTTGTTACTGGCGTTAAACAACGTCCGCCGTAAGTCTGTCCCAAAAAAGGTTTGCGTGTACAGACGTCATCTGACGTGAAGTGGTTAATGTAATAATTGCATTGGAGATAAAAAAACAATATTTTGGGGGTTTTACCACACACTGATGTGTGATACGGACTGTGTACTCAGTGCTTTCACGAGTCCTGTGAAAAAAAATCCTTACTACTCAGGGTGGATTTGAACCCACAACCCCTGTATTCTAGTGCAGGGCCCAATTTCATAGAGCTGCTTAAGCACAAAAAATAGCTAAGCACAACAAAATTATGCTTACCAGAATAAGGTTACCAACCAAACTACCATGTCACATGTACAATTTGTGACTGGTATCCTGCTTATTTCTGCTTAGCATAAAATTGTTAAGCAATATTTTCTGCTTAAGCACCTCTATGAAATTGGGTCCAGATGTCTTACCACTTAGACCACCAAGCATGCCGGTGATTTTAGGCCAGTTTGTTTGTACGCATTATTGTCTGATTTTTATATATGAGCAGTTCTATGAAATTGTGCTGCTGTTATTGAAAGGTCTAACAATCAGAGGTTCATTTAAGAATTGTATTTTTTAATTTGTTTGTGTTTTTGCAGAAGAAACATCGGATTGAGCCGATTCTATACATGACAGAGTGGTTCATGTGTATTTTCTCTCGGACGTTACCCTGGCCGTCCGTCCTGAGGGTGTGGGACATGTTCCTGTGTGAAGGTAACAAAGTCTAAAAACTCTACTAGTTGAATTGAATCTCTCTTAAAGGGCCTGCACAACTTTACACATAACTTACAAAGTTGGTCATGGTGGAAAACTTCCCTTGAGAAATTTTTGCCTGAAATGCTGTAGTTTTTTAAAAATGAGCGAAACCAAATCTTGGATGTTTGTGAAAACTAGGGTTTTTGAAAAACTATTTTCCTGTGCCTCCAATGACCGATTGAGCCTGAATTTTCACAGGTTTGTTATTTCATGTATATGTTGGGTCACACAAAGTGCGGACTGGACTTTGACGGTTACCACACTGTAGTCCACAATCTTTAATCATGATACCTGCTGTCATCATCATGCTATAGTGAATATCTCAGAGTGATTGGTGCTTACATGCATTGATTTTGCAGCAGGATTGACCTGGTGTCTTTTCGCTTCTATTTGAATTTGTTATTTTTGTTTGGAACAAGTCTTGCGCAGCAGAAATGAGTTACCAGCCAGAATGCCATGTAATTCGCATTATTTGCCAACTGGTTCCCCGCTAAACTTGCTGTAAAGTCAAACTTTTTTCGCTGACAGCTGTGTGAGATTTGGCTCAAGCTTGGCATTTATTCTTGTTGAGGGGAAACAGAATACAACCGATGACTCAGGATGGTGTGACACGAAGCTAGTGACTAAATACTCTACTCTTGGCTCCCGGGATATCTTTAAAGGAGGATCCCACAGCAATTATTTCTGTCTAGACCGCTATTTTATTATTTGTTGTGCGAACGGTTATGCAACGTTCTCCCTTAACAGTGGTCTGTTGGCCAGTTGTTAAAACAACCGAGGACCTGTTAAAATTCACTCCAAGTAACCCTGCTGGCTTGCTCAGTGTTGAAAAGCATCCCTAATTAATATGAATTATGAACTAGTGAAAAAGCTGGCGGACTCGTAAAATGACAAGCTAAATGGTCCCCCTGGCTGGCCAGTCACTTAAAATGTTATGTTATGTCATCAGGAAGGAAGTGGTATCACCTGAATTTGAGTTACAAATCACCTGAATTTGAGTTACAAATCACACTGAGAGATGTACTCTCTCAAAAGTGATTCTTATCATGTTATGACACGGCGCTTCTGTCAATTTGTTTTATCTTTGTAAATTTTTGTATATTTAGAGTAGCATTATTACCGTGGCGACACTTTATGGTGTATGCTTCTTGATTAAAAACTGGATATAAAGATATGGGTTTTGAGGCATTGCATGGTGAGGTATCGATGTATATTCGGTTTGCGGTAACACCATTGTGTATATATCTACTTTGCTGTGTAGATATTGTTCTTTGAGAACTTGTCTTGCTATTCACTCCGCGGCCGTTGAATAAATAGCAAAACAAGTTCTCAAAGAACAAAAACTACACAGCAAAGTAGATATACACACATCGTGTTACCGCAAACCGGATGTACATGGATATAAAGAGTTAACCTTTTACAAGGCATGAGTAAACTTTGATATCCGGGAGAGTTTAAATCTTATAGCTTAGTTTTCTGTACCTGTACAGCAGTGGTGTTACTAGTCTTGGCTCAAGACGCTCCTGTTGTTTATTATCTTGAAAGCTCTACTCCTCCTGCGGTTAATTTCCATCACTGATAGAGTCGCCAATAGAGGGCGCTATCAACCACGAACCGCTATCACCCCTGAGAACCGGTATCACAGGAGCGAACTCCCATGATAGCGGTCTATGGTGAGAGCGCGCCCTCCTGTGGCGATGGATCGTGGGCAGGAGAGTCTTGAACCAAGACTATGGTGTTACCAGAGAGGAGGGGCGCTTGAGCACACCAAAATCCTCTTCAGCGATCTCCCTAATGCCAGTTAAAACACCTGAGGACCAGTCAAAATTCACTCCAAGTGGTCCGGCTGGCTTGTTCAGTGTTGAAAATCATCTCTATTTAATTAGGGATTAACAGTGTGATGACCCGGCCTTCACTGCATGGTAATGACTGGGTTGGTGGCTGGCCACTGTTAATGGACAGAGCCGAAGGCGAGTTCCATTAACAGTGGCCAGCCACCAACCAGCAGTCAGCCACCAACCTTATAACAAAAAAAACGGTAAAAATCATCAGAGTTTTAGATTTTTCTTTCGCCGTTATTTTTTAGAAATGCTCTACTCATGGAGGAAGGAAATATTCCTTCCTCCATGCTCTACTCATGTTCAAGGGCCATTCCTTTGGCTGTTCAACTTTTGTGTGGTACCTAATCTCTTACACATAATAAACAGTTTATGCATACTTTCAAGAACCAGACTACGACTTTGAATTATGTTGGTTTCATGGGCCTACCAGCTACCTTAAATTGATACATTGTCTGCGCATTCACACCTATGCCAGGTATGCGTTCGCAGGCGGCACCATCTGTCCTGTTCAAAATAACAAAAACAAAAAATACTCACGGTAGTATCCCGCACAACAAGCACAAAGTGATTTTTACACAACAATGTGCTTGTTTAAGGGCCATTTATTCGCTAGTTCACGGAGCTGGTCTTTATATCACATGTTAATACACCCCCACATGACCAGTCTTCGTCCAATCAGAGTGCATAAACTCTCCAAGGTGTTTATTAATATGAAATATAGACTAGTAAGAAAGCTAAAAAAAAATTGTTTTAGAGTCTTTCTCAGAGGCTAAATGACAACACAGAACACATCTACTGGTGTAACAGAAGCAGTCATGTGTAAAGAAATTAAAAGAGAGAGAGACAGAAAGCACACAGAAAGAAAGGTTGTTACAACCAAAATTAAGGACAATGTGTTTATATGCTGAAAATTGTGCATGTTTTTCACTATTTTCTCCTGACTCACACAACGGATGAAGCCCAAATTTTCAGAGGTTTGTTATTTCCTGTATATGGTTGATCACACAAAACATAAACACTTTTTGCGAGTATTTTTTCAGCTCCATCAATCTTGTAGAATACCTTTAATCTTCTCCTAAAAATCGAGCAGAGTATACTGTTCGAAACGTCGAGACCACACCGGCTCTTTTCAGAGCCAACACTCCCACAAAAGAGATTTTACACTGGATATACCCGCAAGTTTACTATTTATTTATAGTTACTTCTATATAGTTACTTCTTATTTTTCAACTCCGTGCAAAGCTTCAAACAACACTTACCTTTAATCAGTGCTGTTTTTAGTGGGTTTTTTTTTTTAAAAGGGTTATCACCTGTGTAATTTGTAGAAAATTGTCGCATTTTTGGCTGACTCTTTGTTTTGTGTCCTTCAGGTGTGAAAGTGTTATTCCGCGTTGGGCTGGTCCTCTTGAAGCAGACGTTAGGACGATCTGATCGACTTGCTGACTGCCAAGGCTTGTACGAAACTATGGAAGCTTTGAAAAACATTCCAGCTGAGATAACGCAGGAGGACTTCTTGGCTTCAGAAGTAATGTGACATATCAAATGTTCTCGATATCATTCTCCCCAGCTGCCCCCCCCCCCCCACTCCTTGATTTCACTGATTGACATCTTTATTCTGAGGGAATCAAGGCCAAATTTCATAGAGCTGAACAAAATTATGCTTACCATAATGAGATTACCAGCCAAATTGCCATGCCATATGCACCACCTGTGACTGGTAGTCTGTTAATTTTTGCTTAACAGAAAATTATTAAGCAACATTGTCTGCTTGCAGCTCTTTGAAATTGGGCCCTGGCTGGATTTTTTAGTGGTTCCTTTTCCCTGCCTTTCACCTCTGTGGACCACGGTTAAAATCCTGGTCCGGAGCCTTCCATGTGGATTGGGTTTTCAGACCGTACCTGATCGAGTGGGTTTTTTTCTCCAGTGGGTGTTTTCCTCCCACATCGGAAACTGAGCATTCACTCATCCTCTCCTACTTATCTTTGAGAGGGCAAATCCATTTTCATTTTGCAAAGGGCACTTTCATTGAAAAGTCAATGGGAATTTTTTGAAGGGGCACCAAGGCCAAGACCAGGGGCAACAGAGACCATGGCCTCCAGGTCCTCCGTGTAATTCAAGACATAGAATGTGTAATAAAATAATAAATCAACTGAATCAAATGAAGACGTGTACTAATTTAAGAACGTCATTTACAAGAGGCGATTCAAGAGATACAGGTTTAAAATGGAATTGAAGCAGAATTGAAGTAAAGTATCATCAATCCTCCTGCTGTTGATAACATTTTCCAGCAATATGACTAACCATTCACCTCCACGGGTTGTGTATGGTGGCGTGTCGTGGCTGAATGGTTGAGAGCACCGGGTTCGAGTCCCGGTCATGGCACTTGCGTCCTTGAGCAAGATACTTTACCATAATTGCTTTGTCCTTCGGACGGGACATTAAGCCGTAGGTCCCGTGTACTAGGATTGGTAGTGCACCTAAAAGAACCCAGAACACTTTTCGTGGAAGAGTAGGAGTTAACCCGGGTGTTTCTGGTTCATTGCAAGTACCCTTTCCTCAGGCTTGCGAGCTACAGTGATTAAGTTCACTTAGGGAGGCCGGCGAAACTAGTGGTCCAGCCTGGCCTGTGAAAACTGCAGCAGGCTTTTTAATCCCTCTACCGATGATAATTAGGAGATCCACTTATGAATGGAGCTCCATTGTAATGAACCCAGACTAAGCTTGGGCGATACCACGATAATATCGAATATCGTGATACTTGTTCTGAAACGATTACGATATCGGGTAGATTTATTTTTGATCGTGATATCGGTAAATCGCGATATCGATTAAGTATCGCGATGCATTTCCTAACCGATATGATCTTGCAACAATAAATCTCCTAGTGGAGACGATCTTGCAACAACAAAGAGCCGCAAGTCACAGACCAATTCCCCAACAGATTCGACCCGACCGGGTTTCTTAGAAAAAACCAACAGAACAGTCATGCGCAGTCATGCGCAGTAGTTAACACATTAAATGTGTATAAGCAATAGGCCCAGGTTTTCACCCCATAGGTTTAGAGTTAAACCTGAAGAATAGGTCATTGGAGCTAAATAAATATGAGACGGCTGCTTCTGCAACTTGTTCTGTGAGATTTGTAGAAGATTGACGTCATCAAAAATTTATCGGGATATATTCTTGACGATACATCGTGGATGAAAGAAAGATATCGCCCAAGCTTAACCCAGACTTTACTGACATGTCACCAGTCTTATGAGGTATCCTTGGTTTTCATGACCAGAAATATTGAACAATAATAATACTAACAACTGAGCAAAGATCTGACTGTGTACATTTTGTGTACCGTGTAGATGCAGTCACCACATGATTTCTAATTGCAGACTGGCGTAGTTTATCTTTCGTTCTAAACCACAGTGGATGATATTGAATGGTCAGACAGTAGGAGGGTTGACTGTGTACTGTGTAGATGCAGTCACCACATGATATCATATTGCAGACTGGCGTAGTTTATCTTTTGTTCTAAACCACAGTGGAGGATGTTGAATGGTCAGACAGTAGGAGGGTTGATTGTGTACTGTGTAGATGCATTGCAGAGTGGCATCTAGTTTATCTATTTTTCTAAACCACATTGAATGATATTGAGCGGCCAATCTGTAGGAGGGTTGACACTAAATGTTTACCGTATAAAATCAGATGCATACTTCATCAGTTGTGATGAGCTATTTGGAAATTACCTTCTCGTCTCTGATGCAATTCTTCTTTTATACTTGACTTCAGATGCTGAAGCTGCGAGTCTTCGAGAAGGACTTGGAGGAAGAGCACTCCCTGTCACTAGCCCGACGTCGTGTCATCAAGGAGCGGCAACTAGCTCCAGCAAAGGCTGCCGCCATGGCCAGGGACATTGACAAACTGCGCAAGAAGAAGCGTGGCAAGATGAAACCCCCGCCCTCCGCCTTTAAGCAAGAGGGATTCGGTAGCCAGGACTTGCTCGCCCTAGAAAGAGGTGCTGCACAGGACGTGAGCCCTCGACGAGATACGCCGAGGCATCCGTCCAACGAAAGGTTTCTGGATCACGATCAGAGTCGATCACCAAGCGGGAGCCACTCCTCAGGGGGCAGACCCAAGTTTGAGAGAGAGGTACATGTTGACAATCCACCTCGAGACTGGAACCTGGAACCTAGAAGTGATGAGGCCCGATCGCCAAGTGGAAGCGTTTCCTCAGGCGGACGATTCGAGCGAGAAATACATGTGGATAACCCACCTCGAGATTGGAACCTTAACAGCACAGAAGCTGCAGTGATTTCACCAACCTCTGGGAAAGATAAATCGCCGAAGGGTAAAGACTCTAAGAAAGAGGATAAGAAAAAGGAGAAGGTTGAGAAGAAAAAGAGCAAATCGGGCAACAAGGAGGATGTTGCCAGCGGGGATGCCATCATGGGCGGAGAGAAAGAGCCAGAGAGTAAAATGGATAAAAAGGACAAGAAAAAATCTAAAAGTAAGGAAGAGAAGAAAGAAGAGAAGAAGATGAAGAAAACGGACAAGAAACATAAAGAGAAAAGTGGGCATTCCCGTGGGCAGCGCGGATCTCCTATTGATGACCATCTCGGAGCCTCTGGGAATCAGGCTGTGGGTTGGCATGACAACAGAAGAGGTGTCACTGGTGTCCATTATGATGATCATCCTTTTTCGGCAGCCGCACCGAGTCATCTTGAAATGAATCAGGGTGTGGGTTGGCACGACAACGGAAGAGGCGTCACTGGTGTCCATCATGGTGATCATCATTTTTCGGCAGCCGCACCGAGTCATCTTGAAATGAATCAGGCTGTGGGTTGGCATGACAACGGAAGAGGTGTCACTGGTGTCCATCATGATGATGATCATTTTTCGGCAGCCTCACCGAGTCATCGTGAAATGAAAATACCGACAAGTTTACCCGTGAAACCTGCAGAAACCAAGAACACTGATAGACATTTCACTGGTGCCCATCAGCAGATGTTTCCAGGGAAAGAGACTGAGCATTTTGTGTCGTCGCCTTCCAGACAAGGAAGTCATAATGAACACAACGAAGAAACTTTACCCTTCCCTTCAGTGGGACTGGAAACGCCCGTATGAGAGGCGGAGTTTTCTTTCTAGGTTGGGGGGTCAGGGTTAGGTTTGCTTTATATGCATGTTGCATGATTTTGAGGAATTAATAGTAATACTGTGCAATTCTTTTGTAAAGGCTGATTTGTAAATAAAATTGGTTGTTTTGAATAGCTTGAGGGGTCAAACCTGCTTTAAACAGATCTGTATTGGCTGTGCAGAAGCATGGACCCCCTAGCTCTGTGATTTTGTTTCCCCCATTAATTTGTACATGGCCATTTCTGTAAAATATTTAATGGAAAAAGCTACACTGTACAAAAGAAATGTTTAAACAAAATTAATTATAAAATAAATGGAACTGTGTTTGGATAATTTGAGTTTGGAAATTGTTCTGAAAAACATTCAAAAATGTTTGAAAATGAGAAGATATCCTTCAGGCTCTGTGACTTTAAATTATATATGTTTTTGCATAATAATTGATAAATTTATTCATGACAATGGTGAAGGGGCGGTTATTAATGAAAATATAGATTGTATGTTTTTAATCTAAAATCTCATTTCATATTGTGGGGAAAATCTGCATGAAATGTTATAACCTTCGAACAAGATGTGTTGAATTCGTTAATATATTAATTTACTGGCAAAGGCAATTTCAAAAAGTATGAGAAAATTTACAAATGAGTATTGGAAGAAAAACAAATTATCTTCAAGGGAGAGACACATCGTCCATATCATTTTTACCAATCCTCTAAATCTCCTATAAAAGTAGGGTCATCATTTGGTTTTTGTCAACGTAATGCTGACTTATAGGCAAATTATCTGGAAAGATACAATATAAGTCACCTGTGAAAGTTTCAGTTAAATACAGTGTACTTGTTGAGAAAACAGCAACAAAACTGTCACTGTATTTTTGTGTTTTTAATCGTAATAGCGCCCTCGTTCACAGATGGTACCAACTGCACCTTTCAGAGGGCAGCATACCAACAGACACCAAAGAAATTCAAAAAAGTCGCCTACCGGCGATCTTGGGAGATTCAAATTTGTCGACATACTTTCATTGATTTCCAATCAACAGGGGGCACTTCAGACATAATTATTTCGCAGGATGCTTACAAGCATTACCGTCTTTATAATAAATAGGTTTTGGGATAAAACAAAATTACACAATTTCTTTTGGGGTTTATTACCAAAGTATGAGCCTACCTTTTAAATAATGTGATGAAGAAGGTCTGTTGATTCTCTAAACTATTAGCCCATATGCACAAGCCCCATCTCCAAAATATACCGCAATGCATCTTGGGAAACCGAGTAAAGTTACAAAATAAATCAAGCTGCCAAGATGGACGCCATGATGTAAGTTTACATGTAAATAAGCCAGGTTTTATAGTTATGTACCGCATTGCTTCAAACTCAATGCACCATGATGGTTGCTGGTTTTGCTTGGACTCGGATTTCACCCAGAATCCTTTGCGCATTGGGACATGCATATGGGCTATTTTAAATTTGAAAGTTTGTCGAGACTTGGAGAAAACCACGTGTACCCATTTACCAAGATTTGTTTGTAGTCACTTCTCTGAATGCAGTGTGGGGCAAGGGATAACAGCTATACATCTAAAGGGTTAAATTAATGTTCGTAATCAATATTGTCTTTGTATATGCGGACTGTTTTAAAACATTGAGGGCATTAAGTTGTGGATTTAGGGGCCATTCAGAATAAATCAAAGTTTGAGACTTTTTGGGGGGAAATTTTGTGAGAGTGGGTCAGAAGAAATAGCTGAAAAACGAAATTGAGTTTTCAATAGACCCCTTGCATTGGCCGCCATCTCCGAGGTCAAACAATGGAAACAGGCGCGCGTGTACGAGCAACGCACAAGTTTCAGCCAATGATAGGTCTTCAATTATAGGTCCTATTAAAACAATAGGGGAGGGTGTGTTTTTTTTTAAAGAAAAGTGAACAATTTAGACACAAAGTTTTTAAATTGCCAGCAAATTTGGACACCCTTTTACCAAATCCTGGCTAAAACCTTGGCTGGAAGCCACTGGAAAAGCCATTGAAAATTCCTGAGCTGAGAGAACATTGATCTTAAATATCTGCTTCAAAAGAGGCATTACTGTGTTTTTAATGTTTTGGGTATATATAAATAGTCTGTCAGTATCTGCAAATCATCATTTGGGATGGGTGGTTCAAAACAATTTTAAAAAAAGCGCAACATTTTTGAACATTGATTATTGTGAATGGCCCCTTATAGATATATATATACATTACAGTTAATACATATAAAACATACGTTAGAATCACTGACAATTTTAGACTTGTCTGTGAATATCTTAACTCAATCATCACTGTGGTAAACTTTGCTCTGTATTCTTCAAAGGTTTGTTTGTTCTCTGTGCTTCGTCAAGACATGGTGTTCACGCATTTCTGCAAAGTACCAGCATGGTACGATGTGCTTGTAAAAGTCTGCATTCAGCATAACTGAGCGCCAGTGAACACTGGGGCCAAATTTCATGGAGCTGCTTGAACACAAACAGTAGCTATTAAAAGACAAAACAATTTCGCTGACAAGGATAAGGTTACCAGCCAAACTACCATATCACATAAACCCTCTGTGACTGCTTGTTTCTGTGTAACAGAAAATTGTTAAGCAAAACTGTCTGCTTAAGGAGCTCTATGAAAATCAAAAACTGAATCAAGACCGATTATGAAACCTACATCACTGGCAAGTAACACTGGGTCAAATTTCATAAAGCTGTTAAGCACAAAATTCTACTTAGCAAATTGTTTTGCTTAGCAAAAAATGAATGGGGCACCAGTGGCATACTGTAAACTTTATGGAATTTTTGCTGGTAACCTGTTTTATGCCAAGCAAGATTTATTTTTGCTTAGCAAGTTTTGTGCTTACAGGCTTTATATAATTGGGCCCTGATCTAGGCCCAATTTCATAAAGCTTGTAAGCACAAAAACTTGCTAAGCACAGACAACTCTTGCTTACGAAAAATAGGTTACCAGCCAGAATACCATGCAGTTACCATTGCTGCGACTGGTACCCCACTCATTTCTTGCTTAGCAAAACAATTTGCTAAGTAGAATTTTGTGCTTAACAGCTTATATGAAATTGGGCCCTGTATGATACTGACTGGATGGAGAGTGCCTGGTCGGGTTGGTGTAGTGGTATCTTTCCTCACCTTCCACCTCTGGGACCCCAGTTCGAATCCCACCGGGGGCACTATGTGGATTGGGTTTTCAGTCTCTACCTGACTGCGTGGGTTTTCCCTGGAATATTTCCTTGGGGTTTTTCATCCCACATCTAAACCTGAAACTTTCTTCCATGTCTTCTCTCCATTGGGTTCATGTCGTGTACAGTGATTAAGTTGGCTTTTCTGAGAGTCCTTGGATGAAAAACCAGAATAAATTAAATGCAAGTGTTGAGGGTACCATGGAGATATATTTTGGTACTCCCATCCAAAAGAAATGCAAGAATAACAGCACTCCGCAGTAGTGCTAAAATTAGAAGCTCAGTACCCGGATCTCGGACACGTTTCAGATTTCACTGTTATTTTATTTATGGTTGATCAACTATTTTGTCAGCTCAACCAATCCTGTATATTACCTTCAAAACTATCCAGTCAATATAACAGAGTACCACCCGTGTGATGATGGAGCTGAGTTATTATGTAGTGTATAAAGATGAAATCGACATGTACATTTTGATATTATATGTAAATAACTGAATTTTTACCCAGAAACCAACTCAAAAGAAGTGTTCAGATTGTTGGGCACCCAGAGTGGAATGGGTAAAGTATTCATGATTTATATTGAGAGAAAAAGACACTTAGTTTTTAAGGTTTGTGAAGATCATGACTATATAGCAACCAGGGCCAAATTTCATGTCGAAAATTGGCACTTACGCCGGGCAGAAAAATCATCGCATAAGTATGCAAATTTTAAAGTTCCAAAAGGAATTTTTGCTTTGGCACATGTATACGTCATGTTACTAAGCAATCTTTGCTTACACGGCTAATTTGGCGCTTACCCTGTAAGTGCAAAAATGGTGGCTGTAAGCACAGAATTCTGTGGTGAGCAGAACCATGAAATTGGTTTCTTCTGTATGTGTTACTAAGCAATCTTTGCTTACACAGCTAACACAGACTTTTGGCGCTTACCCAAATGGTGGTAAGCAGAGCCATGAAATTTGGTCCTGCTCTTTGTGCTGCACGATACAGCATTATATTATATACATGAAATTGTAACATATCCCAAACTGTGTTATCAGTCATTTAGTATGTGTGTATGAATTCCATTGATATTTGATTTGTGTAAATAGTTGAAACTGTTTGAATGCCTCTGTTCTTATAAATATGTGCATGTTGAAAATAACATTCCTTCCAAACGTATGTCATATCGGCCATCTTTGGGTTTTTTGTATTACACAAGTCTATGGGAACCATAATGAGCCTGTAGGCCTGTATAGTCTGGTGCCTTACAGTGTGGGATGTGAACTTCCAGGTGATTAGATATTGGGAGTCTGTGTATAGGACAAAAGTGTAAATGGGCAATGTGGATTGGTCTAGAGACTTCTTGGTGCTTATTATTCCTTCCGTGGATTTTTATAGCTTTTCATTTCTGTACTGTGCCTGTAGGCCTATTGTGGTTATTTCCTTCAGATCCCTACTCCCACCTCAACAACTCCTTACCCCAGTCCCCCAAGCGCCTCTCACCCAAGCCCTGCAGCCCAGCAACCCCCATTCCCATCCCAGCAACTCCTTACCCCTGCCCCCAAGCACACCTCACCCAAGTCCTGCAGCCCAGCAACCCCCATTCCCATCCCAGCAACTCCTTACCCCTGCCCCCAAGCACACCTCACCCAAGTCCTGCAGCCCAGCAACCCCAATTCCCATCCCAGCAACTCCTTACCCCTGCCCCCAAGCACACCTCACCCAAGTCCTGCAGCCCAGCAACCCCCATTCCCACCTCAACAACTCCTTACCCCAGTCCCCCAAGCGCCTCTCACCCAAGCCCTGCAGCCCAGCAACCCCAATTCCCATCCCAGCAACCTCCTTACCCCTGCCCCCAAGCACCCCTCACCTGTACCCAAGGAAAATTTGCATCCTACTCCCTACCCAGCAACCCCTACTTCAAGCAACCCTCACCCATACCACAGGAACTCCCTATTCCCAAACCAACAACTCTTTACCCTGCCCCCAAGCACCCCTCACCTACACCCTGGCAACTTCCGACTCACTAAACCCCAAGCATCCCGGCCCTCACCCCTCCAGTAATATCATACTCTTATAACTTTGTGCTAAAGCGTTCCTTTATTGTAAAATTATAACCCCACGCAATTCCTTTTTCTCCCAGTGGGATTTTGTGCCAGTAAATATAAATTTATCTAGCTTTTGGTACAATACATATGTGTATTTAAACTGGTTTGCACCTGATTTTGTTTGGATATTAATTATGAACAAATCATACAAAGCCCAGCCGCAGTTGTCAGATGAGCAGAAAAAACTAGTTTTTCGCAAGTTTTAATCCTTGAAATATCAATTGGTTTTAAAGGGATTGTATACGTTTGGTAATTGGAACCTTCTGTTTGTTTCAATCCTATAGTTGTAAATATATACCATAAAACTTAGCTGTTAAAATTTCATTTCAAAAGGTTGTAGCGTTTTTTAGATATTGCCGAAAATCTGGAGCGGTTATGTCCACGCAGGAAGAATAATCTGCAATTGGAATACACAATCTGAGAAACGTTACTGCAGAAATACTTCTCAGATTCAAATTTTTGGGGGATAAAAAGTGATATCTTTTTCCATAACCGCAGTACTTCTAAGTTTCTCAAAATGCATTATATAACTATCCGAAGCTGCTGTACTTCTTACCAAGTCAGTTTTTATTGCCATTAATTTTCAGAGTCGTAACCAAACGTATACAGACCCTTTAAGGTGACTTGAGTTCCTCCTGTATTTTGTTTAATTGTTAGAAGGGAAACAAGCCGTAGGATATACCAACAGGCAACCCCTGCTTGTTACCCTTGCTCACTCGGTTTATGCAGATTCTTGATGGGATTAATGAGTAATTTTCAATATTGTTGAAGCAGCAGGAGGTACTATTTTATATTCAGTAGTTTTGTGTGTGTGTCTCCATGGTATCATGCTGCAACCGTCTTGGTCATGTTCATTGTATCCAATAACAGTAGCGGATGGTAATATTCATTGTTACAAAAAGGAACCAGACTAATTCCCCCTTTCAGGTTTGGTTACATTGATTTGAATGGGAGGAAATCAAGATGGCCGCACCGTGATAAAGGTCTGTAACACAAAATGAACAATTTAACCATGAGACATTCTATAGCTCTGGTTGGATGTCTGCCTCTACTGCGGAACTCTTGCTTATGGCCCGTAGAATCTCGCACTTTACAGGGCCCCGTAAGCGCAGAATTCAGTGGTATGTGCAGGCAGTGCCTTGAAATTTGGCCTGCTGGTTGGACGTCTGGTTCGGTTACACTTCTACTAAGTGTAACAGTAGCAGACGTCCAACCAGAGAGAGGTTTGTCTCCGCTACTGGTGTAACAGAGGCGTTCAAGAGAGATGTTCATCTCCGTTAGTGGTGTAACAGAGACTTTGGTTAAGGGGGGCAGTGCAGTTGATTTGCCTGAAATTTTACTCAGGTCAAAAGTGTTTTTTGGGTTTCTCTGTCCATTTCTTTTTTCTTCTTGCTGTGCCCAAATTGTCTGCACTGTTTTGCCCAAATTTTGGGAGAGCAATTGCCCCCATGCCCCCCCCCCCCCAGATCATACGCCTATGCTTGTGTCCAACCAGGGCTAAAGTGACAAGCTTTCTCCAGATCACATCACAATGTCTGAAAGGAATCGGTCAAAAGTGACAACAAGTTCAGAATTCATGCCTTTTATTATTATTTTTGTTTAGTGCTAAGTTTTTGCCCTCGTCCAAAGGACAATCTCTAATCTATTTAGGAAAGTTGATATGTAAATATTTTCACACCTCGTCCTTCATGCTTGGTTTGGATTTGGTCTTAAAAGGCTATTTCACAAAGAAATCAAAAACGGTCACTTCACGTAAGTGTTTAACAAACTTTAATTGTCTGACTCTAGCTTAAGGCTTTTTGGAAGGTGCAAATCATTTTGGGTGTTTATTTTAATTTAATATATTTATTTTGTTTTATTATTATTGAATTTTTTTTATTTATCTATTTTTTTTAAAGGGGGGGGGGTAACAAAATTAATGTAACTTCTGGTATAATCACAAATATCAGTGGAAATAATTTAATCTACTCATTATAGGAATATAGGATTATATCCCGATTAATGTTTGTCGTTTGTAGAATTTAATTTATATTGGTTTTTCTATGAACATTGATTTGTATTCCAGTCCGTGTATTTATTTAGATATGAATAAATTTGTGCATTACGTTAATCTAACACCATCGTGGACATGTAGTAGTCGAAGCCTTGTACAAGTCTAATATGTTAATTATAGACATTTTAAAAGTGTTTAAACCTGCATTGATGACTATAGATAGTTCCCACTTGACGTCATGGACTCTAAAGTCGGCCATCTTAATGGGCAATGATACATCATATTTTAATACGCAACTTTGAGTTTTGCGTGTACACAGTGTGCAGCATGCAGGAGTTTTATCAAATTCCTTGCATGGTTGGTCATTGAACCACGTAGGTCAAATGTCAATGAACGGACTGGCATGTGGGGCATTTGTGTTTGCCAAACACGACTTTTCGTGTTTATATTTTATGTTATGGATGGAAATGCACCAAAAAACCCAAGGCAAGTTCCTACAGCTTTGCTTACAAGCCCAGCATCACAAGTTCAAACAAATAGTCATATAGTGTGGTCTTTTTGGCACAACTCAATTAAATGAAAATCTGAACTTTTGATGTGAAGAAAGAAGGGAAAACAAAACCAAAACATTTTTTTCAGATTTTACTTTGGAAATACTTGATTTTTATGTAGAAAGTACCAAACAAAATTTAAAACTTCTTCATTTTAGGAACAAAATAGTATCTTGCCTGCAAATAAATGCCCTGGAATGCTTAAGGTCATTCTATTTTTCTTAGGGGGGGTCTATTCAAGCCTTTGAGAATGACTCTCAGATTGTCAAAACGAAAGGTCATTACTAACAATTGTTTGCATGGTCTATGTTAAAGGCACTGGACACGTTTGGTAATTACTCAAAATATATATTAGCATAAAAACTTACTTGGGAACGAGCAACGGAGAGCTGTTGATAGTATAAAACATTGTGAGGAACGACTCCCTCTGAAGTAATGTAGTTTTAGAATAAGAGTTAATTTCTCACCAAAATATTTGAATCTGGAAAAGACTTCAGGCCTGAAGCCTTTTTCAGGCTTCTGAAAGCACACAAATTTGTGCAACAAGGGTGTTTTTTCTTTTATTATTTTTTTGCAACTTCAATGATCAATTGAGCCCAAATTTTCACAGGTTTGTTATTTTATGCATATGTTGGGATACACCAAGTGAGAATACTGGTCTTTGACAATTACCAAACGTGTTCAGTGCCTTTATGATTGATGCTTGCATCAACGGGAACATTAATATTTCATGAGCAAGGTAGGTGTAAGCTGAACTGTGAATTCATAACTTTTGCTTTATCAAAATTTCTTGGATAATCCTGGAAGTGGGGGGGGGGGGAGGACAGATCGACAAAGACTGGCGTTTTAAGCAGTGCCCTGTTTATATGCTGTAATATTTATGGAAACGGCTATTTACCGAATGTTGACACGAATAATTTCATGATTTGAATAATTAATGCATTTATCTGTGGAGAATTTATTTGGGAATAAAGCTATAGTTGATTTGTCAATCGAATTATTGAGCAGTTGATGTCTGATATATTTATTTTAGGGTTTTTGAGACTAAGTGCAAGATAGGTCGTTGTTATTATATATTTCTGGTAATGAAACCAAAAGATCCTCAAAAGTGTCTAGCACTGCGATCAGTACGCCTGAAGATACCTGTGAAACGAAGATGAAGAAATGTTCAGTTTTAGATGTGGGAGGAAAACCCCAATTGGGGAAATCCCACGCAGTCAGGTAGGGACTGAAAACCCAATCCGCATGCAATGCTCTGGTCCAGGATTTGAATCGGGGTTCATGGAGGTGACCAGGCAGGGAAGAAACCACTGAGCCAGCGAGAGCCAAATTTTATGTCGCTGCTTACCACAGAATTCTGCGCTTAAGGCGCCCTGCAAAGCCTGTGAGTCTATGGGCTGTAAGCGTAGATTTTTGCGGTAAGCAGTGTCGTGAAATTGGGCCCTGAGTGCCAAGTTATTGAGAAATTAGAAAGACCAAAAACAAATAATAATTTTAAAAATCTAAACTGACAACACAAAAACAAGGTGTTTGTGTTAATTAAGTTAATTATGATTCATAATTCAAGATTCATAATTCATGGTTGATGTGAGCAGATGGTCTAATGCTAGGTATGATGACGTTATCACATGATTGTCTACAAATTTTTAGTGTGGAAGAATAATGCTATTTCAAGAGTTACAATTTTATGAAACAATAATTTATTGTCACCAGAGGGCGGTGTGTAACTTGACGTCAAAGGGCCAAGGGTCCATTGTCATTTCCTACAGAGCAACATTTTTCGACTTCCCTTTTATCTTGGCTGCAGATTTCTGAACGAACGAGGCTTGCAAATACTCACAGCAAGCACAACTATCAAGTGTGCCATTCACTGAAGCTCAATTATATTTGTTTATGAAAATTGATTCTTTGTTGACTAATCAAACACACCTTTGTAGCGCACTCAGCATTCAAAGGGGGGGGGCTGGTCTATATGAAAAACGTATGACGGAAGCTTCTACTGATGTTAAGATGTTTATTCTCAATCACCGTGAAAACGTTCAAGCCTTAGACCAGCTGATAACTTCCAGTATTCAACCCTTATCACTTAATGACTCTATTTAGCCCATAAACTCGATAAAAAGGGACAAACAAGTAGCCACAGCAAACATCAGTTATCTGAACGAATGGATAAAGTTTGTTTACAAGCCTGACAAATGTTACATGGACAACTGTGATTACGAGAGGGCGCTATCGCGATATATCGGATCGTAAACTAGAAATTCAGTCAACCGAACGCCTCAGCTTACGCGCAAAGCCGCCAGTTACACCTTTAAACAAGCTGTGCAATTCATGTTGACATATTAAGTTGTAATTCTAAGTTTCCAACAGGAATTCAACTAAATTTGGATTCATGAAGTATTGAATATGCGCGAAACATTGATTGTTCATTACATTTACACTTGATGATGATGTCTACAGTATCAGCATGCAGGACGGAAGGGTTCGGGCGGGGTTCGCGCCACTGTTTGACGTGGTTATCAAATTGTGGACGTTTCTGGGTCTTTCCTTTCCTTTTTTTCTGTTTATTTGCAAATCAACTACTTTTCTTGTAAATTATTACAACATGATACAATAACTCGACTAAAGCTAGGTCAAGGTATAGGTCACTAGGCGCCCAGCAAACCACATCAATTTCCCTGGGAACTTCATTCTCTTTTCAGAAAATAAATGATCGTACATTGCACTTCAAATTGAGGGGTTTAAAGCAAAATTATGCATCTCAAACATATTTTTGTTCTTTGATTAATATTCACACATGTTATTATTTGATCCATGTAGGCCTTTGGAATGGCACATCCAAAGACAAAACGAATCTCACTAAATATATATATCCATAACTTTTTCAGGCTCCCCTAAACAATGTAAATCAACGATGATTATGTGGGGGCGGTTACCTTACCAAAATAATTACCAAATTAAACAAAACACATGTTAATGTACTATGTAGGCCATGAAAAAGAGAAAGCAAAGTGAATCATTGAAATTATTTTAAAAATATTTTTGTTGGTTGAGACTTGCCCCAAAACAACCATAGGCAACTTGTGCGCGACAGAACCGTTTGTCATGAGTTGGTGTACTGAACCATTCATTGTAGTTTCCAAACAGTGGTTTAAAGGTTATGCACATGTTTTAAATGCAAAAACCAAACAAATCGTTTGATTATTTTATTTTCTGCGATCTTATTGGGTGAGGGTTGGGTTGGGATGAATGACAGAGAAAGGGTTCGGGCGGGGTTGTTACACCACTATTTGTACCCCTTCTGTTTGTTAACATCAGATGTTGGGTATATAGCTTTGTCATTACGAGATTTGATGTGGTTTGTTAGAAGTTTCTGGGTCTTTCAGTTTGGGTAGTCCACAAATTAGCATTCTCAAAACGGATGGGCCATTGTTTATTTCTGAATAGCTTTCTAATTTGGGTCGATTTTCGACATTTTGGAACAGTTTCTGCTGGGCTTTGTTCTCGGTGTTGATGTTGTATATTTTTGTGTCACTTTTTTGGTGATAAGACTGAGAAAACTACGATAATTTCCACGCAAATAACTAAGCATTTCATATTCATCTTGCCCTTTATCCGCCCCTAAACACACCCATGGTGTGCGACCCAGTATATCAATTACTTCTCTTTGTTCTTCCATTGTTGAGATGCCCCTATATTGTTCACAACCGAGTACGTCTTCGGTTTGTAAAAACCATCCGGATTTATTTGGTTAAAGTTCTCGGTTTTCGACGGGTACACGACTGGTGTAAATAATACAATAATTGTCATCGTTTTATCTATGTTGTTGTCATACACCAATTGTTGAGAGCAAACGTCTTAATGGATTTGTGCAAATATCGAGCACCTCACATCGGATCAGGACTTTTTAATCCCATTTTCGATACAAGTATTCAAATCGATGACCTTCCCTTTCCATCCACTTTTGGGGCTAACGTTAATCCTACTCTTCCCTCTGTGGATAGGAATAGTAGACTGTCCGTTTTGTTTAAAAGTCGTCGTTTCAAAGCATTCTTATAGACTGTGCAAGTCTCGCGTGTATCGGAACGAGAAAACACGTCAAACGAAAAACATTTTTTTTCTCTGAAATCAAATCTTTGTTTTAAATTATTTAAATGATAAAATCTGAACAACAAAAATACTCATTACATGTTTATAAAATCAGTTTTAGTTTTATAATAAATACACAAATAATGTGTTAATTATTATTGAACCAAAATTAAAACTCTGGGACAAGGATGCTTATTTGATCTTAAATTTTCAGAAACCACTTACGTGGATTCGCGAAGGTCACACGGGCGTAAAATTAATGTTTACACGGTTTATAGAAGACGCTGACGCCTAAACAACCATAAAGTGCTATAAAAAGACTTTGCGTTGCAATTGCAGCATCTGGCGATAATCATCGCGCATCCAAAACAAGTGTTTACATAAGTTTTGTGATCGGAGGTGGGACAGATTTCTTAATTTTTTGCAGCAACCGGAAGCTGAGGTCAAGTTTATTTCTCGGGTTTACTTCGTTATATTGTGAAATGGATTTTACTTTCTTATTTTTTTATCACTAAGTGTTACATTCCCAACATCATATATATTTTTCATGGTCAAAAACCACGTTTAAATAATATAATTGACAAAACAAAATCTTGCCCACGTAAATCTCCATATGGTTGGGACCACAATGGTCCCGGAAGTTCAAAATTGCGCGAGACTTGCACAGTCTATTATGACAAGCTCCTGCGCGTAAACACAAAACCAAGATTTGAAATGTCTTTCCTCAAAGAAATTGTTCATTTTCGGAAACTTTTCTCAAAGAGGCACACACTTAAGGGTTTTCTGTATCATTCGGATATTAACATTTAGAGTTATTTTGTGTTTCAACTGTGGTAAGATAATTGATTCAAATTAAAGTCTACCCTGGATGACCAGCTAAACAATTAAATTAAATTTAAACCTATAATTGGTGTGAGTGGTCTCATTTAAACCCAGTCCTAGATATTCAGTCGCTCTCTCTCGCTCTCTCCCTCTCTAGAAGGAAATGATGACCAATTTTAATCCCTTGGTACCAGTTGCCACTGAACATCTACATGGTTTCCCGTTCATTGTTCCTGTTTATTTGCAAATCGACCACTTTCTTGTAAATTATAACAACATAATACAAGAAGCTAGGTCATGGTAAAAAGGTCCCTGGGCGCTCAGCAAACCACATCCATTTCCCCGGGAACCCATTCTATGTTCATGAAATAAATGTTCTTTCATTGCATGTAATTATTTGATCCATGTAGGCCTTTGGAATGCCAGAACCAAAAACAAAACGAATCTCACTAAATATATCCATAACTGGTTCAGGCTCCCCTAAACAATATCAACGATCCATTGTGGGGCGGTTACCTTACCAAAATAACATCTAGTTGATGTAGGCCATAAAATAAAAAAAGCAAAGTGAATCAATGTTTTTAAATATTTTTGTTGGTTGAGACTTGCCAAAACAAACCATAGGCAACTTGTGCACAACAGAACCGTTTGTCTTGAGTTGATTTACTGAACCATACATGTAGTTTCCAAACAGTATAGTAATTGACAGGTTATGCAAAGAAAAATGTTTTAGTTGCAAAAACCAAATTAATCGTTTGATTTTTGCGATCTTATTGGGTGAGGGTTGGGTTGGGTTGAATGACAGAGAAAGGGTTCGGAGCCGGGGTTGTTACGCCACTGTTTGTACCCCTTCTGTTCGTTAACTTCTGATGTTGGGTAGCTTACGAGATTTGACGTGGTTTGTTAGAGGTTTCTGGGGATTTCAGTTTGGGTAGTCCACAAATTAGCATTCTCAAAAAGGGATGTGGGGCTAATGCTTATTCCTGAATAGCTTTCTATAAAACTTGACTTCAGCTTCCGGTTGCTGCAAAAAATTAAGAATTTTGTGCTCAGCTCCGATCAAAAAGATTGCTCAGCTCCGATCAAAAAGATTATGTAAACGCTTGTTTTGGATGCGCGATGATAATGGGGGACTTTTGGGACGCTAGGCAGACTTACCAGGTAAATCCATTGTTCTCGATTATGTGCGCATGCTCAGAACTACGTAAATAATGGAAGTTTACCTGGTAAGTCTGCTGCCACCTAGCGTTCAAAAGTCTCTCATTGCCAGATGCTGTAATTGCAACGCAAAGCCTTTTCATTGCATGGTTGTTGAGGCGTCTGCGTCAAGCGTTAATTTTACGCAGGTGTGACCATCGCGAATCCACGTTAAGTGGTTTCTGAAAAGTTAAGATCAATTAAGCATCCTTGTCCGGGAGTTTAACTTTTGCTTCAATAATACTTAACACATGTTTTTATTATAAAAACTGAAACTGATTTTATAAACATGTAATGAGTATTTTTGTTGTTCAGATTTTGTTGTCATTTTAGATACAATTTAGAACAAAGATTTGATTTCAGAAAAACAGGTTTTTCGTTTGACGTGTTTTCTCGTTCCGATACAGGCTACATCAGTAGGCCTACCTACACATAGTGAATAAAACGTTATGCACATGCTGAGTGCAGACGACCGAAAGTGCAAGCTGCGCTGACAAACAACATCACCTCGGACCAATCATATGGAAAGCTTACGTCACTGCACGTTTATCCAATGAAATCATTGTAACCAATGAAATCGCGGGCCTGTAAGACCAGTGCCTGTCTTTAAAGACAGGGGACCAGTCCATCCTGTGCACTGCACAAATCTGTGCGTTTACATTCTTCTTCTTCCATTGTAGGGCCTACCGACTCAATTACATGAGCAAAATCGTCAAAAAGTCTACTTTCCTTTAGCAACTTTAATATATAAATATGTCGTAGTAGGCCTATAGACTGAACAAATAATATATTTTGGATCAGGCCGCAAACAGTAAAATCTTGCGAAGGGAAATGACCATTTCTTTTTTTGTGATGTACTCATTTTCCAATAGATAGAGTCCTCATGTGAGTGGGGGAAATTTACAAGTCTCACCTCACGTTAAAATGGTGTAAATTGGCATTGTATTCGATACCCTTCCAGTGCAAAATTTGTCAACATGCAAAACAATTGAATTTAATCATTCCCCTGAGAAAATAGGTCTTTACATTTTTGTTTATAATGGCTCTAATAAGTTAACTTTAACTTTAACTTTAAGTTTAACCATACACTGTGGAAACACTATAGACTGCCTAAAGAAAAAAATAAAACATTGTCAAGCAGTTTGGTGAGGCCTTTGATTGAGACCAGCCATCATTTGGCAGGCCAATTTTATTAGACTTATAAAAAAGGGGGTGCCATAAACTAGCTACTAAAAGTAAAATAAACCAGAAAAAATCCTCCTTAATGTAAAGTACATAAAACTAGAGGTAACATTGGAAAGGGAACAGCAGTGTTGGATGAAATTAAAGTACATATAAAACCAAAATTGCGTCCCTGGGAGGGAGGGTGGGAGAAAGATCGTTGGAGCAAGTGCTGCATAGATTGGAATGGTTATGAGCATGCACCTTGCACCAAAAAGCCTGCAAAGCAATGTTCAGAAAATTGCAACTGCATGCAGCACGTTTAAAGGCATGAACACGTTTGGTAATTGTCAAAGACCAGTGTTTTCACTTGGTGTATCCCAACATATACATAAAATAACAAGCCTGTGAAAATTTGGGCTCAATTGGTCGTCGAAGTTGCAAAAAAAATGATGAAAGAAAAAACCCCTTGTTGTACAAATGTACATTGATGATGCTTTCAGATAGGAATAAAAACTTCTTGCAAGAAGTTTTTATTATTTTAGTGAGAAATTACCTCTTTCTCAAAAACTACGTTTCTTCAGAGGAGGTCGTTTCCTACAATGTTTTATACTATCAACAGCTCTCCGTTGCTTGTTACCAAGTAAGTTTTCATGCTAATGTTTGTTTTGAGTAATTACCAAACGTGTACGATACCTTTAATGTAAAGTACATAAAACTAGTTAACATTGGTAAGGGAACAGCAGTGTTGGATGAAATTAAAGTACATATAAAACCAAAATTGCATCCCGGGGAGGGAGGTTGGGAGAAAGATCGTTGGAGCATGAGCAAGGAAGTGCTGCCGAGACTGGAATGGTTATGAGCTCATACAGCCTTGCACCAAAAAGCCTGCAAAGCAATGTTCAGAAAATTGCAACTGCATGCAGCACGTTTAAGTGTCCTTTCTGGCCACCTGGCCTGTGACCCTCCAGTGGAGGGTAACAATGAATGACCAAGAGCAGTGAGCCAGTAAGGCACCCCAAGGGATAATAATTTTAAAAATGGGGTCAATGGTTCTTCAAAAGTAAAAATTACATTTGATTTTTCCCCACTATAAGGCGGAAATTGGTGACTTTTCATCCACCAATCATCATGGCTCTATATTTGTATGGGTAAACAAGAATCAAATCACATTTGCCCGCTGGAAAACACATTATTGCAGAACGCTGTAAACAAGCAAGGGGAACAAGAAGCGGAAACTCAGTGGCGACTCTTCATCCACCAATCATCAATTTATGGCACACATCCAACCCACTTCCAGTAATCTGAAGATCAAAATACGTACCAGTACCCAGTTCGGTGGCATGGTACTGACTGCCATTTTGTCCCGCCCCCGTCTTTTTGGAGGGTATAAAACAAGATAGAAAGCTCCGTTCTCCACAAAGCTGCACTGCACCTTCCTGAAGTTGTTTGATCTCCAATTCCCGTCTGATTCTACAGGTAAGTGCTTCTATTGTTGTTACACAGGACTCACAGCAGGACCAGCAACTATGATAAACATGCATTATACTGTCACTGTGCGGCTTAAATGGCTTGTATACGTTTGGTAATTGGAACCCACTGTTTGTTTCAATCCTACTAGATATACCATAAACTACCCTGTGAAAATTTCATTTCAAAAGGTGGATAGCATTTTTGAGATTTTGCCGATGTAAGTCAAATGTTGGAGAGCAAACCCACAAGACAGACGTTCAATATGTCACCACTCAACCTCAAGGTTTTGTAAATCATCTCAAGTCAAGTCAAGTCATCAAGTCTCTTTGTCAAGTAGTAAAGTCTGTCCCGAGCCAATATGGCTCATCAGGCCGGTGTCTATATCCGGTTTCCTTAGCACTAAACAACTGAGAATATTTCTATTCCCTCTGGACAGGATGCCAGTCTACGCAGGTTAGTCTCCAGCTCTCGCCAGTACCCATTTGTACTCCTGGGTGAAGAGAAGCAATATGGTTTTGTCTTTTGCTTAAGGACGACACAAGTGTTACGACCGGGACTCGAACCCACACTCTGCTGATACAAACACCAGAGCTTGAGTCTGTGCTCTTATCCGCTCGGCCACGACACGCCAGTATACAAATATTGACTGCTTCGAGTGCTAAACTAAGAGGCCCTCGGTGATCCTCGGTGCGTTATATTTTCCCGAGACGAAGCCAAGCAAAAATAGACACTCGTACACTGCTCGTAGTTTTGACCAATAGCACGAGTAAAAGCATTCAATATTTGTTTTCTAACCCCCACATACTTTGTGCCTAGACGTAAATGTACCAGAAGCTGCTGTTGCTATGGTATAGTACATTGGTTGCCATGGGATATTACATCGGTTGCCATAGGATAGTACATCCGTTGCTATGGGTATAGTACCATATGTTTGCTGCAAATATAGCGCGTCACGTTCGCACGGCCTTCTAGTGAAAATAAGACATATCATGTGACGCACTCTAAACCAATCAAATGCAGAATCTTTGTAAGGGGGGGTACAAATTTAAATACTCATTTACATTAGAATGTGTGATAAGTGTGAAAGGTAAAATTTCCATTCCTTTTAAAAAATGAAACTTTGTTAACACTGGCTTTAAGATACAATCACAAGTATTTCAACCTTTTAAGTTGAATCAGTGACTTAATTTCAAACTTTACCAAAAATACTTCATGTTTCTGGGCTGCAGTGGGAAGGTAGAAATAAGATTATAAACTGTTTTGAAGAATGCTTATAAACATTTTCTTTTACAGATCAAAATCTAAGAGGATGTCTAAAGCACCTTCGGTTTGGCTTCGCTATGACGACGCTTTTGCAGGGAACATAATCCACCAGAGCGTCCGGGTACCAAATGATGGCGCCACTTTGGCCACCTACTACTGCTGCATGCAGTGGAATGCTGGCCTTGAAGGAGGTGGATACTGCGGCATTCAGAACCATCCTCGAGGCAAAGCCTTCATCTACTCCATCTGGGACCCAAAGAACTCCCCGGACCCTATCCAACCAGCCTTTAAAGGAACCGGGACAGAGACTGCTAACTTTGGTGGGGAAGGAACTGGCCTGAGGTCGTTGAACTTCTCCGTTGGATGGCAGACAGACCGTTGGTATTCTCTGGTGAGTCGACGTTGGGATCACAGCGACCATACCTACTTTGGCTTCTGGGTGTACAATGCGACGGGCAAGGAATGGAATCATATTGTCACCATGGATTTTCCAGTGAAGGACGTCACGTTTAGTTCAGATACAGGAAGCTTTGTGGAAGACTGGCAGGGAACCGGGACTCACAAGCGAACAGCTGAGTTCAGGCACGGCTTCAAGAGGAGGACGTCGGACGGAACATGGTTCCCCTTTTCCACCGGACACTTCAGTATCGTCCAAGAGGCTGCAACTCAAAATCACAACAACAATTACGACGCCGGAGCAATAGGAGATTGCTACTTCTTGTCAACTGGAGGCACCATTAGTCCCTCACCTGGATTGGGGACATCCAAGACCTTCCACGCCGCGACTCCGAACCAGCCATCAGAGGCACCAATCGACTTCGTTATTGCCTCGGCCAAGCCAAACCAGGTGGACTGGACCGTCCCCAAGTCGTCCACTCCTCAGTTCAAGTACACCGTCAAAGTAAATGATGTACTCGAGGCCTCACATATCCAGCCGGAGATGAGGAGTCAAGCGATAAAAGGAGGTCAAGTAGGGGACAGAGTGGAGGTCACTCTGGAGGATATCCTGGGGAGAATCCAATCTAAAACAGCCACGCTCAAACACTAAATCTGGTGGAGCACGACTGCTGAAGTAGTAGATATATGTCAAGAATGAAAACTAAGTATACAAAAAAGGACAAAAGCTCTGTACAAACAACACGGCGCGCGCGCGCACACACACACACCCGCTGTGAAATAATGTTATACATTGTTATGTGAATGGTATGTGCCCTGGCATACAAAGTAACCGCAGCAGTGATTGGGTATAAGTTTTTTAATTAAACATGGTCGTTGGAATATATTGTCCAATAGACACAGCTGTTGCATCAGTGTGAAGATGATTTCACGGGCTTCGAGAATGACGTCACCCCAAAGGCTACACTGAGTTGTTCCTTTGGTTTATATAAAGCGGCGAACGAGGCCATGCAATAAAAAAATAGGTTGCTGTTTGCTTGTTGTGCACATTTCAATAGGTACTTCTGCTGTTTTGGGATATGACTCAATTTTTGTAAACTAAAATGGTCTAATCATCTTCTCGGTTATGATTTAAACAAATGGTATCACTAGAAAGGCATGGATATTTTGTTTAATATTCTGATCACCCCAAATTTACAGCCTCGTCCATTTTAGTGATATGACCAATTTGAAGGCGCAACTGCAAGTGCGATGTAATGCTATTACGTGCATTGTGTGTACGCGCGCACACACAGACAAGCAAAATAATGTCCACAACTTTTCATTGAGTGGGCCGATCTCTGAAAAGTTAGCCTGAACCATCAAAATTAGTAGGGCCTACTAGTAGATATGTCAAGAATTTGCTGGTCGATCTCTGAAAAGTGAGCCTAAACCATCAAAATTTAAACCTATCTTAGAAATAAAATGGCAAGTCAAACATTTGCAGTTGTTTGATGTCACACACAAACGTAACGGACAAACCTTTCCTGTAAAATTAATTTACCAGATAAATTTGTATTAAATGTTTTACTATTAAATAAGGGAATGTTTTACTATTAAATAAGGTGACCTCTGTAGTTGACTTAGGACTATATACTATAATAACAAAAATAGTTCAAAAGCAGACAAAACATTCCAAACAGTAGGCCTACGCTTCAAAAAGGCTTCCAAAAAAACGGGAGAATGGCCGTGCATGATATCCGTATTTAAATTCACAATTTCACAGGATTGTTGAACTTCACTTAATTGTGTGATTGATAGATGATTTACAATCGCCATAATACCTAGTACTGACTTTGTTTTGCGACTATAATTTTAGTGAAGTTTCTTGGAAATAGTCAAATTTCAATCATGTGAATAATATAATTTGTTTTTTACCCTTACACCGATGTGTTTTAAGCACTGTATACTCAGTACTTTCCCAGAGCAGATGTCTTACCACTGTTCCACCAAGCTAGCCCGGTGGCTTAAATAGAGGAAGTTTGAATCCCATATTTAAGCAGCGGGTACCGCAATGATTTAATAGATGTTAAATTTGCATCGGGGATAAAGAATATAGTTTGTTTTTATGAATAATATTGCATCTCAATTATACATTATCTCGGGAAGCCTACCTTTTAAAAATTTAAGCAAATTTTGACTCTTTAACTGAACTATGAAAATATAAACAAGATACGAATATCGCTGAAGGTGACTGTAAAAGTTCAATTTCAAACTTTGAAATGAAACAAAATTGTAAACGTTTTCTTGAAATATTATGAAATACTCTTTTATTAAAAGCAGTAAGACTTGCAAGACTATAATTGCACGTAAATATAGAATGACTTAACATTACCTAAATATAAAATGACGTATACAGCCGCGTTCGCATTGGATTAATATTTAACAGAGACAATGGGTAACTTCCAATGGTTAAATCTTACTGGTGTCTGCACTTGGATTATTTGACGTAGGTAAACTAACCGATACGATGGTCAAACAAACCGACTGACTGAACACATGGGACGATGCGTCCGCACTGGACTTTTCGGTTTGACCAGGTTAGTTTATCTGGGCAGAAGGTACCCATCGGACTAATAATTAGTTATCTGGGTGAAATTTTCCTGGGCCGTCCGCACTGGACTTAAAATGGTCAAGTTACCCATTTGCTTGGTTAGTTTACCCCCAAAAAAGTCCAATGCGAACAGGGCTTACGAGTCTACGATTTTGTTATTCTTGATATTGTTCCTGTCTCAGAACTTTTTTATTACAAGCAGTAAGACTTGCAAGACTAAAATTGCATGTAAATTTATATAGAATGACTTAACATAGCCTACTTAAATATAAAATGACTAAGAGTCATACATGTTTATTGTTATTCTTGATATTGGTCCTCTCTTAGAAACTCTTTTATTACAAGCAGTAAGACTTGCAAGACTATAATTGCATGTAAATTTATATAGAATGACTTAACATATGCCTACTTAAATATAAAATGACTAAGAGTCATACATGTTTATTGTTATTCTTGATATTGGTCCTCTCTTAGAAACTCTTTTATTAAAAGCAGTAAGACTTGCAAGACTATAATTGCATGTAAATTTATATAGAATGACTTAACATATGCCTACTTAAAAATAAAACGACTAAGAGTCATACATGTTTATTGTTATTCTTAATATTGGTCCTCTCTTAGAAACTCTTTTATTAAAAGCAGTAAGACTTGCAAGACTATAATTGCATGTACATTTTTATAGAATGACTTAACATACTTAAATATAAAATGACTAAGAGTAAATTTACGTTTATTGTTAATCTTGATATTGGTCCTCTCTCAGAAACTACATCGTTTATGCACGTATCAAATGTAGTCTTGAAATATTATGAAATATGACTCTTTTATTAAAAGCAGTAAGGCTTGCAAGACTATTACACAAAAATATAGAATGACTTAAAGGCACTGGCAACGTTTGGTAAATACTCAAAATATATAGGCCCACCATAAAAACTTACGAGCAACAGAGAGCTGTTGATAGTATAAAACATTGTGAGAAACGACTCCCTCTGAAGTAACGTAGTTTTTGAGAAAGAGGTAATTTCTCACTAAAATATCAAAAGACTTCAGGCCTGAAGACTTTTTCAGGCATCGGAAAGCACACAAATTTGTACAACAAGAGTGTTTTTTTCTTTCATCATTTCCTCGCAACTTCGATGACCAATTGAGCCCATATTTTCAAAGGCTTCTTATTTTATGCATATGTTGGGATACACCAAGTGAGAACACTGGTCTTTGACAATTACCAAACGTGTCCAGTAGGCCTACCTTTAACATACTTAAATATAGAATGACTAAGAGTCTACGTTTTTGTTATTCTTAATATTGGTCCTATCTCTCAGAAACTACATCATTTATGCACGTATCATTTATGCACGTTTCAAATTCTTGAAATATTATGAAATATTATGAAATACTCTTTTATTAAAAGCAGTAAGACTTGCAAGACTATAATTGCACGTAAATATAGAATATACCCAGGACATACCTAAAAATAAAATGACTAAGAGTTTATTATACGTTTATTGTTAATTTTGATATTGTTCATATCTCTCAGAAACTACATCGTTTATGCACGTATCAAATTTAGTTTTGAAATATTATGAAATGCTCTTTTATTAAAAGCAGTAAGACTTGCAAGACTATAATTGCATGTAAATTTTTATAGAATGACTTGACATGTACTTAAAGGGTCTCTATACTTCTGGTAAAAACAGAAAAGCTCACAGATTTACATTAAACTTACATGGTTTAAAGATAATGATGATAGAAAGCTTCCCTTGAAATATTTCTGGCTGAGGTGCTGTAGTTTTTGAGAAATGAGTAAAACAATTAGTTTTGATCTCATGAGTCGAAAACTCAATGTTTGAAAACAGTGAAAACACTTAAGGTTTTTCCCCACTTTTTTCTGGTGATTGCAATGACCGATTGAGCTTAAACTTTCACAGGTTTGTTGTTTCATGTTTATGTTGGGATACACCAAGTGAGGATACTGGTCTTTGAAATTTACCAAAAGTATAAACTCCCTTTAAACATAAAATGACTAATAGAGTCTATTATACGTTTATTGTTAATCTTGATATAGGTCCTCTCTTAGAAACTACATCGTTTATTCACGTATCAAGTGTAGCCTTGAAATATTATGAACTCTTTTATTAAAAGCAGTAAGAATCGCAAGACTATAAGTGTCACACTGTGTATTTTAATTATTGTGAATAGTGTGTCGAAAAGTGCCTCATCTCACCAGGTGATCGTGATGAATAGAACTTGCAGTTACAATGAGTTTACCCATTAATTTTTGAGAAAACAATTCTCTAGATTATTCTGAAATTGCTTACCCTTTCGCTGTTAATATACTCATTTAACTTAGTCCTTGTTTGTTGAAGGTTTAAAGGAATAGTGAAGGAATGATTAATGAGGATTTATTTAAGATGCTTTCACGAGTTCATGGGAGTTACCCTGTATTTGTTGAGCAGATAGGCCTACACGTCCAACACGTCGTACCGATTTACACAGGGCCCAAATTTAGGAAAAAATCTACAAGACCACAGGGCTTGTAGCTCAAAATGTTTACTGGACCAACATTTTTTGTCATGAGTCACCCTGGTTCTGTTGTCGGACATTGCTGGTATACTGCTGCATCTGCTAAACTAAGTGTTAATGCACCCCCCTTTAAGAATGCTGCTGTGAATGCTGTTGTGGCGCATTTTGTCCTGAATGCTGAACGTTAGGATGCCCTCTGTTGACAAGCCGACTGTAGTTGCGGTGTTTCCCCTACCCCTATGAACATTAAAGGATGAACCATTCTCGAGATGGTATACTTCCATCTCTAACCGGTCGGGATGTTCCCATCAGTGCCCTCCGCATCACCCCCATCCATGTCAGGGGCGTGCGCCACAGATAGGGTGCCGGATACCCTATTCGCTGATATTAGCATAGTGCCAGACGGGGGTTCAATTTCTTCATAGCAAAGCTGGGTCTTGCAATGGGAGTGTCTTTGTACAGCTGCTGGTTACCCCCAAAGATTGTGTCCCTGCTACAAATTTACACAATGTCGGGAGAATTTTGGACTCGGTGATAAAAGTCTTCCCCGTCACTCTACAAGAAATGAGATTGCAAATTATTGGGGAAAAAAAATCAAGTATATACGCCCCCCCCCACACCTGGGCCCAATTTCATAGAGCTGCTTAAGCAAAAAATATTGCTTAAAAATTGTATGCTTAGCAGAACATGATAGTTTGGCTGGTAACCATATTCTGGCAAGCATAATTTTGTTGTGCTTAGCTTCTTTTTGTGCTTAAGCAGCTCTATGAAATTGGGCCCTGGTGGCCCTCTGCCCCCACTGTTACCCCCAATGCACCCCAATGAGAAAGCCTGGCATAACCCCAACTGCATGGTATGAGGAATGGCTACCCCCAAATGGCAGAGCCCCAATGCAATACCCAGGCCACCCCCACCCCCTGGGCCCAATTTCATAGAGCTGCTAAGCACGACAATTTGCTTAGCATGAAATTTCTTCCTTGATAAAAACAGGATTACCAACCAAATTTCCACGTGATTTTCAGGATAAGCAAACAACAGCTGATTACCAGTAACAAGCAATATGCAACAGATGGAAATTTGGTTGGTAATCCTGTTTTTATCAAGGAAGAAATTTCATGCTAAGCAAATTGTTGTGCTTAGCAGCTCTATGAAATTGGGCCCTGGTCCCCACAGAGAAGGAGGACAAGGACCACCTATGCTTCCAAATGACAGATCATGCATCAGACGCTCACCCACAACACCCCACATGAAAGGGCGCCCGAAAACCCAATGAAGATACATGTGAAAAGAAGATGAAGAAATGTTCAGTCTTAGATGTGGGAGGAAAACCCAAACTGGGGAAAACCCAAACAGGGCCCAGCTTCATAGAGCTGCTTAAAAGCACAAAAAGTAGCTTAGCACAACAAAATAATGCTTACCAGAATAAGGTTACCAGCCATACTCTATCATGTCACATGTACAATTTGTAACTGGTATCCTGCTAATTTCTGCTTAGCAGACAATTGATAAGCAATATTTTCCGCTTAAGCAACTCTATGAAATTGAGCCCTGGTAGGGACTGAAAACCCAATCCACATGCAAAGCTCTGGTCCGGGATTTGAACGGGGTTCCACAGTGGTGAAAGGCAGGGAAGAAACCACTGAGCCAACCAGGGGCCAAATGTCATGACACTGCTTACCATAGAATTATGCGCTTATGGCACCCTGTAAAGCGTGTGAGTCTATGAACCGTAAGTGCAGAATTCCACAGTAAGCAGTGCCATGAATTAGGCCCCCGAGTGCCAAAAATGATCAAGAAATTATTTAGACCAAATTGTATTTTGATTATAACTGAATATATTAGTATATTATTTAGTTTTACCCATACACCGATGTGTGTAAAGCACTGTGTACTCGGTACAACCCCCCCACCCCCACCCCCCAAGTCCTGTGAAAAAAATTCACAGGCATATTACTCGGTTGGGATTCGAACCCACGACCTTTGCCTTTCTAGAGCAAATGTCCGAGTATACAGTACTGAGTATACAGTGCTTTACACACATCGGTGTATGCAGGCACGATATTTGGTCCTTAGAAAAAAGTAGGAAAATTTCATTGAGTACAAGGCCTGTTCTACATGTACACAAGGAATAGGCCTTAACAGACTTTTCAGGTTATTTAATTTTTCGGATTCTTCCCAAGGACAATCACCAAATATTTGCTTTCCTGTTAACAACAAATATCCACAGAGATCAAGTTATTGATGCAAGTAGTATTTTTATTTTTTTATTTACAAACAAAAGGAAGCATTCTATCCAAATTAATACAAAATGAAAATAACGAATGCATTGCGACCCAGTGTGGCAAAACTTTCAGGTATCTTCAAACGAGATGGTTGGTACAAACAAAACCTACAAAAAAACCCCAAAACAATTTAGTTCTTTACATTTAATTGTTCTTGTTCCTTGACTTAAATTCCCCCTCACCTATTTCCAGTGATAAGGAATTTGTAGTATATATCTACAGATTTATCTCCAGTTGATAATCTATACAATTCTTTCCTATCAATGTAGCTTATCAGAATTCCCGAGCATTATATTTCAACAAAACTGGCGCATTTCATTATCCCTTCAGCTGAACTACAAATGGATCTACATAGCTATGAATAAATAGGTCAATGTTAAATAGACCATATGCAAATGACATCATCAGAGTCGTATATTGAGAGAGTTGCGACAACTTGCAATTAGAAGCCATTTTGTGTCAAAAAACCAAAACCACATTAGCAAATACAGGGTGCCAAACTAGTCTGCTCATTATAGGATTGTGCTGCATTTGGACCGAAAATGGCATCCAGCAACCACGTGACCGATAAAAAACTTGTCCTTCTATGTCGCAACTCTCTCAATACATAGCTCTGGACATCATTTGAGTAGGGCGCCCTCACCTGGAGGTTGAAAGAAAGTTATTTATTGACTAATCCTTTTGCGTCGCGCGTACAAATCTGTGCGTTTCCTTAATCAGTTTACATCTAAGATGGCGGCTTGATGAAAAAGGTCCATTAACACGTAAAAAAAACATGTTTGTTCAACACATCAGGAGAATAAAAAAATTCTTCAAAAAAATTTCTTTCCTTTTAGATACTTTTACTGTGGATGTTTCAGGCCAAAAAAAACCTTGACTTTAACCATTATGCACCAATCAGGAGAGTCTTACAGACCAATAAAACTCTCAATTGGGGTATACTTTTATTCTGACTGACATCATCTTCTCCCGATGAAGGTATTAATGGTCCCACATCAGAAAAGCTTGAGAGCCAACAACCAACTGACATCATATTTTCCCAATGACAGCATCTTGTTCCCTGCTGTACAGGTAGACTTAATATCAGTCTGCTGTAACTAGCAGGATTTCACATGCGCCTGTAACTAAAATTTGGACTTGATATAAATTCTACTAGAGCTAAGAAGTCAAAGACTCATTGCCAGTCTATCATCAAGACACTTTTCAAGGCAAGTCAAAGGAATGTCTCATCTGTCTTGATCCCAATATTAATATGGGACGAAAACATGCCAGTCACTGAAGATAGAAAAAGAAATTACGAAATTACACAGTAATTAAAACCCTACAAATCCTCGACTCTATGGAAACAACCAAATGCTTCGACTTTACTAACACAGATCCTCGACGACATGCTAAGTCTAAGGCTTGACCATCATGTGAACAAGCGTTGAAGCATAGGACCCCCATAGAAACATCCTTAGCAACAGCCGCAGCCGTAGCAGCTGCAGCCACTAATTCAGACACAGCTATAAGGTCCATGTCACATGAGGCAATTTACAGGCAACCAATTCCAGGCAATCTTCACAAAGAAAAGGCGTTCACATTTGAATGTTCACATATTTTTTCTTGGGGATCGTAAGACACTGTCTGAAAAATTACTCATGTGCTTCCAAAGTGGTCCTGTAGCATGCACTGCAGTTGGTTGCCTGTAAAAGTTGCCTCGTGTGACAGGGCCCTAAGAGTGACTGGCTTTCAGGTACAAAGCCAAATTCCCATCCAATCCTAAAACCAGGGTCCATTTCCATACAGCTGCTTAATGCAGGCGTCAATTTGAAGCGTGGACCCGTACCCACCCTCCTCAGAGGTCGCAAAATATCGACGCCTTTTCGATGCCGAAGCCTGAGGTCAATAATGTTGTTGTTATAGTGAAGCCGTAACGTTCTTTTTTAATAATTGGGTGAAGCATTACCTATAAAGTTGATGAAAAGGGTGAAGCGTTGACGAGCCTTTTTTGTGTTTGGTGATGTGACATCGAATCCACTACATCGGTCGCGCCGAAAATATGTCAAAGTCGTGGCGTTTCAAACAACTGTAATTGTGATGCAATCTTTGAAGATGGCCTGTTTTGCAATTCGCGCAAGCCAACTTGGAATTTGCGTGCGCACAATTTTTGAACTGAAGTTTGCCCACACACAAATACAAACATTCTAACATCGCGCGCCGCACCACGTTGCAAACTGTATCCTGTGGTGCGTTCCACTTGCGCAAACGTTGCCAAGTTTGCGCACGTTTGCTACCGATCTCATTTCGAGTGGAACGAGCTGTGCGCCGCCAACGTTGGCGAAAGTTAGCAACGAGGCGAACTAGACTGGTCCCCTGTCCTTATCAGCAAGGAAAGACGTCAGATGTTCAGGCTAGCGATTGCGAACGTACGATCGCAAACGATCGCGAACGTACATGTACTTCTGAGACTGAGTGTTGGGGTACGTGGTGGTTTTGATATGGCTGACACTGACAGTACAACTTCATGCTTTTTAAGTTTTATAACAACAAAAATGTGTTTGTAGAAACATTGGATTGACAAAATAAATGTCACTGTATCTTTGGATTGAAACCTGGTTGACTTGGTACTTTTTTAGCAGTGTGGAATTACAAATTTAACCATTGCAGTCATTGGTATAGTTATAAGTAAACATTAAAGAAGCTTTGGTGAAGCTTGAACTATGCAGATGGCCAATATGGTGAAACAGTGGTGAAGCGTCAGACCTGGCAAAAACTGAAAAAGTGAAGCTTCACCTATGGAAATAATTCAAAGGGTGAAGCTTGAACTAACACATTTGCTGATAGAGTGAAGTGGTGGTGAAATCCTGACCTTATACAAAATTGGCTCATGTGAAGAAAGGTGATGACGTGAGGAGGGTGGGTTCTAGCCCCATTAATAGTGCCAAATTCTCTGGACTTCCTCCGATCCTTGGCCCTACGCCCACGTACCTCCAGGAGGTGACATTTGTTTTCGAAAAGAAACTCACGCTCATTTGTGGACAGCACATTAATTCGAAAAGAGCTTGCTCTTTTTGTGTAATTATGAAGAAAATCGGCGGCGTCGCCAATAGCGCGCGCCACGAACGCGCTATTGGCGAGTTGAATGAGCGGTCGGTCGGCGCGCTGTGCGTAGAAGGTAAACGAGAAACGTCTGGCACCAAGACCATAGCGCATTAGCGCAAAATCGATGCCGGGGCATCAAACAACTCGTAAAGTGCCGCATTTTTTCTTTCATCTCTTTCAAAAGAGCAAAAAGCTAGCAATATTTGCTTTCGAATTAATGGAAATCTGACATCTGAGACAACTATGGAAAAAAAAAAAAAAAAAAAATAAAAAAAGTGGTTTTAAATAAAATGAAATGTCAAGAGGGGTGTGGGCGAGGGGTCGGGCCAAGGACAGGAGGAATTTGGGCTTCAAATTGACGCCTGCATAAAGCAGACTAACAATTCTCTGCTTCACAAAGCTGGATACCAGTCACAGATGGTACACTATGTGAAATGGTATTTTGGCTGGCGACCTCATTCTGGTAAGCATATTTTTTGTGCTCGGCTACTTTTTGTGCTTTAGCAGCTCTATGGAAAATCGGCCCATCTGGGCCTAATTTCATGGCTCTGCTTACCGCTGAATTCTGCGCTTACAATCACCATAACCCAAGAATACCTATTAACGTGGAGTATGCACGCCACAAGCAAAAAAAACCACCTGCTAACCTGTGAAATACGCTTGACGTAAGCGCAGAAATCCCTGCTTCCGTAAGCGCCGATTCTTTGCTTACAGTAAGCAGAGCCATGAAACTGGGCCGAGATAGATTTTTGAGGATTTAGTGGGGTCAGAATTCTTAAAAATACTGTCTACAGAAATACTGAACTAATTTTTACATACATTATTATATTATATTGCCTTGAAGAAAGAATTTCAACACAAAAACTGATGAACCTAGCAACCAAAGCATGCTGAATATAAACATTAACATTTAAATGTGCATGCAATTGGTTTATATACAATTTAAAGACATGAATGATTAAACTTTAACACATGAATCCTTTAATGTTGTAAGAGGATACGGAAAGTCTCTATGAAAACTTTACAAATTCAATTAATTAAATAATAGTTTAGTTACTGTAAAGCAAAAAAAGGCAGGCATAATAATTTATTTGGTCCTTGGAAAAAGGTGGAACATTTTATCAAGTACAAGGGCTGACCTACATGTGCACATGGTGTAGGCTTTTCAGGCTTTTTAATCACAATTTTTCCAAGGGCACAAAAATCGGAAATCAAACTGAAGTAGGAAGAATGTCATGCCTGAAAATGACAATTGATAAATTTCTTTTTTAATTTGTATCAATATTCCCAGTTTCATGATTCGGATCTGCTGATTAACCATAATCTTATCTTAGTCATAAGATTAACCATAATCCTAATCTTAATCTAGAAATAGGAACCGCAGAATGCTGAGCTCAAAGTGACATCCCTGTCTGTCTTTGTCTTCGCTGTGGGCGTAGATTAACTCTTTCAGTGCCAAGGTCGTACATGTATGATCTATTTTATGTATTCCGAAAGCGCCAATATCGTACATGTACGATCTATTTTATGTACTCAAAAAGTGTCATCAATCGTACATGTACGACCCATAATATACATGTTATCGCGAGAGGGCATTATCACCCTAACGTATTATACAATTTCCTACATGTACAACCTTTTTCTCTAGGTTTTAATCGGGTTCTTGCAAGAGGGTGTATCGTTTTCTGAGCTTTTCTAAGGTATTCTATTTTTAGCTAGGATCAATACTGCCATGGGTTGATCAATCGTCTGCTTGTTTGTAATTACACTTTGAAACAAAGGCACCCCAGGAAACTTACAAGCTTTACTTCACAATCTATCACTCTGTAAAGAAATACTTTTGACTTTGGGATGTACCAAGGCAACACAAATCAGCGAGATACATTTTGTTTAGTGAGTAAGACTTTTTAATTTAATTGTTTACAGAATTTTGAAAACCTAAAAAAACTGGGCACTTTAGGGTCAAAACACAAAATAAACGCGGGCACTGAAAGAATTAACCACAGACAGTTCCTACGTGATGTCATACAGTTTTAACTCGGCCATCTTTAGGGGCAATGATACAAATATTTGTTTTGTGTAAATACGAATTTGCGTAAATTCCTAGCATGATTGTCGGTGAACCACTTGGCTGAGTAGAAAACTAGAACGCTGACGTAGCTCAAAGCCCAAACCCAAGTTGCCCGTAAAGATGGTGTACATCAGGATCTACATAAAAATACCATGTGACATGGTAAAATTAACCAGATCGACCAATGGGAAAGCTGAAAATTGCTGTTCAGCTAAAATGGCAGCGCAAACGAATAGTCTCAAAGCAAATACCAACAGGCCCCAATTTCATAGAGCTGCTTATGAAACATTTCCTGCTTAGCAAAAACAAGCAGGATACCAGTCACAGATTGTACATGTGACATGTTATTTTGGCTGGTAACCTTATTCTGGTAAGCATAATTTTGTTTGAGCTTAGCTACTTTTTGTGCTTAAGCAGCTCTATGAAATTGAGCCCAGGTAACTACACACACTGCATTCTCCGGGTACTATTTTTATGATCTTAAAACCTGGCACTCGTGTTACTAAATATTTATTACATTAAAGCAACATCATGTCTTATGACAACGATCCCTGGCAACAAATGAAGCAAAGTTAAAGGGACCTAACACGGTCCGCCATTTTGTAGAACCAGATTTTGGACTCCACAAAATGGCGGATTGTGTCAGTTCACGAAGTAAAAGGAAAACCATGCAATTTCGAGGCATATTTGTGTGGATCATTATAATCTATTTTTAAAACCTCTTTCCAACCATATTAATTTCATAACGAACGCTTTCACACGCCTTAAATAGCCTAAATCACTCAATCCAAGGCAACATGTTCCTTTAACGAGAAGTATTGTCTTGTAAATAACCAACATAAATTTGAAGTAACCTAGAGGGCATTTGGGTGACCTCACCCAGAAGTATGTTTGTGCGTTTCGGTCATTGGTTAAGCGTTTTTCACGTGTTCGGTTCAGCTAGCCCTTATGCAATCACCGCATCGGCGAACCAGACTGCAATTAGAACAGTCAATACACGCAAGTAAACATAAGGCTTGGACATGTACGCGTGTGACGTCAGTGAAGTGTGACACGTCGCCAGAGATCCGGTATGGCAGGAAATTCTGTCCCTCGGAGATTCTGTCCCCCCATACGGCGGACTGTGTACAAACTTCTTCTGATTGCGCCCTCTTTTGAATCATCCTCCTTCAGCCCATGTTAATTTCCCTTATGGGGGCCAGAATGATTGTGTGGGAAAATAAATATAAGGTAAAATGTTTTGGATCAAGACCAGAAGAAACCAAGGTGTTTACATGGCCATCAGGTGAAAATTAGAACATAGTACAAGGTGTAAATAAAGATAAGATTGTGTACAAGCAGATTCTGCATTGTAGATTTACAGTGCAATCATTTGAAGAAAAAAAACCATAAGCAATAATATACAAGCACAAGAGCTTGGAAGGGAAGTGTCAAATTCAATTTTGGGGATGTTTTGGTTTAATCTGGACTTCGATGATATTCAATCGAAACATCCTCGATTTTGACCTTTTGACTGACGATAAAATTCATCCTATGAAAGTAAAGACCCATTAGTTGTTGAAATCCAATGACGTCTTGTTCCAAATTTCGCTCTGAAAAAGTCAGTAATGAACCAAAACATCCCCGTACACAAATTTACAGACCCATTTTTCTCAGAATGATGTCATCGGATGTTTTGAACATTGACAAATTTTGCACTGGAAGGGTATTGAATACAATGGCAATTTTCACCATTTTAACATGAGGTTAGAGACTTGCAATTTTTTCTCCACTCACATGAGGACTCTATCTATTGGAAAAGGAGTACATCACAAAATTGAATTTGACTTTTCCCTTCCTCTTTAACTAGCCTGCTAGTCTAGTGAATCAACTGACCTGCTCTAGTCTAGTGAATTAACTAGCCTGCTAGTCTAGTGAATCAACTAGCCTGCTAGTCTAGAGAATCAACTAGCCTGATCTAGTCTAGTGAATCAACTAGCCTGTTAGTCTAGTGAATTAACTAGCCTGCTCTAGTCTAGTGAATCAACTAGCCTGCTAGTCTAGTGAATCAACAAGCCTGCTAGTCTAGTGAATCAACTAGCATGCTAGTCTAGTGAATCAACTAGCCTGCTAGTCTAGTGATCAACTAGCCCGCTAGTCTAGTGTATCAACTAGCCTGCTAGTTTAGTGAATCAACTAGGAGCAAGTTCGGTTGGCTGACTAGAGTCGACTAGACTTAACCATAGTCGATCTAGATGTCACTCGAACGCTGCATGGTTGAACTAGCTCGTCCAACTGGATCAACCTACGTCACTTTGTCAAGATGGTGTTTTGGTTACGTGATCGAGAAAGTATTGTAAACGTTTGCAATCACACAAACAGTTGGTTTAACGATAAATGGTAGGTTTTTTGCCAATGAAATATGTAAGTTATTAAGATAAAATTATTATTGCACTACATTTTTTATGGGCCAATACATTTTTTTCTCGTCGATAAGTTGACGCCATGTTGGTTTCTATATTTGACGAATCAATGGACTAAACGTGTTCGAGTGAAACACAGACCACACATGCATGATTTAATGGCAAATTGACTAAAGGTTAAACACCCGAACTTGCTCAACCCTGCTAGTTTAGTGAATCAACTAGCCTGCTAGTCTAGTGAATTAAATGGCCTGCTCTAGTCTAGTAAATCAACTAGCCTGCTCTAATCTTCATCAGGAGACTTAAATGTTTACGTTAACATTTACAGAACCAATTTTGTAGCTTTCCTTCCAAATAATAAGAACAACTTCCTTCATGAATGGCGTCCAGCGATACGACACAAGCGTCGCTTTGTTTTAATAGTTTCTTAGGAGTCCGCCAAGTGATGAAACCCCCATGATGAAACCGAGTTTGACGTGGCGTGTCGTGGCCGAGTGGTCTAGTTCACCGGACCCAAGCTCTGGTGTTGTCAGCAGCAGAGTGTGGGTTCGAATCCCGGTCGTGACACTTGTGCCCTTGAGCAAGGCACTTAACCATAATTGCTACGTAAAAGTTGGGAAGGTAGGGCATTCTGCTCTACCAGCCAGGCTCCTAGTGGATGATACCCCTGCCTACATCCTTTACAGACTGTGAAGGGGGTAACCCCGTTTCAGGCCCAGGAGTATAGGTGGCAACGTGCCCCTGGTGACAGTAAAGTGTAGCCCTCACCTTGCAGTGGCCGTCCGGCCTTGTGAGTTGGGCAATATCTCATAAAAAATAAAAATTAAAAATTAAAAAACGGACCTAAAAACAAACTTGGCAAAGTGAAAAGGAGTTTGAGTTGGCCGCTCAAACAGCTTTCATTGAGTAAAATGGGGGTAAACGGCCAGCCCAACCATCTCTGACTCTCGAGCTGAACCTCAGACAGCTGAACATCTTCTGCAGCGCCCTCTATTGGTGGAACCCTGCACTGTTGTACAGATCTCACCACGTATAACAACAAGACGCAAAAAGTTAATGATCTTTATGCGTGGACTCGAAAGGAAGAAGAAGAACCAGTGGTAAGACATGAAGCGTACCTCAATTTAACCTAACTCCTGAGGCCCTCGTGCCTACAGGTGACCTCAATCCTCAAAATATCCTCCTCTCCTACGCCACTTCACACCAAATTGTATGGACTTGGATAAGACCGGACTGCCTTTGCCCAGTGGTAAGCAACTGTTAATTGAGCCTCAATCCTCCGCAAGCAGACAACTTCCCGAATAGAATTTTGGAGAATCCAGGAGGATTAGGGTACAGAGGCGGAGAGCGTGGACTTGTTGGGTTTCTTAGAGTGCACCCAGTGATAAGACGTCAAAGCAAATGTTGCAGACGCGGACTGGCTTTGCTTGGTCATATTTGATGATCGGCACCATCTTAGATGAACACTTATTGCACAAGATTCGCCCGCAGTGACGGCTGGTGAAAGAATACACACAGAGAGAAAAAAATGTACATGAGTGATCGTCAAACAATTATAGAATCATAAATTATGTGGACTATACTCAAGTTAACCCTCCTACCTTTGGTACCATTTTCCAGCGACCATTCAATATCATCCACTGTGGTTTTAATTAAAGGGAATAAAAGAGTGGCAACAAGGTCTTAAACAGTCGTTTAAAACCGACAGTATCGTGGCCGTGTAATGAAGGACCAAGCCAAAGGCGAGGCCTTTCATTGCATGGCAATGTCGCGACCCTGCAAGGTTTTAAACAAACATTTTAAGACCGAGTCATCACTCTTTTATTCCCATTCATAAATTCATTTTCATTAAAAATATCAAAAAACCTGTCAATGTTGAGAACAAATTTGACAGTTTAGCCTCAGATCGCCTCGACTCTGCATTGAACTTCTATCAATGTTGAGCGCGAAGCAGCTCCTCGTGCAAGTTTAGAATTTGCGCGCTTAAGTTTCAAACTATCGCAAGCAAGTTTTGAACTTAGGCGAGCCAAATATGTGACCTACCAACTTTAATCAGGCCGTGAAATTTGTGAGCTCCACGCAATCATCTGTTAGCGCCCTCTTTTGACTCAATTTCCTCAGGCCATGTTTGAACACATTCTCATCTTGTTTATATCAAACATTTAAACAAGGCCACATAATCTCCTCTCGACCAATCAGAATGGATGAACTGTCCCAGGTTTTTGTGAAAGATAGGTACAACTATGCCAGCCTGCAATATGATATCATGTGGTGAATGCGTCTAAACACTGACCCAGGCACAGCTGTATGACCCATACACAACCCGTGCAGTTGAATGATTTCAAATGGTTGGTCAACTTGCTGGAAAATGGTAACAAGAGTAGGAGGGTTAAAGGTATTGTATACGTTTGGTTATTGGAACCCACTGTTTGTTTCAATCCTCTATAGTTGTAGATATATACCATAAACTAACCTGTGAAAATTTCATTTCAAAAGGTGGTAGCGTTTTTGAGATATCGCCGACAATTTAGAGCGGTTATGTCCACTCAGGAAGAATAATCTGCAATTGGAATACACAATCTGAGAACAATACTCTCAGTAACGCTTCTCAGATTCAAATTTTTGGGGACAAAAAGTGTTATATTTTTCCATAACCGCAGTACTTTGAAGTCAAAAGTTTCTCAAAATGCATTATACTGTCCAAAGCTGCTGTACTTCTTACCAAGTAAGTTTTTATTGCCATTAATTTTCAGAGTCATTACCAAACGTATACAGACCCTTTAAAAGACAAAAATAATCACACGCCACAACCTCAATCTATTGGTGAAAAGAATGAAGAAAAGATTAAACAATGTTGAAGGGAAGCTACATGTAAATGTTTCTTACCAGTGATGTTTTCTTGTCTTAATCGAGAACTTGACTTGACAATCTTGACATATCTCACTCTCAGACCAAGCAGGTTCAGATGATAGCATATCTGACGGAACATAATCAGAGAAATTAATATGTGGCGTGTCATGGCTGAGCGGTTACGAATCACCAGACTCAAGCTCTGGAGTTTCTGATCAGTAGAGTGTGGGTTCGAGTCCTGGTCTTGACACTTGTGTCCTTTTGGTTCACACACGCCCTCACAGTCAAAAATACTGCGAACTGGCCTCAATTTCATGGCTCTGCTTACAGTACAAAATCTGCGATTACAGTAGCAGAAAATCCACACTTAATATAAGCGTACTTCAGAGGTACACAAGGAATTTGCTTGTGCATGTGCAGACTTTGTGGTACTATTAAACAGGCTTCAGTTATAAACCAATCTATTTTACTGAATTCAATAATCTCCTGTACCACTGTTTTCTGCCATTACTGCGAAACCTTAACGCTCGCATTAGTTGAACAGTTGTTAGTATTAAATTACTATTCAAAGACATTTAATAAAAGAGTTCATTGTTTTGTGTTTGGACTTAATATTTTAATACAAAAGAGTTTCTAAGTTCCCAAATACAATATCCATATTTAAAACAAATAAAAAATAAAAATTACCAACCGACCCTACCTTTTGAGGACCGTCTATGGACAAACAAACAAATTTTTGTTTGGCCTAAGCAGAGCCATAAAATTAAGACCATTAGAGACTTACCTAGTAACCTAAACAGGAGCTGTTTAGTGGCCACCTGTGCATTGAATATTGAGGTACCATTCTTATTCAGTATTCCAACACTTGCCCCACTCCTGACAATCGCTCTACACAATGCTCCGTTGCCATTCTGGTATGCTAACAGCAATACTGTAGGAAATAATAATAATAGTAACAACAATAATAACATTAATAACATCACTACCCTCTGAACGAAACACTTCTGTGAAAGTAACAGAAAAACTGTCCAAGTATAAAGACCTAGAGATCGAGATCAACAGGATGTGGGGAATGAAGACTGAGACAATACCAGTGGTCATCAGAGCTCTAGGACTAGTAAAGGAACTGGGTAAATTCATCGACCGTATCCCAGGCAACATTAACACCAACCTAGTCCAGAAGATAGCACTCCTCGGAACAGCCCACATATTACGTAGAATATTGTCCATTAAATAACACCCCCCTTTAGTGCCTCAGACCCATAGTCTGGATCCGGCTTTAGAGGACGTAAACCAGATTGCACAAAGGAAAAATTCACATAACAATAATAATAACAATAAAGAGCATTTATATTTTACAAATAATGAGTGTTTACGAGTACAATGGTGAGAATATTTTCATGAGTTGAAAGATGGAATGTTCAACGGGACATTCCATCTTTTAATTCTCTTTACGATAAGTGCTCTGGGTTCTTTTACGTACACAACACACTGGACCTACGGCTTTACATCCCATCTCAAGGACGCAACAATAATTGTTAAGTGTCCTGCTAAATTAAGCTTTTTGAGTAAAATTCTGCGTTTACAACAAAATTGTGTCTATCTCAGTGTACTCTTTTGTCATAAAGTAATTATAAGGCAACTTGACTTAGCACGATTTTGATACAATTCAAAACAATTAATAGTATAACAAAATCTGTCTCGTTCACAAATTAATAACTTTTTTCTTCCCACCTTTGATTTTGTCTTTTGCGTTTCAAACATCCTGTGATTAAAGCAGCCCTTCCCTCCAACCCCCTATTGTCTCCTTCTTCATTGTGCATGCCCTGCTTTTTCTGTGTCCTTTCTGCCTCTCTCTCTCTTTTCATTTCTTTCCACTGGTTTTGTTACACCAGTATACTTGAGCGTGTCTATCAATTCAAACCGAGGACTTTAACAAAAGGGATCCGGGTGTTTGACAGAGCGAGGTCGTCCTCGCTTCGTTTTCGTGTACAAACCCAATGGGGACGTCGCTAAAAAAAAACTATGTCCAAACAATGGGAGAACAAAGAGAAGTCCTTGGTAAGCGGGATTTACAAACATGCGTGTTTGTGTGTGTGTTGTGTTGTCATTTAGCCTTTGAGAAAGACTCTGCTAGGGTCAAAACAGCGGGCCATTAATAATTTTGTGCATAAAAGAAACTCGTCGCACAGGTCAATATTTTCAGGTACCTTGGAGGCAATCAACAGCACTGCATGCAAAAGTAAACACTTCACTGGCACATGAGGCATTTTTCTAGCAATGCCAATATGATGTCCAATAAAAGTATGTGAAAATTGAAATATCAAGTAATAAACCACAAGGAAAACTGACTGGGAAAATTGTTTAAAAAACTTGGGTTGAATAAAGAAAAATTTACTAGAGCGGGTCTTGAAATGGGGACCAGCACTCTACCAACTGAGCTGTCTAGCCCTAATGTTGGCGATCGCCCTATTTTGTCAGTATCTTTGTTTGGGAGTGCCAGTCAGAAACTATTCAACCTGTAAATGCCGAGTAGCCAGGAATCAAACCCAAGTTTACGATACAACCTGGGAAGCGACGGCAGAGGGATCACCTTAAGGGGATGCGACTTTTTATTTCAAATATCAAGTAATAAACCACAGGGGAAACTGACAGGGTAAACTTATATGTGACTGTTTTGTCCCTCTTAAAGATATCTGAGAACTAGCTGCCTTTTAAATTGCCTCATGTGGCAAGGCCCTGAACAGCAGTAGCTAGAAAATGCTCAAAGAGTTCAATGAAGAAATAATAGAATTAGCTGTTGCAAACAGCTGTAATACCAACTAAAAGGACCTATGGAATAAATGCAAACCCTTTAGCCTACAATAAAGACTCTACTAGGGTCGAAATGTCAGGCCATTAACTATTTGTTTTGCAGAGCTCAAAGAACTGTAAAATCTTTACCTGTGTTGCCGTCGGCATCCTGTTTATCTACTGGATAGTTTGGCATGCATTCCTTGAAGAGTTCAAATATTGCGGCGGCGTTATCGCGGCCACATTGACCTAGAATGTGCATCGGAGTCTGACCCCTGGATGAGATACAATCAATTGGATACAATCAATCAGTTTGAAAAACCAAACTGCTCTTTCACATTCTCTTAAAGGGAGCGTATACCTTTGGTTTTTGGAACCATTCGATTGTTTTAATCCTATATAAATGTAGTTTTACAATAAAACTAACCTGTGAAAATTTCATTGCAAAAGGTAGGTGGTAGCGTTATGTCCACGCAGGAAGAATAATCAAGAACACAATCTGAGAAACGAATCTGACAGAAACATTTCTCAGATTCAAATTTTCAGATATAAAAACTGATATCTTTTCCATAATCACATTACTTTGAAGCGAAATGATTCTAAAGCTGCTGTACTTCTAACCAAACAAGTTTTTATTGGCATTAATTTTTTCAAAAGTGATTATCAAACATATACTTTTCCCTTTAAAGGGAAACATTGCCTTAGGATTGGGTGCTTTGGACTATAAAAGCGTTTGTCATGAAATCAATATGGATGGAAAGATGTTACAAAAGTACAAAATAATGATTCACACAAATATCCCTCGAAATTGTGTGATTTTCCCTTTACGTCATAAACTAACACGGTCTGCCATTTTGTAAAACCAAATTTTTTACTCCACAAAATTACGGACTGTGTTAGTTCACAACTACACAATTTTGAGGGATATTTGTGTGAATCATTATATTCCACTTTTAAAACATCTTTTAAACCATTTTCATATGAAAACAAACGATTTTTAAAGCCCAAAGTGCCCAATCCACGGCAATGTGTCCCTTTAACTTCTACTTTAACTCCCTCTTCAAACAAATAACACTTGAACTGTGTTAATCTGCCAACCTGTGATACAGCTGATGACAACAGGTTAAAGTGTAAAGTCAAGATTAACGGAGCATCTCAAAAGTTGGAACGGTAGAAACATTCTAATTGGATTGGATTAGTATTCCAGCACGTACTCATGGACTGTTCCATTGGACGGCCGGAACCTTCCATTGGAACGTTCAAAATACTAATGCGCAGATTCACTTGTGTAGGATTGCTCCCGTACTTCGGCATGATGATGCGGTCGGGTGGAACATTCTTGTGGTCCGATGGATTGCGACCGTGTGCCCAAGGAAACGTTCTCTTGCGCCTAGAATGTGCCCTACTTTTGAGACTCTCCCTAAACAAAAATCTAGCTTTCCAATTCACCGCATTTTCAATACGAGTGATTCACAGTCTGCCTGCCGACCGCCGCCCAGGGCCATGACGCGTGCAGAGAGACAGCGTGGCATATTGCAAAAATTAAAGAAAAAGTGACACAAAGCAAAATATTGAGCAAAAAATGTTTCATTTCATTTCAAAATCTTCAAACCTTAAATTATTTAATTGTCATTCAAAATATCAGAAAGTGACAAGTCGGAACTTCAAAAGTCAACTTGCCAAAGTCAGAGATTTTTTACTCTTTCCAATATCTCACATGTATGATCTATTTTATGTATTAAAAAAGTGTACCTCAAAAAGTTGGGCATTTTAGGTTAAAAACGCAAAAAAAAAAAGTCTTTTTTTCAAAGTTACAAAGTCAAAATTCCGCCAAAAGTCAGAAGAATCTCATCCCTGCCATTCATTAAAGTCCTCAGTTAAATTGTAACTCCCGGTAGCCATACATTTGATGACCTTTTATGCACGTACTTTAATAATAATAATAAAAATACTGGGCTCTTATATAGTGCTTTATCACACCCCTAGGTGCTCAGTATTTTTTCCTGCAAGGTATGCGGAGCTACGTTGAAGTATGAGACCTATTCCTTTATAGCACAATGTAATGGTTTACAAGGTGCTGTGGCGCAATATGCTGCATATCAAACCAGGAACACCGGGCGAACCCCTTCTCTTTACGATAAGTGCACTGGGTTCTTTTATGTGCATTACACAACACACGGGACCTACAGCTTTACGTCCCATCCGAAGGACAAGCAATAATGGTTAAGTGTCTTGCTTAAGGACACAAGTGTCACGACTGGGACTCGAACCCACACTCTGCTGATCAGAAACACAAGAGCTTGAGTCCGGTGTTCTTATCCGCTCGGCCACAACACGCCACAGAGGATGATACTGAATGGTCAGATAGTAGAAGGTTTGACTTTGTACTGTGTAGATGCATTCAACATATGATATCATATTGCAGGCTGGCATAGCGTATTTATCATACTTATTGTTTGGCAAGAAATAAAGATTGGAATAGAAATTCCTTCCACATTTTGAGGCACTGTGAAGAGAAAAAGATTTTAAAAATATGAACAATTTCATATCCCTAAGAGGATTTTGACTTCTTTGTAAGGGTGCAATTTTTTATATTTTTTTTATTTATAATTCGCTCCAAACAAGGCTAAAAGCCACTCTTAACCCTTTGGTGCACAGAGCGGTCGCTAGCGACCGCCAAAAGCGCGTTCAATTTGGACTTTGGAAAAGAGGTCATAACTTAAAAAATAAAGGTCCCATAAATGTCGCCCTCATTCGGTTGTTTAGAGCAATGGTTGGGCTTTCTTTTGATGCCGTTTTCAATAGGGGGGGCTATTGAAAAAATTCCAGAAAAACATGGATGAACGTTTTTTTGTTTTCGTGTAATCTTAAAAACAATAGAATTAATCCGTGCACCAAAGAGTTAAAGGGGCTACAAGAAGAAAGCATTTAAGATGAAAATAACTCAGGGGAGCTGAAGGTAGGAATTGATATTCCTCTTAAAACAGTCTAGATTGTAGGATGGAGGAAAACATGCACCAGGCAAGGAGTTCCAAAGAGATGCAGTACTTGGAATAAAGCTGTTGGAGTTGCTCTTGGTTCTACATCTCAAACTCAGAGGTTTGATTTTGGGGGACTTACTTTGCATTATACGACTCTGCGTTGATCTGAGATTCAGTCAGTAACGCTCTGGTGCTCGCGAGGTTGCCGTGCTGAACGCTGATATGTAATGCTGTTAAACAAAACAGAAAGTAAAAAATTTAAAAAATTAAAAAATAAATTCACTTAACTCTTTCATGCGCCGACCGGTCGCTAGCGACGGGTTTAAATCCCTTCAGAAAAATAGATGTGAATTGAAAAATATAGATCGCACGACCACACAGTTTTCAGAATGGGAAAGAGGACTCTTGAGGGTGCTATTGTGACCTGTTTTTTGGGGGGTCGCCATTTGCAAAAAACTAATTAACAATGAATCACTGGTGCATGAAAGGGTTAATCAATGTCAGACAGTAGGAGGGCTGACTGTGTACTGTGTAGATGCATTCACCACATGATATCATATTGCAGGTTGGCATAGCGTATCTATCATTCAAAACCACAGTGGATGGTATTAAATGGTCAGACAGTAGGAGGGTTGACTGTGTACTGTGTAGATGCATTCACCACATGATATCATATTGCAGGCTGGCATAGCGTATCTATCATTCAAAACCACAGTGGATGGTATTAAATGGTCAGACAGTAGGAGGGTTGACTGTGTACTGTGTAGATGCATTCACCACATGATATCATATTGCAGGTTGGCATAATAATAATAATAATAGAGATATTTATAACGCGCAAAACATATCCACCCAAGGGGTGCTCAAGGTGCTCACAAGAAGAAAAGTAATTGAAAAAGGGCCTGTCATTAAGTGTGACTTCAGTTTGTTCTTGAAGTTATCAACAGTCTCACATGTCTTCACGGAGTTAGGGAGTTTGTTCCACAAGCGAGGAGCGGCGGAAGCAAATGCTCGATTACCCCGTGATCGTTTCGATTTGGGATTTGGCATAGTTTATATCTATCGATAATAAATACCTTGGAGAGTTTATGCACTCTGATTGGTCAAAGACTGGTCACATGGGGTGTATTAACATGTGATTTAAAGACCCGCTCTGAGAACAAGCGAATAAATGGCCCCTAAACAAGCAGAATGTTGTGTGAAAGTTCTCTTTGTTTTCTTTGTGCGTATTGTTTTTGTGTTTGGCAAGGATAGATGGTGCTGCGTGCACGCACATATCATGCATAAGCACAGACAATGTATAAATTTAAGGTTGCTGGTACGCGCATGAAACCAACATAATGCAAAGCGTAAAGCCGAACACCAACTAAAGTATTTATATTTATGGTGATGTTAAAACATTGGCAAAAGAAAAAAACACATTCTAATGTTTTTTACCGTTTTGTTGTTGTTAAAGGTATTTATTAATGGCAATAACAGTGTGAGGAGCCTGTCTTCATTGCCCGGTAATGACATTGGTTGGTGGCTGGCCCACTTCCCGGAAACCTTAAAAGGCAGTGATCATTTGAACAGTGTTTTTAGATGAAATCAATCATAAATATTCAAAGTGATTTGGGGGTTGAACAAAGAAAAATTGACCAGAGCGCGATTTGAACCAACAACCCCCAGTTTAACGTGCTGGCGCTCTAACAACTGAGCTATCTAGCCCTAAGTTGGCGGTCTCCCTGTTTTTGTCAATATCTTTGTTCGGGGGTGCCAGTCAGAAGACATACAACCGTTAGCTGCCGTGTAACCAGGGATCACACCCAAGTTTACGATACAACCTGGGAAGCGGCAGCCATGGGCATCCTTCAAATATCAAGTTATGTGGTTTATAACTTGATATTTTACATATTCAAAGTAAATACTCACCATTATTGTGATTATCGTCCACGGCGTCCACTAAGATTCCATTCTCTATCAGGACACTTATAATAGACGGCTGGTCCACGGCAGCCGCATGGTGTAATGCACTCTGTTTATGACCGTCGGTATCCTGCACATTAGCACCCGCTAACAGCTGATTGGAGACATGAGAACATTTATGTAAATGATATGTAAATAATATGCAAATTCATCACTAATATGATATAAACAAAGTAATGCAGTATGTCAGTAAATTTCAGATTATGAATTTATTTAAAGTTCTTTTGAATTTGACAACATTGGATTTGGAAAACATTGGATTTGGAAAACGTTCTCCGAGAAAAGATTTTAAATTATTGGTTTTAAATTCAAACATTTTTTTTGAAAATAGGACATCATTCAGTTCAATTTGAGAGTAAACTTGGGCTTATAATGGCGTGTCGTAGCCAAGCCATCAAGCGCACCAAACTCGAGCTCTGGTGTTTCTGATCAGCAGAGTGTGGGTTCGAGTCCCGGTCTTGACACTTGTGTTCTTAAGCAAGACACTTAACCATTATTGCTGCGTCCTTCAGATGGGACATAAAGCTGGAGGTCTCATCTTGCGTCGCGTAATGCACGTCAAAGAACAAGTTTTGAGATGTGCCCCCTTTCTTTGTATCATCAGTTGATAAAAATCAGACGATGCAATCTCCTTAAGATTTTGAGTTTTCTTCCCTTGAGCTGTGTTCAAATCGGGCCTGCAGAAAACCCAGGCTCTGTGGCTCTTTTTGAAAACATGTGATGTCACAGGTAAGATGGTCTATTTCTCATTTGGTGCTGAATATGTGGCATGGTGTAACCCAGCCCCCACCCCTTCCCATTTGTCTTCATTGAGTTCAGGGAATTTTAAGAATTCTTTTGACAAGTGTCAGGGGGGGGGTACAAGAGGGAAAGAGTATGTAAGAGTATATGAAAGAAAGAAAAAAATTACGATTGTCGGGGGGGGGGGGTACTTCTGTACAAGAGGGGAAGAGTAAGTTAAGAGTATAAGAACATTTGGGGGGGGGGGGTAATCCCTCTGCTGAATATCGGACATGGTATAGACCTTTATCATGGTGCAGCCATTTTGTATTTCAGCCATTCATCCCAATGTAACCAAACTGAGGCGGGAAGGGGGAAAAAGTAGTCTGTTCCCTTTAAACTGAATGAGTAGAACTGTCATTATCATCGTGTAAAGCAGGGAACCCAACAAAGATGGCCACACAGTGATAAAGGTCTATACTATTTCTTACCAGATTCCTGACGATGATTTCAGAGCTGGCTTTGACAGCGAGATGCAACGGAGTGTGCTTAGAGGAATCCTGTACGCTGGAATTGACGTTAGCGTGGACGCTGATCAGGAACAAGACGCTCTCTATGTCCGACTTCTGGATTGCGATATGAAGGAAATTCCTGCCCTTGTTGTCCAGCTGGAATAAAAAAAGGACGAAACAGAACAGATTTTAGTTCAGATTGGGATGAGGGGCATGCTCTCCTGGAGGGCAGCTCTACTTGCCCGCCGCAGTTTGTACAAGACGGTGTAAGGTTAATTTATCAATTTTGACCATCTCCACCGATTCTGCAACTCTTGGTTCCTGGTCATTACAAGACGGTGTAAGGTCAATTGATCAATTTTGACCATCTTTACCGATTCTGCAGCTCTTGGTTCCCCGTTTTCACAAGACGGTGAAAGGTAAATTTATCAATTTTGACCATCTCTTTCGATTCTGCAGCTCTTGGTTCCCTGTCTTTACAAGGCGGTGGTGTAAGGTCAATTTATCAATTTTGACCATCTTTACCGATTCTGCAGCTCTTGGTTCCCCGTTTTCACAAGACGGTGAAAGGTAAATTTATCAATTTTGACCATCTCTTTCGATTCTGCAGCTCTTGGTTCCCTGTCTTTACAAGGCGGTGGTGTAAGGTCAATTTATCAATTTTGACCATCTTTACCGATTCTGCAGCTCTTGGTTCCCCGTTTTCACAAGACGGTGAAAGGTAAATTTATCAATTTTGACCATCTCTTTCGATTCTGCAGCTCTTGGTTCCCTGTCTTTACAAGGCGGTGGTGTAAGGTCAATTTATCAATTTTGACCATCTCTACCGATTCTGCAGCTCTTGGTTCCCCGTTTTCACAAGACGGTGAAAGGTAAATTTATCAATTTTGACCATCTCTTTCGATTCTGCAGCTCTTGCTTCCCTGTCTTTACAAGGCGGTGGTGTAAGGTCAATTTATCAATTTTGACCATCTCTACCGATTCTGCAGCTCTTGGTTCCCCGTTTTCACAAGACGGTGAAAGGTAAATTTATCAATTTTGACCATCTCTTTCGATTCTGCAGCTCTTGGTTCCCTGTCTTTACAAGGCGGTGGTGTAAGGTCAATTTATCAATTTTGACCATCTCTACCGATTCTGCAGCTCTTGGTTCCCCGTTTTCACAAGACGGTGAAAGGTAAATTTATCAATTTTGACCATCTCTTTCGATTCTGCAGCTCTTGGTTCCCTGTCTTTACAAGGCGGTGGTGTAAGGTAATTTTATCAATTTTGACCATCTCTACCGATTCTGCAGCTCTTGATTCCCTGTTTAAGATTGCATCCGCACCCTTAGACCACTACGACCTCTTAGCATCAGGTCTAAGAATGAATGAAACTACACAATTCCTAACCCCAACCGGTTCCCAGCCCTGACCGACTCCTAACCCTCTCTACTTATTCTTCAGCTCTTGGTTCCCTGTTCAAGATTGCTTGAGCAGCCTTGTAACAGCAGTGGCAAAAAGCGTTAGACAACTATGGACCTCTCAGTGTCAGGTCAAAGAATGAATGAAACTAACTGATCCTAACCCTAACCCCAACCAATTCCTAGCTCTGACCAAACCCACCCTACCTGTTCTGCAGCTCTTGGTTCCCTGTTCAAGATTGCTTGAGCAGCCTTGTAACAGCCGTGGCAAAAAGCGTAAGACAACTATGGACCTCTCAGTGTCAGGTCTAAGAATGAATGAAACAAATTGATCCTAACCCTTACCCTAACCAATTCCTAGCTCTGACGGTACCCAACCTACCTGCTCTGCAGCTCTTGGTTCCCTGTTCAAGATTGCTTGAGCAGCCTTATTATTCTTGTATGTCATGGCGGCGGCAAACGGCGTTAGACCGCTGCGATCTCTTAACGTCAGGTCTAGCAATGGATGAGACATCAATAAGTTAATGCTAGCTGGATGTTGATTGGTGATGGCAATATGTAATGGTGTCCTACCCTCAGCATCCTACAAACAAAAATAAAATACTTGTTATTCTTGATTTATTTATTGTATCTGTTTATTTATTTATTTATTTATTTTGGCTCTTTAAAGGCAGGGTGTACTTTTGGTAATTACTTCACAAGTTAATGACCATAACAACTTACTTGGTAAAGAGTACTGGAGAGCTGTTGATATTATAAAGCATTGTTAGAAACAAACCCCCTTTGAAGTAATTGGCTGCATATTGCGCCACAGCACCTTGTAAACCATTACATGGTGCTATGCAAAGGAATAGGTCTCATACTTCCACACGTAATTCCACTTACCTTGTAGGAAAAATACTGAGCGCTTTGAGACACCCTTCGGGAGTATAAAGCGCTATATAAGAACTGCATTATTATTATTATTATTATCTGGTTTAAGAGGAAAAGCTAATCTTTCACCCACAAATTTGATTCTGAGAAAGGCTTCAGGCATGAAGCCTTTCTCAGCAGGCATCTGAAGGCACACCATTCTATGCAACAAGGGTGTTTTTTTCTTTCATTATTTTCTTGCAACTTCGATGACCAATTGAGCCCAAATTTTCACAGGTTTGTAATTGTATGCATATGTTGGGATAAACTATGTGAGGACTGGTCTCCGACAAGTACCAAAAGCATACCCTGCCTTTAAGACTAATATTACGTATACAGAGCAGTGTTGTATGACTCGAGTCCAGGACTCGGACTCGAGTCCGTCTCGAGTCACAATTTCGGTGACTCGGACTTGACTCGAGTCACGTCTGCAAAAGACTCAGACTCGGACTCGGACTCGACTATCATGACTCGGACTTGTCCCCGAGGACTCGTGACTCGAGTCACGTATTTTTACAAACAATACCTTTTTTAAATATTAAAACAATTCCGATGATCCGATTGTCATTCCCGGAGTGCACATGGAGGAATATTAACGTCTAGCACAAGAAATAAGTACACTGACGTATGGTGTTGCAAGTAATAGTGTTCGTGATTATTGTGTAGATGGCCATGTACGCACAGTGCGTGTATGTTCGATTCGTATGTTCAATACGCATAATAACACTGGGATGCACGACACCAATATTAATGCTGGTATTCTGTCAACGTTAACACCATAGCCACTGCTTGTGCTTGATGCATATTACCAGGGAAATGGCATGTCTTGTACCTGTAAAACACAGCCTGCATATTGCACTGTGATGGCTGTGTGTTGTTTGCACCAGTTTCTACACATGGTCAACACACGTCACAGACACACACACACGACGTCAAGTTTGGTCACGTCACTAGTAAAAAGTAGTACAACATTTTTTAAATCGTGGCATCTGCCGTTCCGCCCCGTATTGTTTCTTTTGGTTATACCATGGAGGTAGTTCTACCTCCATGGTTACACCAACTTATACAAAAACTTTAACAGAACTTTGTTCAAATTAAATGTGTTCTATTTTTTTCATTTCCAAATCTTATTTTTACGACATGTGGTTTGCAACCAATATTTAAACAAGTGACTCGGACTCGGACCAAGTGACTCGTGACTCGGACTCGGACTCGGACCAAGTGACTCGGGACTCGGACTCGGACTCGACCCAAGTGACTTGAGACTCGGACTCGGACTCGACACAGGTGACTCGACTACAACACTGATACAGAGTCTTATGCACATGCTTCAAAGTATTTCACAAAACAAAATACTATATGTAGTAACTTTAATAGATCTTAAAGGCACTGAACACGTTTGGAAATTGTCAAAGACCAGTGTTCTCACTTGGTGTATCCTAACATATGCATAAAATAACGAGCCTGTGAAAATTTGGGCTCAATTGGTCATCGAAGTTGCAAGAAAATGATGAAAGAAAAAACACCCTTGTTGTACAAATTTGTGTGCTTTCAGATAGGAATAAAAACTTCTTGCAAGAAGTTTTTATTATTTTAGTGTGAAATTACCTCTTTCTCAAAAACTATGTTACTTCAGAGGGAGTCGTTTCCTACAATGTTTTATACTATCAACAGCTCTCCGTTGCTTGTTACCAAGTAAGTTTTTATGCTAATATTTGTTTTGAGTCATTACCAAACGTGTATGATACCTTTAAATTTGCATCATAAAATTGTTTAGATTATTTTCAATCAAACTTGACCACCTAATTTAAAAAAACGTTCACAGGGTCATATTGTTTGCCTATTGAAAACAAGAGAATGTGAATCAAGTTACTCTGGAAATATATATTTATGATGTTGATGTTGTTGTTGTTGTTGTAAAGGTCGTGGGTTCGAATCCCCCCCGAGAAATATGCCTGTGGATTTTTGTTTTCATAGGACTGAGGAAAGTACTGAGTGTATGGGTAAAACACAAATAATGTTGTTGTTGTTGTTGCTGTTGTTGTTGCTGTTTTTGTTGTTATGGTTGTTGTTGTTGTTGTTATGGTTGTTGTTGTTATGGTTATTGGTGTTTTTATGGTTGTTGTTAATGGTGTTGTTGTTGTTATGGTTGCTGTTGCAGCTGTTGTTGTTGCTGTTGTTGGTGTTGTTGTTGGTGTTGTTGTTGGTGGTGGTGAATTGTTATGGTTGTTGTTAATGTTGATGTTGTTATGGTTGCTGTTGAAGCTGTTGTTGTTGGTGTTGTTGTTGGTGGTGTTGTTGCTGTTTTTGTTGTTATGGTTGTTGTTGTTATGGTTATTGGTGTTTTTATGGTTGTTGTTAATGGTGTTGTTGTTATGGCTGCTGTTGTAGCTGTTGTTGTTGTTGCTGTTGTTGTTGTTGGTGGTGGTTTCCAATAGTTATGGTTGTTGTTGTTATTGGTGTTGTTGTTGTTGTTGTTGTTGTTTTTTACTGACCTTTGCGTTGACATCAGCCTGCTGTTCTACAAGGCACTGTACTACAAGTTCCTGACCCCATTCACAGGCTCTGTGTAGGGGGCCCTGGCCGTCCTTTGACTCCATACCTCCCTCACCATGAGGACCTGGTCTACGTGGACTGTTCACGTCACACATACTGTAACAACACATTATAACAGAAATTATAAAAACTGTAATTTTAAGAATTATTTAGTCATGATTTGTGTTTATTTGTCATTGAATCTGGGGACAGCTTTAACTGAGACAAAAGGCTCCATGAAGCTAAACAAAAAAATTCAGTGAAACAAAAAAATAAAAATTGGCTTAGAATTCTACAAAATGTTACTCTCATCTATACAGATCGCATGCAGTGACGCCGTTCCGCCGCCATCTTAAAAGTAAATCTCTGATGAAACAATTGGACACGCACAACTATGTACACATAGAAACAGGATGAGCCAATGAGCAACCTTAAGATTCTATGTCAGGGTGCCCTATTCCTGTGAGGTCCACAGCCATATTATATTGAGAGAGTTGTGATAACTTGCGATTAGAAGCCATTTTGTGTCAAAAAAATGCATGGGCGAACAGTGTGCCAGACTAGTCTGCCCATTTGGTTGTGTTGCATTTGGACCGAAAATGGCGTCCAGCAACCACGTGACCGAAGAAAACTGGTTCCTCTATGTCACAACTAGCCCTCAATACACAGCTCTGGTGAGGTCATGTGCTTAAGATCTATTATTCAAAATCCTAGACAATACTGTATAGCACATCAGAACATTTCAGGCGGCGATCTTTCCTGGCCAAGAGTGTTAGAGTCAACCATGGCCGGTTCACTACAAACACTATTGTGCATTTGTTCTACTGACGATTTGAATAGTAATTTGTGGCGTGTTATTGCCGAGCGGTTAAGCACACCGGACTCAAGCTCTGGTGTTTCTGATCAGCAGAGTGTGGGTCCAAGAATCAGGTCAGGGGTCATGTCATAAGTTTATATGGGACATACTTATTCGCACACTCTGGGTTGTTCAACAGGGTAAGATTTACACGGAGCCATTACTTCTAAGCTCTGGTGTTTCTGATCAGCAGAGTGTGTGTTCAAGTCCCGGTCGTGGCACTTGTGTCCTAGATCAATATACTTTTCCATAATTGCTTTGTCCTTCGAATGGGACATTAAGCCGTAGGTCCAGTGTACTAGGTTTGGTAGTGCACGTAAAAGAACCCAGAACGCTTATCATGGAAGAGTAGGGGTTAAACCTGGTGTTTCTGGTTCACATAGCAAGCACCCTTGTTTACAGGTTTCCTCAGGCTGGCGAACTACAGTGATTAAGTTCACTTAGGCCTAACAACAAAAAATTGTTATGTTGGCGTACCCCGACCGACCCTAAAAATACGGCCGACCCTGGATATTTCTTTATTTTTTTCAACTTTTTTTCCCCCAGCTGAAGTTTTGTCAATGATTAAAATAACAACTTTCCTACCACAAACGAAGCTGAAAGTTAAAAAAAAGACTGACATCCTTTTCTTTATATTTTAATGTCAGCCCCAGACACTCTCCAGCCCCTGGGAGAATGATTGACACTCCTATTGAAATCCAATTACGTCTTATCTTAATCCTCTGCAGTTTGTTATGCTATGTTTCAGTTTGTAATACTCTTGCTTCAGTCAAACCACAAGCCATGCGCGCTGTGTCTTTGTGGTTTTATGACCTGGTTCTGTGACCCTTAAGAGTGGGTATAGTGTTCTGTTAAACCTGGAGTGTGTTGACATCCGCTGGCTTAAAGTTTTGATTTGAACGGTAGAAACAGGTAAACAGTTACCGGTAACTGGAATTCACAAGTATCGCTTAACTGTTATGGGGAAAAAAAAAAAAAAAATTTTAAATCCCGACCTACCTACCCTTTTTTTTCTGGCCCATTACGCCAACATAACTTCTTTTTTTTTTAGGCCTTATGAGGCATCCTCGGTTCATTACCAGAAATATATAATAATAATAACAATAATAGTAACAATTTATAACGACCGACTTTCAGTGACAAATTCTGACACAAGAAAGTTTCTCATACCTCCTGATGAGGAAACAGGCCACAGCTTCATTGTTTTCATCGATGGCTTTATGAAGTAACGTCTGCTGGCAACCATCGAAGCCTGGACCCCACGCCGTTGTGTCACAACCGTGACGAACCTACAAAATAAACAAACACACAACTCAGATATTAAAGGCAAAGCTGCTAACATCTTGCAATCAGGGAGATTTTGTACAACAATCCGGGAGAATGCCCACATTTCGTCTATATGTAAGAGCGCCTACTATCATCTGTGGAACATTGCCAGAATCCGCAAATACCTCTCCTTCTCAGATGCAGAAAAAGTTATTCATGCCCTTGTCACCTCACGACTAGACTGCTGCAATGCAGTTCTGGCCGGCCTGCCAAATACATCAATATCCAGACTTCAGAGAATCCTTCATAACGCTGCTCGAGTTCTGGCAAAAATCAAGAAACATGATCACATTACTCCTATCCTTAAAGAACTCCACTGGCTCCCGGTGCCCAAACGTATTGAATACAAGGTTCTCACCATTGTATTTAAAGCACTTCACGATTCTGCACCCACCTACATCAAAGATCTTCTTCAAATAAGACACTGTCATTATCCTCTCCGTTCTGCTGCCTCAACCCGACTCGTTGTACCTAAATCTCGCACCACCCACAATGGCGACCGTGCATTCTCCCACATTGCACCTGTCTTATGGAACAAGCTACCTAGCGACATCAGAAACATTCACTCAACACATTTCAAACTCGTATTAAGACACTTCTGTTTACTGCATGTTATTAACATTCCTGTTTTTGGTGTATTTTCCTGTAGAGAGTTTGATACTTTGTAGTATCTTTAGCGCCTTGAGTAATTTTTTATTAGAAAGTGCGCTTAATAAGTTTGTATTATTATTATTATTATAATTAAAATCACATTCGACATGTGAAATGCAAGTGTGACGCAGGCCTCCACGTGTTGAAAGGGTTCTGATGGTTGGTTTTGTGGGTTAAAGATGACAGCGAGGGGCATCTCGGGTCTCCGCAGTGCATGACCTTTTAAGCGAAGGCCACTTCTGAGCAGGGTGGTTGTTGGAGGTGCTACACATGTAAGGAGCGCACAAGTCAAGGTTAGTCGTACTTGATAGGGTACACTAAGGCAGTAGCGCAGGAGAGCGCAATTGGAAGTGTCGAGATGCCTGGCAATGGTTTCAATGAATTAACAGGACAGGAAGAAAATCAGGCATTCTTGCAAGATGGCCAGAGTGAAGTTGATAAGCCTCACCACCACCACACCAAGGACTAAATCTTATGGCTCCAAGGCTTTCTCACACACCTCAAACAAGTTGTGGAATGCCCTACCATCTTCACTTAGAACAGCTGCTACCCTTGACAATTTCAAATCCAACCTCAAATCCCACCTATTTCAACTTGCGTTCTCTCGTTCTTTGTAATTTTCAGTTTTGTAAAGCGCATCGAGATTTCTTCCAGTTATGTTTTGCGCTATATAAGATTGATTTATTATTGTTATTATTATTATAAGCAACAACTGAAAAAACCCCAACTAAGCCCACAGTTGCCTTTCTTTGTAAACTGAAGTTGTGTTGGACCTACCAGGGTCGACGCTACGTCCTCTTGTCCACTCTCTAGTGCAACCCACAACGGTGGGTTACCCTTCTCATCCGGTGTGTTCATATTGGCTCCACGGACACACAACGCATCCACCACCACTGGAAGATGGCGCTTGATAGCTAGCTGTAGAGGAGTTTCTCCACCTCGAGATCTGGACACAAAAAAACCACATCATTGTTCAAGTTCTTAAAATGAGATTTACTTCATTAATTGTCACGGGAGTAGCAGCGCCCTCTTAGTGTGTCGTGGCCGAGCGGAAAAGAACACCTGACTCAAGCTCTGGTGTTTCTCATCAGCAGGAGCGGGTTCGAGTCCCGGTTGTGACACTTGAATCCTTAAGCAAGACAATTAACCATTATTGCTGCGTCCTTCGGATGGGACGTAAAGCCGTAGGTCCAGTGTGTTGTGTAATGCGCGTAAAAGAAACCAGTGCACTTATCGTAAAGAGAAGTGGTTCGCCCCGGTGTTCCTTGTTTGATCGAATGCATATTGCACCACAGCACCTTGTAAAACCATTACATGGTGCTATGTAAAGGAATAGGTCTCATACTTCAAAAACGTAGCTCCGCATACCTTGTAGGAAAAATACTGAGCGCTTTGATACACCCATCGGGTGTGATAAAGCGCTATATAAGAACTCAGTAATATTATTATTATTATTTATTATTTAGTACACTCACATGATGTGAACAGCGAATAGCAACTCAAAAACTGAATCTAGGGAAACTAACTAATTGCTGATATTTGAATTGTTGAAATTAAACAGTTCAAGTACAAAAGCTTTTTTTCTTTTTTTATATTTTGAACAAAGGTGTGCTATAAAACAGAAATGGAAGGCATAATTTTGGTCACTAAATGCATGTTTAAGACCCCCTTTGGGCCAGTAACAAGAAGAGGGGGTCCTATTGCTCTTCTGGTCACGCCCAGCCTCTCAGGGCGCATAGGCGTACACTAATGACCTTATTGCCAGTCCATATTATGTGTATATTAATATTATTACTTGATATTAATATCTGCTTGGTGCTCCAGTAAGAACAAAGCACTCTGGGTATCCTGCTTGATGATGGCGGTGTGAAGTAGCGTCAGCCCGTCCAGCGTGGTGCAGTTGATGTTAGCCCCACCGTGGAGTAGCTGGGCCGCGAAGGTGTGCAAACCGGTCCATAGTGCCAGACCGAGGACCGTCTGGTCATTACTGTCCTTGACATTGAAGTCAGGGATGATCAGGACGCCGTCTTGACCCTGCATGGCATTTGCTGTCAAACACAAACATCAAAATAGAAGGGGTTAGTTGGTCACACAAAATTAATAGACAATTATACAATTGATTCTTATATAATATTAATAATAACTAGTTCTTATATAGCGCATTTTACAATAACGTATCAATGCGCTTTACATTAGTGCCCTAGTCATTAGGCCAATAACATTCCTTTAATCTCTTTCAGCTCCCTGGGGAGTATACAGCCCGGCCTGCCGTGGCGCTCTGAAGGCTTTTTCAAACACGATATCAACCTCTACCCTCGCAGGTACCCATTTATACCCCTGGGTGAAGACAAGCAATTATAGTGAAGTATCTTGCTCTAGGACAAAAGTGTCACGACCGGGACCCGAACCCACACCCAGATGACTTCACCACCAGAACTTGAATTTGATGCTCTAAACCGCTCGGCCATGACGCCCTATATAGCAAATATCATGGTCAATTCTCACTCAATCAGGGTCCAATAGACCGTGCAAGTCTCACGAGTATTCAAACTTCCGGGACCACGTTGATCCCATCCATACTGAGTTTTACGTATGTGCCAATTCTGTTTCTTAAAATACTTTAGTTTAACACAGTTTATGGCTATAAACAATTATTTTATGTTGTTTGGAAAGTAAAATTTTGCGATGAAATATTTCAAAGTAAACTAAATTTCACAAATCAACGAAGAAAACCAGAAAATATGACTTAACCTCCGTTATAGCGCCTTATAAATTTTAATTGATATGTTAAAGCCATAGCTGAAGTCGTTTTATTCAGACACGGCCCAATTCTAAAAGAACCATCGTCTTACTTCTATGCTCCAGGAACACACTGACGACATCAGAGTGTTGGTTAGCGATAGCCATGTGTAGGGGCGTCTGCCTGGAGGCGAGGAGGAGATTGGGCTGACCGTCCTCTTCCAGATTCAGCTGATTCATCTTGCCTAAGACGTCCTCCTTGGTCTGAGCGTTAGGGTTAGCTCCCTTCTGAAGCAGTAGAGCCACTAACTTAGCCAAGCCGTTAACGGCTGCAGCATGTAAGGGTGTTTCACCCTGAATTTATCAAAACAAAGACAACAACAAATAAATAAATAATAATGATAATATATGGGATTTGAGGCATTGCATGGTGAGGTATCAATGTATATTCGGTGTGCGGTAACACCATGTGTATATCTACTTTGCTGTGTAGATTTTGTTCTTTGAGAACTTGTCTTGCTATTTTATTCTACTGCCGCGGAGTAGATTTCGGAATTCGAGAGACTATTCTACTGCCACGGAGAAGATTTCGGAATTCTACAAAGTTCTGAAAAGTAGTTAAAAGGCAGGACAGTTCTTTTCAGAACTTTGTAGTCTCCCGAATTCCGAAATCTACTCCGCGGCAGTAGAATAGTCTCCTGAATTCCGAAATCTACTCAGCGGCAGCAGAATAAATAGCAAGACAAGTTCTCAAAGAACAAAATCTACACAGCATAGTATATATACACATGGTGTTACTGCAAACCGAATATACAATAATGATAATACTTTTAAAGCGCCTTTTACAAAGGTTTCAAAGCGCTGTACAAAATCGACAACGAATAAACAAAGATTGTAGAAACTTAGAATAAAAGGGAATGAGTTTTTAATCATGGCTTTGAAGGATTCAAGAGATGATGCCTGACGGATGTGAAGAGGGAGATTGTTCCATAATGACAGTGCGCTGACTACAAATTCTCTTTGGCCATACCGCGTATAAGTGCAGGGTGCAGGGGACAAGCACAATATAGGAAGTAGAAGAAGATTGTAGATTGCGAGAACTGTGGGCTTTATTAGAAATAAAAATAGTAATCATTAAGAATCTCAGACAAAAATTATCAAAAGACACAATCAAAAGTTGATGGTTGTATTAAATAATCTGTAAAAACTTCCAAAACTAATAGAGACATGTTTAGATACGACGCAGATACATAGTAATTAATGACAAAAGCAGCAACTGGAAAAAAATGGAAAAAACTTGAAAATACTTGTTGATAATCCTTTTGTGGCAAAAAATACTGCAGCATCCTTATGAAACAGAGGAAACATTTGAGGAATTTGAAAAATGCTGAAGATATAAATAAATTATTGACCGAAAGAACTGACATACCTTGAAATTGGCAAGATTTGTTGAGGCTCCTTTTGTGGCAAGAAATAACGAAGCATCCTCATTGGTCAGACCGGACCTACAGACTCTATGGAGAAGACTATCACCTAGGAAAGCATCAACATCAAAACAACAACCAATAAATGTATCTTTTCCTCTTATTTATCAGAGAGAGAACATACATTGAATTTGACAACCCTCCTACTGTCTGACCATTTAATATCATCCAAGTGGTTTTGAATAATGGAATAAAAGAGTGGCAAAAGGTCTTAAATAAGGGAATAAAAGAGTTGTGACGAGTTCTTAAACGGCCGTTTAAAACCATTTAAGAACGAGTCCCTACTCTTTTATTCCCATTCATAAATGCCCTTTTGTTAAAAAGCGAAAAAAAAATTATAAGTAGGCCTATATAGCCAATTTGTGACAATCTGTTTGTTCAGCGAATTTTCGAAGTTTGTACATTTTCAAAATTTTTTTTAAAAATTCTGTTTTGTGTGCGTTGGGTTGTGTGTACGCGCGTGTACAAAAAGAATAGCTATATATTGCGTTCCGCGTAAGTAAATTGGCGTAAATGAGCCAGCCGGTCTTAAACAGCTCCAGCTATGTCTTTATCAGCCATTTAACACCCCCACGTGACGTGCTCTCCACCAATAGGAATAGCGAAACTGTCTGGGGTATTTACGAATGCCCGTTTAAAACTTGCAGGGGTCGTGGCTGGCACCCTGCAAGGTTTTAAATGTCAAGGTTGGTGTCTACATAGAGTGGTCAACATTATTTAGAAGTTTTTGTTGTTGTTGAGTTTTCGGAGTGTGAGGACTTGTTTGTGTCTATTTTGTGTTTATTTAAACATTTTCAAATGACAAGGATCTATGTGTTACTTGTACAAATATTAAATGCAAATTGTTCGTGCATTGCCGCAGAATACACTCAAGAGGTGAAATCTGGACCACTCCATTTCACTCGGCTTCGCATCGTAAAATGGAATAGTCTAGTTTTCACCTCTCGACTACGTTCTGCGACAATGCACTCAAATGCATTCAACATTTGTATAATATTGTCGTGTCAGTGCAAAAACGTCAAAACTTGATTTGTCAAAAACGTTGCATGAAAATGCTCCGTTAAAAAATGTTGTATCTTGGTGCGTACTTGTTTCGTGTGTACGTCCGGGCTATTTTAAGCGAGATATGACGTTTTGAAGTTTCAAACTCGCGCGTATTGTTAAGAGCTATTTTAGGAGATATGTTTTTGCACTGACATGAACTCAAGGTTTTAGCCAGGATTTGGTAAAAGGGTGTCCAAAGTTGCTGGAAATTCAAAAACTGGGTGTCCAAATTGTTCACTTACAATACATTTACATGTAAATGACAGATAAAACAGGGTCTTTAAATTTAAAACAGGGTGTCCAAAAGACACCCAGACAACCTAGGACTTGTAATTAACACTGGACCGCAGGCCCGAGGCCAGTGTTCCTAGCATCGGGCAAGAAAACTTATGACTGGACAAGTCCGGCGGTCTTGTGTGATTGAATAATAATACCTCACCACATCTTATTTTGTTTAAAATTGTTCAAATGTTGACTTTGAGTCAAAATAAATATCTTACAATTCTGTTGAGTATTTATGAAAGTTGTACCCATAAGTACATACAAAAACAATTGAATCACTGTGTAGATATTTTTTGTCTCATTTTGATTCTGGTCTTGTGAACAAATTTCTAGTCCAGCAAAAGTTTTGAGCTACAAGCCCTGCAGTCTTGTGGATTTTTTCCACCAAATTCGAAGCCCCTGTACCCCTCTGGCTAACACTATGAATGACATTAACAATCTATTTGTACCTGTGTGTAAGTTGACAGAGTCAGCGCTACAGCCTCTCCTAATGAGTTTAGCAGCCATGCTGTCCTCACCAAATCCAGCTTCCCTTACTGTTGGGTCCAAGGCTAGCCACAAACCGCTGTCACCTTCGGCATTCTGAAGGTCAAGGTTCAACCTAGGAAGGTAAGAATGAATGCACAGGTATCAGCCTAAACCAACTGTATTTTAAACCATGCAGTGAGGAACTTGTTCAGTTGCAGCGTCCCTGTGGTTCGTTGCCAGCACATACTGACAAGCTTCTTTCATAGGTTAATGCGGGTTTGTTTTGCTTCTTGTTTTTACAATTATTTTATCTAAGTATGTTGTTTACTTGCGCCTTGAACACCCAGCAGGGTGGATATGTGCGCATTACAAGTCTTATTATTATTATTATTGTTCCAGGTATTGCCCGGGTTAAAGGCACTGGACACGTTTGGTAATTGTCAAAGACCAGTATTCTCACTTGGTGTATCCCAACATATGCATAAAATAACAAGCCTGTGAAAATTTGGGCTCAATTGGTCATCGAAGTTGCACAAAAATGATGAAAGAAAAAACAACCTTGTTGTACAAATATGTGTGCTTTCAGATGCCTTAAAAAGGCTTCAAGCCTGAAGTCTTTTAACATTTTAGTGAGAAATTACCTCTTTCTCAAAAACTACGTTACTTCAGAGGGAGTAGTTTCTCACAATGTTTTATACTATCAACAGCTCTCTGTTTCTCGTTACCAAGTAAGTTTTTATGCTACTATATATTTTGAGTAATTACCAAGCGTGTACAGTGCCTTTAATTCACCAACGTATACAAACTGTTGTACTTTAAACCATGCAGTGAGGAACTTGTTCAGTTGCAGTGTACCTGTGGTTCGTTGTCAGCACATACTGACAAGCTTTTTTCATAGGTTGAGAGGTTTTGTTTTGATCTTTGTTTAAAATTATTTTATCCAAGTGTTGTTTACTTGTTCAAGGTATTGCCTGGGTTAATTTAAGCTTATTTGTTTGCTTAATTAATTAAGTTTTATAATTGTCTTCCTCTACCATTGACAATTGACATACTGATTTTGTACACAAAGGATGCTTGCAGACTTTTGTCCTACCCCCTCCTAACCAAATCACTGTCCCATGTTGATTGACACCCCCTCTAGGACGTGTGGCATGGTCCAGCTTAGGATATCATGGCATATGAGCTGACCAGTGTGAATGACGTGGTTAAGACAATGGAAATATTAAAATATGTTGGCATGTGCCTACAGCTGCCCTCACTGCAGGGTTTTACGCATTTAGAAATAAACTCTCTTACTTACGATTTTTGAGATAACAGAAGATCGAAAACTTCAATGTTTCGGCTGCTCACAGCTCGGTGCAATGCAGAGCTGAAAAGAAATACAAGAAGAACGTAGATAGCTTTTTTAAAATGTCTACTTGAATATCTGTCCTATTTGATGCTTATTATTACGAGCTACCTGGCCCAATTTCATGGCTCTGCTTACCGTAAGCAAAGAATTGGCGCTTACGAAAGCAGGGAATTCCGCGCTTACGTCAAGCGTATTTCACGGGTTAGCAGGGAATTTTGGCTTGTGCGCGTGCGTAGTCCACTTTACTAGGCATTCTACGCTTACACAGCTAGCTCAGAAATTCGGCGCTTGCTCAGTAAGCGGAGAATGTTGATCACAAGCGCAGAATTCGGCGGTAAGCAGAGCCATGAAATTGGGCCCTGTTGCCTTAATTTATACAAGTTCCCCAAACCACAATATTTGTTTATACCCAAAGTGTTTTTAAAAATTGTTTCTTTCTTCATATCATTTTGGGTTGAACAAAGCAAAATTGACTTGAGCAGGATTTGAACTTGCGACCTCTGGATTCACCTGACGCTGCTCTAACCACTGAGCAATCTCCACAATTTGTCAATATCTTTCTTCGGGGGTGCCAGTCAGAAGCCATTCAACCTGTAACTGCTGTACGGCGTGTCGTGGCCGAGCGGATAAGAACACCGAACTCAAGCTCTGGTGCTTCTGATCAACAGAGTGTGGGTTTGAATCCCAGTTGTGACACTTGTGTCCTTAAGCAAGACACTTAACCACATGCTTCGTCCTTCGGATAGGACGTAAAGCCGTTGGTCCCGTGTGTTGTGTAATGCACGTAAAAGAACCCAGTGCACTTATCGTAAAGAGAAGGGGTTTGCCCGATGTTCCTGGTCTGATCGGCAGCATATATTGCGCCACAGCACCTTGTAAACCATTGCATGGCGCTATAAATGACTAGGCCTCATACTTCAAATGTAGCTCCACATACCTTGCAGGAAAAAATTTGAAGTCTTGCGCCAGGAGTGTCAAGTCTGACAGACATGGCGCGTATAAATGTTCGCTATTATTATTATTATTATTATTACAGGCAGGGATCCCACCAAAGTTTATGATACAACCTTGGAAGTGGCAGTAGAGGGATCACCTTAACGGGGATGCAACTTTTTCTTTACATCAACGTAGACGAATTTCCAGAACTGCCAGTTGAGGCTTTTACTCCAGCTTGAGTTTATGTCAGCCATTTTGGACCAGTGTATGTTTAAGAGACTTCATTTAAGAGACTTCAAGTGGCTAACATAGTTTAAGCCAGAGCCTGATCATCAGCCAAGCTTCACTTTACTCGATCAATGAACCACTGGGAGACAACCAGGGAATAATTGTTATTTTGAGAAAGTGTGGGTACCAGCGCTACTGAACCCTTGCATCAATGTCACACACGGCTACTACAAGCCACGCTCGCCTTTTAGGAGTCAATTTGCCTGAAAAATTACCACGTGCCCCCTGGCCTCAAATGCCCACTACACTGTTTAACACCTTGGGACACTGCCTCCCAAAATGGAGTTAACAAGAATATTGTGATGATCACGTCAAGTGAATTGGGTCAACGCTTTGCATACTCAATTCAAGTCAAAGTTACATTTATTTCCACACTAACAATAGTTATAAGAGGATACGATGACTAAGATAATGCGCCGGCATGTTCCGAGAAAGCAGGGCTTGTCAAGGAACAGATTCCCTTAGGACACCATCAAAACAAATTCACAGTCGGACACCATCATTGACTCATTGAGTAACAGTTAGATATAAGCGTGTAATACATTTTTGTTGAGAACCAAATCACTTTTAAATCCCCCAAAGCATGATACATACACCCTTTTGACAAAACAAAATCAATTCAAGCAAAAATTATTTTAAGATGAGCCCACATGTGTCTCTTTGTAGAGTTTATACAACTTTACCTTATTAGTACCAATGCTGAGTAATTGCTGTACAATTCCTCTGGGAATTTCGGGAGAGCTGGTCATTGATGGATTTTTTTAGTGAAACAAAAAACCCCAATGGTAACAAGACAATTGGCATGCTATTTGGCTAGGTGTAAGTGTGGAATTTTTTAGATTAAGCTAAAAAAATTGGCGGAGTACCAACTTTTTAATTAAAACTGACACTAAATGAGTGAGCAATGGCATCATGCAGAGTTAAACAGAAAATCGAGAACTTACACAAAACAACAATTAGACAAAGGTGACTAAACATAAACATATCATCCGATATGGACTCCATCTCTATGGGTCAAAAGAAGATGTCATTATTATTTCAATTATTTCAATTATCCTTGACAATATCTTTCAACATTTTGGATTTTAGACACAGTTTTGAGCGTTCCAATTCAGCACTTACTTTCCACGCGTGTCTTGCTGATCAGGATTAGAACCATGCTGGAGTAACTTCACGGCGACCTCCATCATGTCCGACATAACATCTGGAGGAGAGACTAAGGGACTGTACGACGCCACAATGTGAAGTGCGGTCTCCTTCTCTTGATGAGTCGCCGCATTGGCCTTCGCCCCAGCTTGAATCAAGAAGAATGCTGAGAACTTGTCCCCTGTTATGAAGACAAGCAAGACAAGACGTGGAAGAGAGAAACACTTATAAGTATATAAGTTTTCCTGAGTTTTTGTTTTGTCCTTCACAAACTAATAATAATAATAGTGGCTTCTTATATAGCGCACATATCCATCACTCAGTGACGCTCAAGGTGCTTTTAACGTTCATTATTTTCCTGCAAGACCAAGTCCTTTACATAGCACCATGTAATGGTTTACAAGGTGCTGTGGCGCAATATGCTGCCGATCAAACCAGGAACACCGGGGCGAACCCTTTCTCTTTTCGATAAGTGCACTGGGTTCTTTTACGTGCATTACACAACACACGGGACCTACGGCTTAACGTCCCATCCGAAGGACGAAGCATGTGGTTAAGTGTCTTGCTTAAGGACACAAGTGTCACGACTGGGATTCGAACCCACACTCTGCTGATCAGAAACACCAGAGCTTGAGTTCGATGTTCTTATCCGCTCGGCCACGACACGACAACTAAGAATTGAAAGCAATGTATACTCAGGTATTTAAAGTCCTTGGTAGAACTCAAACCTTCAGAACCTTCAGAAATTATGCTGCATGAAAACGCCTGGAGTAGCTTTCTAAACATGCAGTACGTCATGCATGCGGCAGGCTACCTAAATTATTAAATGGGCTTTTTGGGGTCAGATCCTCTCAGGTCAATGGCATCAAGTCTGGATTTAAAGTACTCAAACCAAAAGAAGTTCTAGGTTTAAAATGAATTCTGACAACAGTTTTTTTTCATGTTTTTCGATATGCACGAGACTTGCACAGTCTATAATGCCATTAAACAGTAAAAATACAAGACATTTTACATGCAGCAGCAGCAGATATTCTGAGTCTATACAAAGCAAATCTCTCTCAAAGCACTCACCTCGCTTGACTGCCTTATGGAGTAAACAGCGCCCTCCGGAGTCTGCTCTGTCTATATCCACTTTGTGTTTGACGAGTTCATGGGCGATACTCTCTTGTTTAGTGGCGAGAGCCAAGTCTAGAGGTAGATCCCCTCGCTCATCAATCTCATCCAGTTTATCTGGAAGCTACCGGGTTAAAAAAAAATTTTAAAAATAAAAAAATAACAACAGTGCCTTTTGTTGTGCTCCCCCTTGGGGAGGTTTGTACAGTGGGAGATGGAAATAGTTTTTATGAGTTGTATGAACAGGTCTGTGACCAAAAAAAAAAAATCATTAAAAAAATGCCTGGGTCTCCAGACCTTGTGCTTAAGTATTGGAGAGTGGCCTGGCGGGCTGGTAAACTATGCAATTTACTTGCCCCCAGGAAGTTTTAAAAAATGGAGTGTCGTGGCCGAGCGGATAAGAACACCGAACTCAAGCTCTGGTGTTTCTGATCAGCAGAGTGTGGGTTCGAATCCCGGTCGTGACACTTGTGTCCTTAAGCAAGACACTTAACCACATGCTTCAACCTTCAGATGGGACGTTAAGCTGTAGGTCCCGTGTGTTGTGTAATGCACGTAAAAGAACCCAGTGCACTTATCGTAAAGAGAAGGGGTTCGCCCCGGTGTTCCTGGTTTGATTGGCTGCATATTGCGCCACAGCACCTTGTAAACCATTACATGGTGCTAATGCAAAGGAATAGGTCTCATACTTCAACACATAACTCCGCTTACCTTGTAGGAAAAATACTGAGCGCTTTGAGACACCCATCAGGAGTATAAAGCACTATATAAGAACTGCGTATTATTATTATTATTATTATTAAAGGGTCTGTATACGTTTGGTAATGACTCTGAAAATTAATGGCAATAAAAACTTACTTGGTAAGGAGTCAGCAGCTTTGGATAGTATAATGCATTTTGAGAAACTTTTCACTTTGAAGTACTGCGGTTATGGAAAAATATATAACTTTTTATCCCCAAAAATTTGAATCTGAGAAGCGTTACTGACGTTTCTCAGATTGTGTATTCCAATTACAGATTATTCTTCCTGCGTGGACATAACCACTCCAGTTTTTTGGCAATATCTCAAAAACGCTACCACTTTTTGAAATGAAATTTTCACAGGTTAGTTTTATGGTATATATCTACAACTAAATAGGATTGACACAAACAGTGGGTTCCAATTACCAAACGTATACAGTCCCTTTAAGATGTTTGTAAAATAGCCTGTCGGGATAGTAAACTGTGCATTTTAATTGCCCCAAGAAAGTTTAAGTAGCCCAGATTTCAAACATGTATTGTCATAAATGTATCTTTCTGATTAATGGCAGCGATCACAACCAGTTTAATGGTCAAGTGAAGTTACAATAACACACTCAAAAATAAATTTACACATTTTTTAAAGTTATTATTCACATCTAAAAAGGATGAAATATGAGCAATATAAACAAGTAGGTTGGACAGTTATTAGTAGCCCACAGGGCAAGTTGAGAAGTGATGTTTACTAGCCCGTAGCAGTTTTTACTAGACAACGTACGCAGGGCTATTGCGCGAGTCCCAAAAGTTTCCCATTAGTTTTAATAAGATATTTCTACTTGGGCAATGACATTTCCTCAAAATAAGTGAAAAATGACATTCAAAGTATTTTTGAATGCACGAGGGCGTGTGTGTGAACCAAATTTACATGATGCCAAACAACCAAAACAAACTGTTTTTTCATTGTTGTTATTATTAAAACAGTCAAAATATGATAAAACTGTAATTGTGATGCTAGGACGCTGTCGAAAGCGCCCTCATGCAGTCAAAAACAGTCAATTGGAAAACATTTACAGAAACATGTCCGACGTACCAGAGCATCAAACTCCATGAGATAAAGAAAGACAATGTCCTCTCGTCGATTCCTGATGGCGTGATGGAGAGGAAACGGCGTCTTCGCTTTGAACATCTTGTACAGCAACGGAGCTGTCATGTTGACGAAGTCGTCGCTTGTGAAGTCATTCTGTTGACGAATCAAAGCATAGTAGTAGTAAGGCCACATACAAAATAAAAACAAATTGTTAATCGTCCTTTTTGGGGGGGAAGTGGGGTTGGGAGGGCGTTGATGTTTATAATTGTTTTGTTAAACCCATTTAACTCCTAGACAACATGTTCTGTTAACATTTTCAAAAAACTAAAGCCCAGGGTAGCCTAAGTAAATATTTGAAGAATTGTTCTTGTTTTTGCCAACATAAATAACCTTTCTTCAAACATCTTTTCCAAACTATAAATTTTGAAAAAATATCAGCTGAAAAATCTGAGAGCCAAATTTGACTGAAAAGATCATTGAAAAGGCTTTTTTATGATTAAAAATTGAAAAAATTAAATTTAAAAAAATGGGGTCGGGGGGATTCGTAGGGTCGGTTTTTTGTATGCCTTATAGGCACTTATTAGGCGCTTTTAAACATTGTATCAAAGCACCTTACTAGGCCTGGAGACTAGTGCGACTAGTGTCGAAGTCGTGACTATTGATTGTTATAACACCCCTTACAAAGATTCTGCCTTTTGATTGGTTTAGAGCGCGTCACATGATAAGTCTTATTTTTACTAGACGGCCTCGCGAACGTGACGCGCTATACACGCAGCAAACGAGGTACTATACCCGTAGCAATCGATGTACTATCCCATGGCAACCAATGTACTATACCCATAGCAACATCAGCTTCTTGGTACCTTGACGTCTAGGCACAATTTATGTATGGGGTGTTATAAAACAAATATTGAAAGCTTTGACTCGTGCTATGGTTCAAACTACGACTCCCTCGGTGATCCCTGGAGCAGTCTATTTTCCCTCGGCTTCACCTCGGTATAATAGAACGCGCCGAGGATCACCTCGGGTGTCATAGTTTTAACGACAGCCCTCAAAGCAGTCAATAATTGTATACTATGTCGAGTCGCAACTGCTGTTTTTCAACTACCCGGTTAACCGCGCCGCAACGACTACTAAAAAAGTAGTTGTGATTATTTGCCTCATGTACTAAATGTGTCGTTCACAACGACATAATGGACTTACGAAACACAGTCCTTCAAGACGAAACCACCATTATTACTCCATGATTGAATGTACACACAGTCTGGGGTTTATACATGTACACATACACACACAGAATTCCCACAGACACCACAAACGCAAAGTTACTTTCTACAAAATCAGCATTCGGCAACAGCCAGGCACATCCATATTCATTAGTTATTATTCAATACATTATGTGTGGCTTTGTAATTGGTCCGGAAATGTTCATGCGCATGGATATGTATGCAACTATGCACATGGGGGGTTGAGGGTTGGTGGTCGTCAACAAGCTACAACGGCCGTAGAGTGGTATACATTATTTTATGCAAGATCAACTACAGTTCCATGGGGATGCGTTGTATTCTTTCCAAGCTTACATAAATGGGATTGGGTTGCGATCCGCCGTATGCCAACGGCCAAGCTGACTTTCTATTTGTGTTTATTAACATTACAATAATTTATCATTTAATCAAAGATCAACACAATCACAGTGTTTTCTTTGTTGTTTTGTTTGCTGGAAATTAAATAAAGAAAGAAATAGAAGTTAAAGTTGACTTACCCAGTGGTTGGAGATCAGTTCTGAGCAGTGTGCCTTGAGTGAGGTAGCGCCAATCTCCTCCGCTGTCTGATAGTACCGGATGCAGTTTCTTACATTCACCGATGACATTAACGCTTTCTCGCACCTTGCGAAGATAAGATCAGAAAATCATGAATGTGGCGTGCCGTGGCCGTGCGATCAAGCGAACTGGACTCAAGCTCTGGTGTTTCTGATCAGTAAAGTGTGGGTTCAAGTCCCGGTCTTGACATTTGTGTCCTTAAGCAATATTGCGTTGTCCTACTGATGGCACGTACAGCTGAAGTCCAGGGCTCGAAATTTTTTTTTGGGGGGGGGGAACCAACAAGACCGCAGGGCTTGTAGCTCAAAATATTTAATGGACCAGAATTTTGTTTACAAGACAAAAGTTGAAATGAGAAGAAAAAGGGCCTGTATTTAACAATTGAACTGTTTGAATTTGAAAAAGCCCGAAGAAAAGATTTATCTCATTTTGTATTTATGGGTAAGTATTCTTCAAAAATCAACATATATTTATCAGACTGAAAGTCAACATTTGAACACAAACACAAGACTGCTGGACTTGTCTGGTCATAAGTTTACTGTCCCGATGCTAAAATCACTGGCCTTGGGGCCTGCAGTCCAGCGTTAATTTCCCTGAGGTCCTGTGTGTTGTGTAATGCAAGTAAAACAAAAATAATATAAGTTATCACACAAGCGCGAGTGGAATACAGAAAAATATAGCGCTTCTGTGTCCCATATCCAAAGAGGCCGAAGGCCGAGTTGGATATGGGATGCCATACTTTTCCGTATTCCACGAGCGCGCGTGTGATAACAAATTTATCTTCAAGCAAACGCACCACTTTTGAATTTACATTAACTTCTTATAAGCTGTACATTTTGCGTATAGCTTATAAAAGCGCAATACGAGGAGTTAGAACACACAAGACGCAGGGTGTGATATGGGCTGTGCAATATAAGTTTATATCACACTCCTTGTTGCTATGGATTGACCAATCAGAATAGAGGATCCAAGCCTGCTTGAAGATAATAATAATTATCACTAAGAGAAGGGTTTTTTAATAACACCACATGTTTCAATTGGTATTTTCTTTATGGCAAACCTTCACAATGGGGCAGTGATTATGGAAAACAAATGAGTGGGTGGTCACTGGAAGTAGTGAGGTAGGCCGCCTCAGGGTTCAACAATTAAGGGAAACACTGGACGGATCTTCCAGAGAAGAGCTGTCTGAAACTGTACACCGTCGAAGTTGAACAGACAGCATTATGAGGACTCTCATAGACTGTGCAAGTCTCGCACCTGTTCCAAACTTGGGACCTGTTAAAGTGCACAAGTTTGTTTCCTTCACATGTGTAAAGTAATGTATATAGGACCAAAAATGTTCAAATACGCGCAAGACTTGCACAGCTTATTGCAACTCCTCTTGCCTCCTTGGCTACTTACCTGTCACGTAGAGTATCCAGTTTGAATTTACTGGCAGCTTTCATGAGTCCGAGTACGAACCCGTCGTCCGTCTTCATGTCTATGGTGTCCGTGTAGACCCACTTGAGCAGCGCCATGCCGATGTCATAGGGTATACCTGGCAGTGAAGTGTGACAGTTGCAATAAAGCATTATAAAGTTACCGCAAATTTTTTTTCTTCTTCAAGTTTACAGTCAAGAAGGCCTAAAACAAATTGTATGTTTGTAGGCTGACCGACCCTAAAAATGCAGCTGACCCTAAATTTTAATTAAAACAAGTGAGTCCTTATATGGGGTTTGAGGCATTGCATGGTGAGGTATCAATGTAAATCCGGTTTGCAGTAACACCATTTGCATACCTACTTTGCTGCTGTAGATTTTGTTCTTTGAGAACTTGTCTTGCTATTTATTCTACTGCTGCGGAGTAGATTTCGGAATTCGGGAGACTATTCTACTGCTGCGGAGTAGATTTCGGAATTCAGGAGATGATGATTATTGTGAAAAAAATAATAATAATAAAAAATTGTAAAAAAAATTCCGTATCAGCCAAAATTGTGCGCATATCGGCACGCAATTCGCGAGTATCGTCTCGATACGCTTGCTTGTGCATGGGGAGAACCATGCGCCCTTCTCAAATTACGTCATGTTCATCAGGTCTATTCCCTCAAAGAAGCGTGGGTGAAGATTGCCGTGCCCTTTTCAAAAAAATAATTCAAGGCCTTGGCGCTGTTTTTGTTTTGTATCTTACCGGTGAAGTCGAGTACATTGGCCTCCGATAGATTCGGTACTCCCCACTGGGTGCTACGTGCTGCTAAAACGAACCGGTGAGCCTTGACTTCTTTGCCATCGAGATGGACGACTAAATCACTGAAAAGACAAAATGTAAAAAAAATGCCATCAAGCAGGGCTAACCTATAACACTAGCCTGGCCTACATTGTCTAGTAAGAACTGCTACGTGCTAGTAAACAACACTTCTCAACTTGCCCTGTGGGCTACTAAAAAACTCTGCAACCTAATTGTTTACAATACTCACATTTTTTCCTTTTCAGATAATAATTGGGGTTTTTTAAGCATTAATTTATTTTTGATTTGAACAAAGACAAATTGACAAGAGCTTGATTTGAACCAACAACCTCCGGTTTTAACGTGCCGGCGCTCTACCAACTGAGCTATCTAGCCCTATGTTGGCAGTCTCCCACAACGTATTTTTGAATGAGTGAATGTAACTTAAATTTACCATTAAACTGGTTGTGATCGCTACCATGACTACACCAGAAAGATACATTTATGACAATAATACATGTTTAAAATCTGGGCTTCAAAAACTTCCTGGGGCAAGTAAAATGCACGGTTTACTTGTCCAGTGGGCTTCTTAACAAAAAGCTAAAAGCACAAGGAAATGTACAAATATAATATAAGGATCACCAGCTAAGTGGAAGCAAGTAAGACCAGCAAAAACATGTTTCACAAGTCCTTAAAACAAAAGTACAGAATTGCTTATTATCGAGAGGAAAAAACCGAGTCGATTAAAAAGTTCATATCAGTATATTCTTTTTTAACCCTTTCACGCCGTTTGGTGTGTATATATATGTACACGCAAAATATTTCTGGGTAGAAATACGGTTGACGTTTATAAACACCAGAAAAACTTTGTAGCGTTCTCTTTTTTCAGCAAACAATGGCCAATTATCAGCCATGGCTCACGTCCTAGGTTCGGGCCTATTCATGGCGAGACATTCCTAAACTATAAAAAAAAAATATTGCTTAGCAGAAACAGCACACCAGTCAAAAGACCATGTTACATTGTTTGTGGCTGGTTCCCCAGCTAATTTTGCTTAGCAGAAAATGTTTTCTAAGCATCATTTTCTACTGTAGAGCTTTAGAGCTCACAATTAAAACCCACAATCTTGATAGAGCATCAACATTTTACCATTATTTTTTATAAACATTTTAGAAGCTACACATGTACACAAATATGTTTACATATTTTGTGTAGGCACACACTTAAAAAAAAATCTAAGCTTCATTTATATTGGACTTTGATAGTTTAGTTCATCTTCACTAACGTATTTTAAAGTCCACTTGCGAACAGTGGTACATGGAGGAATGAGAAATGGTAACAAAATTGCAAACTGAACAAAATATATACAGCAGATTGTAACTAGGTGTACATTTTTTTTAAAAAAAATTTTTTAAATTTTGACTTTTAAATATTGAATGGATTCATAATCTATACACTGCAGAACTAAGTAATGCCTGAAATGAACCAGATATTTTAGATCAAAGGTATCCAACATCAGTAGTTTTCAATGGCTTTTCCTGGCTTAAACAAACAACTTTGTAGTTTAATCAGGAATGAAATTTAAGATCTTGGCCAGCTGGGTATTTGTTCTTCTTTTTTGTTTGTTGATATATAAAATATAATTTGTTTAGGGCCTAAAGGTATTGTACACTTTTGGTAACAGCTCAAAATCAGTGTTCAAATTTTGTGTGACTCAACATATGCATGAACAAATAAACCTGTGAAAGTTTGAGCTTAATTGGTCATCGAGGTCACGAGAAAATAGTGAAAAGAGACCTTGTGTGTTTTCTGTTTTTTAGAAATTATCGTGCGTGATAAAAACTATTGTTTTACTCATTTCTCAGAAGCGATAGCATTTTAGGCAGAAATATTTTAAGGAACCCTTTCTACCATTACTTACTTTAAATCATGTAAGTTATGTGTGAATCTGTGAACATTGTGTCTTTCGATCAAACCAATAGTGTACAGGGCCTTTAAACAAAAACTGAATTTCGAAATTTTTTAACATTTATTATTTTGAATGGCCCCTTACGGACAAACTTTTATATATTTTTCCATTATATATTTTTCCACTAATTTTCAGAGTCATTACCAAACGTATACAGACCCTTTAAGTTCATCTTCACTAACCTATTTTAAAGTCCACATGCGAACAGTGGTACATGGAGGAATGAGAAATGGTAACAAAATTGCAAACTGAACAACAATATATACAGCAGATTGTAAACTAGGTGTAATTTCCAGCTGTTTTTTTTTTCTTCTTTACGGACAAACTTTTACATGGCACATGGCCAAGATAGTATGGCACGCCCCTTTAATATCCAACTCAATGTATTAATATCATTGACCCAGACAGTGGCGTAGACTTACATACCGGTACTCTGTATTGCTCACACACCGGAAGTACTGCAAATTCCTACCATGATCAAATAACTGGGCCCAATTTCATAGTGCTAAAGTAATGCTTACCAGAATAAGGTTACCAGTCAAACTACCATGTCACGTGTACAATTTGTGACTGGTATCCTGCTTATTTCTGCTTAGCAGAAAATTGTTAAGCAATATTTTCTTCTTTAAGCAGCTCTATGAAATTGGGCCCTGTGCATTGTGTAGCAATTGACAGACTTACTGTTACAAGGGGGTTTCCCAGCAGGCCCAATCTCTGAAAGGTTGAGTTATTTTATACTAGATTGTTTTTTGTCAACGTCATGCTGATTTATAGGCAACATTATACAGAAAGATACAATAAAAGTCACATGACCTATGTAAAATTTACAGGCTACCACCCCTTAGACATAGAAGAATTTTAAATGACTGTCTATTTCTCTACAAATCTTTCCACAATCATTTTAGCATCACTGTGTTCAACCCTTTTAGCTTACATGTACCTAATCGTAACACTAATAATAATAATAATAAACAACATTTATACATGTATTAGCGCTACCTACGAAGTGTTTCAGAGCGCTTTACAAAAAAGTAACAAAAATAGACAATAGCAATAAACATCAAAAAAGAGCATTTATGAAGATGAATTAAAGGGAGTTTATACTTTTGGTAAATTTCAAAGACCAGTATCCTCACTTGGTGTATCCCAACATAAACATGAAACAACAAACCTGTGAAAGTTTAAGCTCAATCGGTCATTGCAATCACCAGAAAAAAAGTGTTTTCACTGTTTTCAAACATCAAGTTTTTCGACTCATGAGATCAAAACTAACTTTACTCATTTCTCAAAAACTACATCACCTCAGCCAGTAATATTTCAAGGGAAGCTTTCTATCATCATTATCTTTAAACCATGTAAGTTTAATGTAAATCTGTGAGCTTTTCTGTTTTGTGTTTTACCAGAAGTATAGAGACCCTTTAAATAGGTAAGTTTTCAATCTAGTCTTGAAAGTGTTCAGATTCGGGGGAATCACATATGCTGGTGGGGAGATTGTTCCAAAGTTTGGGGGCACAAACGGAGAAGGCTCGTTCACCGTAGCGAGTATGGGTACGGGGACCAGAAGATAGTTGCAGGTGTGCCGAGGATGATGAGCAGAGACGTATGGAGGAAGTTTGCAGTTTGGTTGTGATGAGATCTTTGATGTAGGGTGGAGCTAGTAACACTAGACAAGCAAATAAACACATCTTATATGTGCCAAGAAAGCGTGGCTTTTTGTCAAGGATTCCTTCCACATAACAGTATCCATTGGTCTTGTGATGTGTTTGGTGCCCCTTCTTTTAATTCCTTTCGTGGACAGGTTTTACGTGCTATATCCTCTACCAGTAACTAATGCGAATTTGAAATGTCTTTTTTGTTCATCTGTTTATGTAGTATTTCCTTGATAATTTTTTACTTTTATTTTATTTTAATTTTTTTATTTGAAAGTTTTATTTTTCAATAATATTTTAAATTATTATCTATATTTTTTATTTTTACAATTTAATGTATGTTTTTTAAATATATTTATAATTATTTTTATAGTAATATTTGTGCATGCTTTTCTGTTTCTTTTCCGCTTGTATTTTATTTAACTTGTAATTGTTGCTTATTTTCTATTTTTTGTAGATGTTTTTATGTTATGGTTCATTATACAATACATATGTATATAGGCTATATTAATTTGTTGTATATTACCCTTTCCTGTAATTGGCGGCATGATTGGCAGCTCGTTCGCTGTTGGTTTGGTCAATAAATAAACATGTGACTGTTTCAGCTGAATACGGAGTCTGCTTGCTTGAGAAAACAGCAAAAAACTGTCACGGTATTTTCACAAGAACTTCAAATCCATCCAAGTCAAGGCTATGTAGGCCTACTGAATTGATTTTTTCCAATGTTTTTCACGCTAACATAGTATCTACATATCAAAACCAAATTTTGGATAATAATATTACGCACTTCTTATACAACCGAGGGCGTCTCAAAGCGCTCAGCATTTTTTTCTTCAAGATATGCGGAGCTATGTTCGAAATATAAGACCCCTGTATTTAGCTTACATAGCACCATGTAACAGTTGACCATTCTGTGGTGCAATCTGGAGCCAACCATACCAGAAAACACTAGGGCGAACCCCTTCTCTCAACGATAAGTGCACTGGGTTCTTTTACGTGCATTACGCAACACACGAGACCTACGGCTTAAAGGCACCTGGCAGTGGTATTTTGTCAAAATAAAGCTTTTGTCGTTAATATATACATTTTGATGAGTGGAATGTGAATAAACAATTAACTAAGGTTAAAAAATTGTGTTTTTATTTAAATTATAAATTTAAAAATAGGCCCCGTTTAAATGGCGCTGTTCGTGACATCAATCGAGGCGCGGGATATTTGAAGAGAAAATGTGTAGTCTGGCCCTGTACATTACGTCTGGGTACCTGATCAGTATGATGCGTTTTCGTATTCGGACGTCACCCAATGCAATCATATACAGTCGACGTTTATACGAGGTTTTCACCGGTCCCGAACTGTCCCATGCGCGTTTCTATGTCTTAAAAAACGGAAGATACGAGCACGGTCATAACGAGAACACGGATATTACGAGGTATTTTAGCGGCCCCGTGATGACAAATCGGATCGGCGTGCCGTGGCGCGGCATACAGCTCAAGTCGATCCGAACACCAGAAACATATTTGCTGCAGCGCTGAAAACGATGTCGGACCGGACCACTTTGCCCTCGTTAGCCTAACTTTCGATGCCCGTAACTGCCTATATTTGGGATCTGCAGGAAACAAATGCTAACTGACCCAATCTTTAGTCGTTTTGCTGCATCCAGCAGCAATACACCTGGTTGGCATTGCCCGGAAAATGCACAAAAAATCCCTTTTTTGGGATAACCAAACGAAACGTACAAGCTCACTACTTGCACGTAAATGCAGGCAAGTTCGAGGGGGGTCGATGTTCGATCGCGGCGAAGTCTGCCTCGATTGACGTCACAAAAAGGGATGGGCGGAGTCACCCTCAAACAACTACATCAATTTTTTTAACATATAAATCGTGACAAACAATTACTCAAAAATAATATACATATACTCTTCTGTAAAAAAAAAAAAAAAAAACTATTTCCAGGTGACTTTAACGTCCCATCCAAAGGACAAATATATGATGAAATGCATCGCATAAGGACACAAGTGTCAAGACAGTGACTCAAACCCACACTCTGCTGATCAAAAACACCAGAGCTTGAGTCCAGTGAGCTTGACCGCTCGGCCGCAACACGCCACATATATCAATTAATAAGCCAGATGGCAAACTGACTGGATAAATTTTATTTGTCCCCATATTTTTTACTGAAGAATATTGGGTCAAAAATCCACAAAATTAGTCTGGACGTATGGTGATGATTACACAGAAGTGACTGGTCTCCGAAGGCTGTGTATACGTGCATGTTGTATACATGACAGCGACACAATGAAAGCATAAATGAGTCAGAACAAAACAGGAAGGCTTTAATAAATGTTGACAACATTTCCTACTCAGCAGCTTGCAAACAAATTAAAGACAAAGTAATTAATATTACAATCTTTTCTACAAACACCCCCCTGTTTAGTGCTGCAGTGCAATATTAGAAGATGATATGTGGCAATGTACAAATTTAAATCAAATTTTCGGGTCAGGAATTTCATCTTTGAGAAGGCACTTAGGCCATTCTCATTTTGCAAAGGGCACCTCCATTTAAAAAGCTTGTAGTCGATGGGAAACATAAAAATGGGTAAAAAGGCCAAGACCAGGGGCAACAGAGGCCACAGCCTCCATGTTATCAGGACTGGAATTTCATCTTTGAGAGGGCAAGGCCATTTTCATTTTGCAAAGGGCAGATCCATTTAAAAAGCTTGTAGTCGATAAAAAACTTTTGACAGAAAGGGCAAAAAGACCAAGACCAGGGGCGACAGAGGCCATTGCCATCCGAATTCCACGTCTGAATTTATTTTTAATATTTTTTTTTGTTAACCTCTTATTTATCACTCTGGTTATAAGGAACTATTAAAAGGAACAATTAAAGTAACAAAAAAGTATTAATCCACATCAAGTCCTTTCATTTTAAAGAATAAAACCTATCCTACTCAGTAACTTGCAAATTTGCTGGTAACCTTTTATAGGCAAGCAAAATTGTTTTAGCTTTTAAATTTAATTTATGCTTTTTAAACTCTTTCACGCGCCGACCGGTCACTAGCCACCAGCTTGAATCCTCTCAAAGAAAAAATAAAGATCGCACGGCCACACAGTGACCTGGTTGTTGTTGTTGGTTTTGTTTTGTTTTTTGTTTTTGTTTTTGTTTTTGTTTTTTTTTGGGGGGGGGTGGGGGGGGGTCGCCATTTGCAAACAAAAATGAGTTAACAATGAATGTGTCCATATGATCAATTTATCACTAAAATAAATGGTGCATGAAAGGGTTAAAGACACTGGACACTATTGGTAATTGTCAAAGACCAGTCTTCTCACTTGGTGTATCTCAACATACATGTATAAAATAACAAACCTGTGAAAATTTTAGCTCAATTGGTCATCGAAGTTGCAAGATAATAATGAAAGAAAAAACACCCTTGTCACACGAAGTTGTGTGCTTTCAGATGCTTGATTTCGAGACCTCAAAATCTAATTCTGAGGTCTCGAAATCAAATTCGTGGAAAATTACTTCTTTCTCGAAAACTACGTCACTTCAGAGGGAGCCGTTTCTCACAATGTTTTATACTATCAACCTCTCCCCATTACTCGTTACCAAGTAAGGTTTTATGCTAATAATTTTTTTGAGTAATTACCAATAGTGTCCACTGCCTTTAAGTAGCTCTATGAAATTAGGCCGTCAGCTCAATTTCACAAATCCCTAAGGTTCATCTAAAGATGAGTGTAAAATTGCCGTAGTGATTGTTGTCACACTTTGCTAAGCGATTTTAAGGGCTTCAGTGAAATTGAGCCCTGGGCCCAATTTTCATAGAGCACAAAAAATAGCTAAGCACAACAAAATTATGGTTACCATAATAAAGATACCAGTCAAATTACAATTCAACATGTACCATATGTGACCGCTAATCTGCTCATTTTGCTCAGCAGAAACTTGTCAAGCAACATTTTCTGCTTTAAGCAGCTCCATGAAATTGGGCCCTGGTCCAGTGTACTGAAGCTGAATAGCACAGAATCTGTATCTTTCTTAACGTTAATCTTTCTCAGCACAACAAAAGTTGCTAAGCAGAAATGGGTTACCAGCAACAAACACCACGTAATGTACACTTCCTATGACTGGTGCCCTGCTAAAAACTGCTCAGCAATTAAATTTGACTAAGCACTAATTCCTGCTTAGCATCCTCATAAAATCGGACACTTGGGGGTATAGACCTTTTTGCCAATGTCTTGGTTATGTTCTCTTTATCCAATAACAGTAATGAATGCTAGTATTCATTGCACTGAAAAAGGAACCAGACTATTTGCCCCTCCAGTCTCGGTTTGGTTACAATGATTTGAATGGGAGAAAATCAAGATGGTCTCACCATGATGAAGGTCTAGATACAGGCGGCTGTTTCTTACCTATAGAGTTCCTTGTCGAACAGATCCGCGATGGTACCGAGAAGTCTAGAAACAAAGTTGTCTTCATTGTTGGCTCCTCCTCCGCCGGCCGACGCCGTCGCCACATTATACTTCTGCTCTACCTCAGCGAGACGATTCTGAAGCTTGACGTACTCCTGGCGGAGCAGGTCAAGATGGCGCTGGAGCTTCTCTGCCTCCGCTGTTTTTGAAAGATTCACAAAACATTTCAAGAACTTTCATAACAAAGACGGGATCAACTCATTAAAGGCATCATACACGATTGGTAATTACTCAAAATATATATTAGCATAAAAACTGACTTGGTAACGAGCAACAGAGAGCTGTTGATAGTATTAAACATTGTGAGAAACGACTCCCTCTGAAGTAAAGTAGTTTTTGAGAAAGAGGTAATTTCTCACTAAAATAATAAAAAACTTCTTGCAAGAAGTTTTTATTCCTATCTGAAAGCACACAAATTTGTACAACAAGCTAGGGTGTTTTTTCTTTCATCATTTTCTTGCAACTTCGATGACCAATTGAGCCCAAATTTTCACAGGCTTGTTATTTTATGCATATGTTGGGATACACCAAGTGAGAACACTGGTCTTTGACAATTACCAAACGTGTACGATGCCTTTTAGGAATTGGTAGCTGAAACGCTTAATATTGACCTTTATTAAAAAGGAACATTCGAGCCCACATTTTATCCCGCAGACGGAACTCTTGCACACTCATGCCCAAAGGAACTAAAAATGGAGTGTAGCGAGCAGCGTTGTCAAGACCACCATCCATAGACCCGAAACTGTTTTTTTCATGATTTTGACTCTTTGTAATAATAGTTCAAAGTGCCTGTGCCTCTCTGTATACATTCTGTCAACCCTTCTGGACTGGTAAGGATATAATTTGACCAAATCTCATTTAATCTGCTATTTTAAAAAGGGAGATAAAAATAAAGTGGTGGCCAAATGCGGGATTTTATTTTAAACCCGATGTCACAATGTGGTGGTCAGATTTGCCACCTTTTCCCAGGTCTTTCTTCCAGTTGCAGAAGAGACTTCAAACCCAGCATGTCAAAAATCTTTCAATCGGATCTCCTCATCAAAAAAACATTGCCAAAATCACAATACATGTACGTAACGTAGTCAGGTAACACAGTCACAGCCGGCCGCTGATCATGTCAACAACAAGAACAAGATCTGTCAATCACTTCAACATCGACCCAAATGTACACAAATCTAACGAATTCAACCACAAACGTACCTTCCTATCAAAGAAAATACATTCAATTTTGAATAAGTTTTATGATTTTAGTAATCAATCAACATAAAAGTTGATAATAATCGAGATTTTTGAGGTCTAAATACAGTTCACACCCCTTCTTACCTTCCGACATTTTGCTAGCTTCCCACGTGACCATCGCATAATCTGCTGCAGATAGTACACGTCTTATAGGAGGTATGGTAACCTATGTCAACATTTTAAGCTCAGGTAATGAATACGCTTTGATCTGCAGAGAAACACGACGGGGTTCCAGACTATTAGTTAAACAGTAAACATGGCGGATGATTTGAACAGCAACAACACGGTAAAACTGGAGACAAAAAAGGTGAAATTCTTTAAAGTGTCACAACTTTTTCGGTAAATTATTATCGATGATTTGTTTAGTGTAGATACTGAACTTTATAGAAGTACTAAAATCTGTTTAAGTTATTAAAAATGAATGTTTCAGTTGGACGCAGAACTGAACTGTCAAAATTTGCCAAGTTAAATGTTTTTTGTTGTTGTTTCAATGTTTTTTGTTTGTTATCCTGAGCATCACCACGGCCACTGCCATTCAGGATCTTCAAAAATTCCGCTAGATTGCCAAATTTAGATTCCTGGGCTTTGGATTCGTCAAGGCCGGGTCATTCTTCTGAAGTTCTGAATGTTCTAATTGTTGAGTTCTTTTCACACTTGTGTTACGCACATGTGAAAAATGTATGGTTTGTTTGCTCTGCTTAAGTTGGGGTTTTTTCCCATGATTTTACTCTCTTATAAATGATAACTTTTCTTTTTCATTAGACATGCCAAGCATTCTCAAACATGAACAGTACATTGCATCTGTGGGGAAAAACTTTAGCCAATCTTTTAAAGGCATTGTACACGTTTGGTAATTGGTTGGAGCCTATTGTTTGTTTCAAACCTATATAGGCCTAGTTGTAGATATATACCATAAAACTAGACCCAGTAACTGAGGCGCTGTACTCGTTTTTTTCGAAATTTTGACATCTGCGGTCGTACTAGCACCCCAGCATATCGTTGTATATTACCAAAGCGATCTTCAATTTGATATAAATTGACACCAAAAATGCCCCAGAACGACAAAAATACCCAACAAAATAGCTTTAAAAACGCCTAAGATGCAACTTCAGGCATTTAAATGTACTCACGATTTTGTTTTGTGCTGCAAATTTACGATTTTTGTGAAGTTGATCGGAGCATCGGAGAAACCGCCATGACACGTCCAGTTCTCAGCTGGACCGGGTCAACTATGAACATTGACCTCGGCCGGCTGTGTATGGCAAGCCAAATGCTCAATAATTTGATAAACACTGTTTATAGTGTTTTTCGGCGATAAACACTGTTTTTCAACCAATAAACAAGTTGTTTTTCGAGAAAAACTATGTTTATCACTTGATGAACAAAGTTGATCTCGTTTATCACTTGAAAACAAAGTTGATCTCGATAAACACTGTTTTTCGCCGATAAACATAGTTTTTCGCTGATAAACAGAGTTTTTCGTCGATAAACAGAGTTTTTCGCCAATAAACAGAGTTTTTGGAGATAAACAGTGTTTATCAACTGATAAACACAGTTTTTCGAAAAACAATGTTTATCACTTTTCAAGTAATGATGGGTCAAAAAATACGTTGGTAGTGGGTCAAATGTGTAGCAATGGTGCGACATTGTACACTGAAAGATGACTGACATACTGAACATTGATGCACCATTACCGGGGGGTCATGTAGTCTGTCTTGCAATTGACAAAGTGCATAATCCCCCATTTAATCAACAGCCAATCTCCACAACCCTCAGCGAAAAACCGCATAGGCCAAGTTCGCGCAAGGACCAATGGTTAACTAGTGGTTGTTTAATTACATACGTAGGACATGCACGCAGAAGTTGAAGTGCGAACGACTCTAGTCATGACAGGTCAACGCGACCGGTGACTCAACGTACGTTATCATTTTCTTATGACATGGTCCACTCTGCACTGTGCTATGAAAACGGCTATTGGTAACCAGCGATGCAACCATGCCAAGTAGGCTGGTACCAAATAGTCGACTATAGTCCAACTATCATCGACTTGACAGAGTTCAGGCTAATGTAGTCGAACTATGGTCAACGATAGTCCTTGTGCGAACTTGGCCATGGTGAATTGGTGTGGTTTAGTGTGCCCTTATGGACAGCCAGCCATTTTCTGGATGACTGTTAGTGACTGAGTACACACATAAGGGCAAAAAGAATTTTTAAAAACATGTTAAGCGTCCTGCCTTTTTAAAAAAAGGGAGGAGGAGGGCCTTTTTTCCCCCAAAATGGCCGCCTGACACATTTTTAAAAACAACCGGCCGGGCTATTTTTCAAGATGGTTACCAGCTTTTTTCAAAATGGCCGCCACTTGGACTCAGGAAATGACATTGGCTTCTTATGAAAACAGAAAATGAGACCAAAATAATGAGATTGTTAAAATTTATTGGGTTTTTGTCGAAGAAAAAAAAAAACGGAAGGAAAAAAAAGCAGGTGGCCTCAAAAAAGGAAGTGGGCGGGGACGCTAAACATGATTTTATTTTATCGCCTAATATAAACATCAATTCACTAAAGTGGTTATTCTCATTCGTTTCTTTCAGGTATGTGGATTTTCCTTATAAGTTAATTACAAGTTCATATCACATAGATCAACTAGATATCATTTTTGGTCACTTAAACTTTATTTAAAGGAGACATTTCTATTCTTAAACATTTCCAAAACTTTCAATTGTTTTCATTATTCCTTCCTCCATAATTGAACTCTATAGGTTTTTGCCAAAGATGTCCTAGAACGTTCCATGGAGTAATGTTTTTCTCATGAGATTATTTTGTTTTCCTATATTTTGAATAGTTAGTTTGGTTGTATGAAATCTCATCATAGATTATCAAATTGACTTAAATGCGAAGTTTGTATTCAATGACTTTTCCAATGATAATGTTCCGTCCAAACTGGACAATCGTCCCAACTATAGCTGATAATAATTTGGTGATGAAAAGTCATGTAAGATTGGAAATTTATAAGTTTCAGTGGTCCATTGCTTAGTAGTTTCGTATGGATATAGAACAAGGCAGAGAACAGTCATCAGTTCGGTGACTGCTCTATATTCCGACACCCCTATGTTCCGACACCCCTATGTTCCGACAACCCCTCATGATTTACATGCTAGGGTTAGGGTTAGGGTTAGGGTTAGGGTTAGGAATAGGAAAATACACCAGGGGTTGATTTCACAAAGCACTATGATTCATCATAAGATGAGTTATTGTGACATGACATCACTCTTTGCTAAGCAACTGCGATGGATTTGCAGTTACGATCAATCTTAACTCTTTGTAAAATCGGCCCCAGGGGTGTCGGAACATAGGGGTGTAACCATCAGTTCTTAGGTCTAAGACCAGGCCCTACTCTCTTTGCCTGTGTGGCACCAGCATGTCTGGCAGAGCAATTAACTACAGCCCTGGGGCTATGGTCAGTGGTAGTGGATGGATAGGGTTCCATCCCAGTTGAATGGTTTGTTTATAGCACCACCACCAGTCCATGCCAAGATCCCCCCAAGGGAAGTTGGTTTTTAAGTTAATGTTTTCTTTATTCTATTATATTATTATGTCCTTTCTTTGTTTTTAGTTGGTTGTAAAAGGACTGTAAATTACTCTCGACTACTAGTTCTGGAGTATAGGTTGATGGATTTTATGATTGTAGAGACACAGCTTGGAATAATGGCCTACCTCCATGCCTTGACCTTGTTTTTATTGTTAACCTGTTAACCTGTAAATAGTGGAAGTGACGTGGCCGAGCGGTTAAGAGCACCGAATTCAAACTCTGGTGTTTCTGATCAGCAGAGTGTGCGTTCGAATCCCCAGCCGTGACACTTGTGTCCTTAAGCAAGACACTTAACCATTGCTTCGTCCTTCGGATGGGACGTAAAGCCGTTGGTCCCATGTGTTGTGTAACGCATGTAAAAGAACCCAGTGCACTTATCAAAAAGAGAAGGGGTTCGCCCCAGTGTTCCTGGTTGTGGCTGCTGAATGCGCCGTAGCACCTTGTAAAAAACATTATAAGGTGCTACATAATTGGGTCTCATAATTCATAACTTCAATAACCCATCTTTTTGTCTTAGTGTTATACTAAGCGCCTTAAGTACCTTGTTTGGTAGATACGTGCGCTATATGACTTTGATATTATTATTATTATTATTATTATTATTCTGGATGACTGTAATAGTGAGTAAACACACAATAAACATCAATTAACTAAAGTGGTTATTCTCATCCGTTTCTTTCGGATTTATTATTATAATGTGACAAGTAAGAAGTGTTACATAAAGACAGTTGTTGAAATCGAATGACGTCATGTTTCAAATTTTGCTTTGACAGTGGCTTATCTGGCAGGTATACCCAAAATTTACTCCTGGGTGTAGAGAAGCGGTTGGGCGGTTGGGTTGGTATAGTGGTATCTTTCCTCACCTTCCACCTCTAGGACCCCGGTTCGAATCCCACCGGGGGCACTATGTGGATTGGGTTTTCAGTCCCTACCCAACTGCGTGGGTTTTCCCTGGAGTATTTCTCTGGGGTTTTCCTCCCACATCTAAAACTGAATTTCCTTCTTTGTCTTCTCTCCATTGGGTTCTTGGCTAGTATACAATGGTATAGTGATTATTAAGTTCGCTTTCTGAGAATCCTTGGCTTCACAACCAGAATAAATGAAATGAAATGGCCTGAAATGAAATGAAGCAATTACATGTAGAGTTAAGTGTCAGGACCTGGATTTGAACCCGCATCCAATGTCTTAGCCACCAGGGCACAATTTCATAGAGCTGCTTAAACACAAAAGCTAACTAAGCACAACCAAATTTGTCTCACCAGAATAAGATTACCAGCCAAACATGTCTCATGTAACATCTGTGACTGGTATCCTGCTCGTTTGTGCTAAGCAGAAAATTGTTGAGCGATATTTTCTGCTTAAAGGGTCTTTATACGTTTGGTAATGACTCTGAAAATTAATGGCAATAAAAACTTACTTGGTAAGAAGTACACAGCAGCTTTGGATAGTATAATAATGCATTTTGAGAAACATTTCACTTCGAAGTACTGCAGTTATTGAAAACTATATCACCTATTATCCCCAAACTTTGAATCTGAGAAGTGTTACTGCTCTCAGAGTGTGTATTCCAATAGCAGATTATTCTTCCTGCATGGACAAACCACTCCAGATTTTCGACAATATCTCAAAAACGCTACCACCTTTTGAAATGAAATTTGTACAGGTTAGTTTTATGGTATCTACAACTATAGGATTGAAACAATTGGGTTCCAATAGACTGTGCAAGTCTTGTGCGTATTTGAACATTGGGACCCGTTAAAGCGCGTGAGTTTGTTTCCTTCACGCGTTAAAGCAATGTGCGTGGGACCATAGCAGTCCCAAAAATGTTCGAATGCGCGCGAGACTTGCACAGTCTATTACCGAACGTGTACAATCCCTTTAAGCAGCTCTATAAAATTGGGGCCTTAACTTGATTCTGGTACTCTGGTGCGCTCTTAACCATATCGGCCATGTAACGCCATTGTTTTAACTCTATGGTTTTAACCACGATCTTTTGTCATTAACATCGTCAGGAGGATACAGCACCCAAGATGAAGAGAGCGGCGACTAAGAAGCGACACATAACAGTCCCGATGGCCGAGATCAAGCCGTGCAATATATATTCATCAGCTGCTAACAGCATTGTCTTACCTTCATTGGATGGTCTACAGGATTCTGGTGAGGATCTATCATGTAGCAAGCTTAAAGATTTTTATTTTCAACTTTCTGAGGTAGTGAGGAGCAAAGTTCTTTGTTCTGTAATAATAATAATAATAATAGTGGCTTCTTATATAGCGCACATATCCGTCACTCAGTGACGCTCAAGGCGCTTTTAACGTTCATTATTTTCCTGCAAGGTGTTGTGGAGCTACGTTTGGAAGTATGAGACCAAGTCCTTTACATAGCACCATGTAATGGTTTCGCTTAACGTCCCATCCGAAGGACGAACCATGTGGTTAAGTGTCTTGCTTAAGGACACAAGTGTCACGACTGGGATTCGAACCCACACTCTGCTGATCAGAAACACCAGAGCTTGAGTTCAGTGTTCTTATCCGCTCGGCCACGACACTCCACAGTGCTAGGGTTTTGCATCTACGTTTATTTTTCTGAAACTGTTAAACGGAACTTGTGTCTTCTAGTTCACCGTTTGACAGTTTCTACAAATTCCAATCAGAACTTTGAGCCGACCTGCAAAATAAAAGAAGCAGATGTCAACACACTTTCCAGTATTAAAAGTAGAACACTATACCCGGATTTTTACATTCACAAAACTAAAAACCACAGTGGGGCAGGTACAAAGTAAAATGTGTAAAAAATTGTAGGGATTGAAAATAATGTATTACAAATTGTAAAAATGGTTAAGTGTCATGCTCTAGGACGCAAGCGTCGACACCCCGGGACAAATTTCATGAAGCCTATAAGCACAAAAACTTGCTATTGCTAAGCAAAGAAAAATCTAGCTTAGCAGAAACTGGTTCCCAGCCAAAAATCCGTACAGTTTACACTGTTGCTACTGGTGCCCCACTCATTTTTTGCTTAGCAAAGAAATTAGCTAAGGACACAAACCCACACTCACACTCGTCCGATCAGAAACACCTGAACTTGAGTTCTCTGCGGTCATAACCAATGCGGCGATAGTACGACCTTGTTGCATGGAAGTTTGAACCAATCACACATTTGCAAATCTAAAACATCCGGGCATATTCCAAGATTGATTTACGACCCTTGTTGTTAAGAACACAAGATTTCTGATACCTACCGTCAATGTAACATTTGCTATTTTATTTTGTTTTATTTAGCAAGGGTAGCCCCGTCAGTTTTCAATGACTTGTTCTCCCTGGCACCCCTTGAATCTAAATTGCTCTACAGCATTTGGTGAACGCGTTGTTTTCAGGAATGAGAAATTTCAGACATTTTTTTTATGTCTGCCTGGTGAAAAAAAGTTAGGTTTTTTTCTCCATTGATGATGATAGATGGCCCACAGACCTGATGCCAGTAGTTTTGGTGTCAGGGGCCAGTAAACTTTTGACCGGACAAGGTTGGCGATCTTGTGTTTTTTAATTGAATATTAACGAAGAATAATACATGTACCTCACTGTGTAACATCTTGAACAAAAAATAATATCAATTGTTGACTTTGAGTCTGAGAAAATACCTTTTAATGCTACTGAGTAATGACATAATGATACCCATCAAGACAAATGAGACCAATATTCTCTTACATGTCTTAGCGCTTAAATGCATGTTAAACTGGGTCAGGACATTTTTTCTTATTTTGATTCTGGTCTTGAAAAAGGAATTCTGGTCAAGTAAACATGGTCTTGTGGATTGTTCCCCCCAAATTCAAGCCCTGCAGGGGTTACCAAAACGTGGAAATGTCATTCAATGTACCTCCTAAAATTTGGATTCTCATTTGTGGCGTGTCGTGGCCGAGCGGATAAGAACACCAAACTCAAGCTCTGGTGTTTCTGATCAGCAGAGTGTGGGTTCGAATCCCAGTCGTGACACTTGTGTCCTTAAGCAAGACACTTAACCAGATGCTTCGTCCTTCGGATGGGACGTTAAGCCGTAGGTCCCGTGTGTTGTGTAATGCACGTAAAAGAACCCAGTGCACTTATCGTAAAGAGAAGGGGTTCGCCCCGGTGTTCCTTGTTTGATTGGCTGCATATTGCGCCACAGCACCTTGTAAACCATTACATGGTGCTATGCAAAGGAATAGGTCTCATACTTCAACATGTAACTCCACTTACCTTGTAGAAAAAATACTGAGCGCTTTGAGACACCCATCGGGAGTATAAAGCGCTATATAAGAACTGCGTATTATTATTATTATTATTCTTGTTTCGGACCTTTTTGTTGACAATAACTCTCACCCTTGTGTTGTTGATCTTCTTTTTGCAGATGAAGAAGAATTATGTACTTATACACTGCAAAACAAAAAGAAGAAAAGGATGAGCAAGAGGACTAAGAGTCCAAGCCAAGGCATCTACTTTGACTCTGATGACGATGATGTTCGTTGCTTTGGAGAAAGGTACAACAACATTGATGCCTGAAAACCATGGCAACAAAAAGCTTAATGAAATGGCAGATGTCATTGTTTATTTGTTTTTTATTTTGGCTATTTCAATCAGAAAACTACTTTTATTGGTCTTTAACTAGTGCGACATTAGGGCTCGACAGCTCAGTTGGTAAAACACCGGCACGTTAATCAGGAGGTCGCAGGTTCAAGTCCCGCTTTAGTAAATTTTTTAATTGTTTTTATGAGAAATCGCCTAACATCACAAGGCCAAAAGGCCACCTCAAGGTGAGGGCTTCACTTAACTGATTTGGGCTATCGACCCAAATCAACTGTCACCAGGGGAACATTGCCACCTACTTCTGTGGCTGAAACAGGGTTACCCCCTTCACAGTCCGTAAGGATGTAGGCATGGGTATCATCGTGGCGTGTGGTGGCCAAGCGGATAAGAACACCGAACTCAAGCTCTGGTGTTTCTGATCAGCAGTGTGGGTTCGAATCCCAGTCGTGACACTTGTGTCCTTAAGCAAGACACCTAACCACATGCTTCGATCTTCGGATGGGACGTTAAGCCGTAGGTCCGGTGTGTTGTGTAATGCACGTAAAAGAACCCAGTGCACTTATCGTAAAGAGAAGGGGTTCGCCCCGGTGTTCCTTGTTTGATTGGCTGCATATTGCGCCACAGCACCTTGCAAACCATTACATGGTGCTATGCAAAGGAATAGGTCTCATACTTCAACACGTAACTCCACTTACCGTGTAGGAAAAATACTGAGCGCTTTGAGACACCCATTGGGAGTATAAAGCGCTTTATAAGAACTGCGTATTATTATTATTATCCACTAGGAGCCTGGCTGCTGGTAGGGCAGAATGCACTACCTTCCAAACTTGTTGTCTTTGTTCAACCCCAAATTATGTGAATTTTTAATGATGTTTTTACTGTTGACCCCAGCCTCTGTAGGTAAACGTCTTTTGATGAAAGTTTATTCCTTAAAGACACTGTCCGATTTTTGGGCCGATTTGACCTGAAAATTTAGATTTGCCATGCAATTTTAAATGAAAAAAAATTAAAATAAAAAACAAAATATATAAAAATGTAGAACTAAGATTTTAAAAAATAGTTAAAATCTTAATCATTTTATTTAGTTTTCATTGTAATGATGTTGATTTTTTTCTAAATGTTATTGTATTTGGCAAGGACTCCTACTAAGACGACAACTTCTTACAGGTCTGTTGATTCACCGTGTTCTCCTCCACCACCTCCTGATCTAGCTGGTCCTATGAACAGGCCATCAACACACGACAGTTTAACCTCTCATTTACTCAGGTAAATATCAACATTGGCGTGTCGTGGCCGAGCTGTTAAGAGCACTCAAGTTCTGGTGTTTCTGATCAGCAGAGTGTGGGTTCAAGTCCCGGTCGAGGCACTTGTGTCCTTGAGCCAGATGTTTTACCATAATTGCTTTGTCCTTTATTGGGACATTAAGCCGTAGGTCCCATGTACTAGGATTGGTAGTGCACGTAAAAGAACCCAGAACACTTATTGTGGAAGAGTAGGGGTTAACCCTGGTGTTTCTGGTTAACATAGCAAGCACCCTTGTTTACAGGTTTCCTCAGGCTAGCGAGCTACAGTGATTAAGTTCACTTCTGAGGTATCCTTGGTTTCATTGTATAATAACATCAGATTACGTAGAATCTTTGACAACACCTTCACTCAAGAAGTATATGGGACCTACGCCTTAAAGGTATCGTACATGTTTGATAATGACTCAAAACAAATATTAGCATAAAAACTTACTTGGTAACAAGCAACAGAGAGCTGTTGATAGTATAAAACATTGTAGGAAACGACTCCCTCTGAAGTAATGTAGTTTTTGAGAAAGAGGTAATTTCTCACTAAAATAATAAAAACTTCTTGCAAGAAGTTTTTATTCCTGTCTGAAAGCACACAAATTTGTACAACAAGGGTGTTTTTTCTTTCATCGTTTTCTTGCAACTTCGATGACCAATTGAGCCCAAATTTTCACAGGCTTGTTATTTTATGCATATGTTGGGATACACCAAGTGAGAACAGTGGTCTTTGACAATTTCCAAACGTGTTCAGTGCCTTTAATGTCCCATCCAATGGACACAGCAATTGTGGTGAAGTATCTTGCTCAAGGACACAAGTGCCACGACCGGGACTCGAACCCGCACTCTGCTGGTTGTAGGTTGTATGGCTTCTGAATGGCAGCCCTGAACAAAGATATTGACAAAATAGAAAGACCGCCAACATTAGGGCTAGAAGGCTCAGTTGGTAGAGCGCCGGCATGTTAATCCAGAGGTCGCAGGTTCAAGTCCCGCTCTAGTCTTTGTTCAACTCAAATTAGTAAAAAAGTGAGCATTACAGACAAAGCGAACCACTCAGCAATGAAAGACAATGGTTAAATACAAATTTATTTCAATATTACAGTTTGTCTCAAAAGAATTATAATATACTTAAAGTTGCATACATTTTTCCATGCGGAATGCATTATTTTTCCGTTCACACTGATGGTACTATTTTGTTTCCCCCGTGTATCAGGAAAATCAACGTCACCCTAACCAATGTAAGATGCGTCCAGAACGAGTTCTCCTCAGATGACGCCTTTTCTCCGATCGCCAGGACACCCGGAGGATCGCTGTCGGTGATCGACATCGATGCACCACAACCCGCACGCACCAGGAACTCCATAACGGTCAAAGTGCGATCGAAATTGGGTCTTCATCGTTTTCAGCTTGCCATGGTAAGGATTCGCATCAGTTCCTCAAAAATTGGTCACCAGCTCTGATGGATTATATATATATATTTTATAAATATTCACGGACACAGAATTAGAGGCCTGATAAATCCGTTTTTAAAAACGTTTATGGGAGGCTTTCAGCGGACATTGCCAAACAAATTTTTTGGTCCAAGGTTAACAGCGGGTGTTGTTTTATTACGTTCGGACATTCCATTGTGTCACGTGCACCTTGCATGTTGCGCTTTGTTTGCCAGTTACAAAAGGTACTGGAATTCATGCTCAAAATCTCCCTTTTACAGGGGGTTATTGTAATAATCCCCAATTCCAGACCTTTGAACCTGTGCTTTGTATGAGAACAGTTGTTGTCTATGTACTTGGTTAAGTCATGAATTCATTGTTGCAACGATATTCTCACCAACAACATTTGGAAATTCAGGAAAAGTAATCCCGCAGGTGGCCATTGAACAATTTCGGCGGGAAGTGGTTGAACTGATGTTTGATAATCACTGTCTACTCGGTCCTTTCTGAGTTATGTGGGGGGAAAAATTCACTGGCTGCTTTGATGGGATTGGAGTCTAAAACCCAGGCATGATATTCTTCCTACTTTATTCTGATTTCCGGTTTTTGGGGTGGCCCTCAGAAAAATCAGTAACATTTTTATTAAATAGCCTCAAAAACTATTAAATCCTATACCACATCTTAATGTAGTTCAACCCTTCTACTTAATAAAATGTTCCTACTTTTTTCCAAGGGCCAAATATCATGCGTGCTAAGAGACCCCACCTTTTTGGAAATGCCGTATTTTTTATTAATTAATGTTAGTGATTGTGTAACGTGTTAGTTTACATTTTCTGTTTAAACCCCGTTTTGCATTAGAAGTTCACTTGCGAGCATGCAGGTCGTGAATACAGCAAATGTTTGGTTGCAATTTCCTGTCCTTTGTGTTTCAGTTAATCATCCTGTTGCTATAAGTCATGCGTGGGGCAGCATGCTTCCAAGCAACAGTAATTGAGTTTACTTTTGTTGTCCCTGACCCGCATAATTTGTCGTTGTTTTTCCCATGTGTGGTTCTCCACTTGTTTGTTGGTTTTGTTCCCCTCCTGCATGCTCCATCCTCACTCGCTCAATCTGTTTTGGTCCCTAGATGTCTTTTTTCTTTGCCTTTACTATTTGTTTCTATTATTTACTTTACTTTATTTCTTTTGTCTCCGCCTTTTCATTACTTGTAATTATTTATCTAGGGCTTACTTACTTATGTTTATGTTTACTGTTGTTTACATTTTTGTTTTTTGTTTGGTTTACCATTTGTTCATCTTCATGTACTTGTTTCTCTGTAATTTTTGTATGGTTTGTCTTGGTCAAATAAATAATAATAATAATACAAAATAACCTTCACAGACTGACTGCTTCAGCGCAGTGATTGCAGACATAGCAGACATTGAGGGGGCCAGGAAGGACTGTGTCAAGCTGACGAGGGCTGGACACGACAAGGAAATCACTGAGTCCGACACACCGCAGTCTATTAATCTACACATCGCCGATATCATCGGTAAGAACCTAATAACATCAAACTGCTTACCAAGGTTTTAGCCAGGATTTGGTAAAAGGGTGTCTAAATTTGTCTAAAAAAAACATAATGAACAAGCACAAAATCACTTGAATCAGTTCGGAGAAAGTTAAAGGAACATTACAGAATTGGTTTTTGCTAACAAAACAGTTGCTGGCAGTGTAAGCATTTTATATAATCCACCACATACATAAACTGACAAACCTGTAGACCTGGGTCACGAGAAAATAGTGAAAAACCGATTACACATTTGCATGTGTTATACAATGCACGAATAAAACGCTCATGAGCGATAAACTCCAATCGGAAATTAGTTTTATTTATTTCTCTTCAAATATGGCATTTCAGACAGAAATATTTCTAGGGATGTTTTCTACTATCATCATCATTAGACCGTGTAAGTTTTATGTAAATCTGTGATCTTAAAGAAAATTTTAATTACCAGTTCTGTAACGTTCCTTTAACACTTTATTTGATGAATTTGTTTTTCTTCTCACTCCTAGATTGTCTGATAGTTGATCCTCCGAGTCTCCCCGAATCCCAAGAGACTGTTGAAGTCACCCTGCAAGGAATGGAGAAAAACTCCAGCATGACCAGGATAACCTTATGGGTAAGATGAACTCCCGAGTCTCAGGAATTCCAATTTGAAGGGATCGTATACGTTTGATAATTGGAACCCACTGTTTTTTGTTCAATCCTATACAGTTGTAGATATATACCATAAAACTAACCTGTGAAAATTTCATTTCAAAAGGTGGTAGCGTTTTTGAGATATTGCCGAAAATCTGGAGTGGTTATGTCCACGCAGGAAGAATAATCTGCAATTGGAAATGCTCTCTGAGAAACGTTACTGCAGTAACACTTCTGAGATTTAAATTTTCAGGGATAAAAAGTGATATCTTTTTCCATAACCGCAGTACTTCAAAGTGAAAAGTTTCTCAAAATGCATTATAATATCCAAAGCTGCTGTACTTCTTACCAAGTAAGTTTTTATTGCCATTAATTTTCAGAGTCATTACCAAACGTATACAGACCCTTTAAACGGTAACTTGTTTCAGTTCAGTTACAGTTTCAGTATATTGGTCCCACCATGGAGGAAAATTTCCCTGCATACATGCCATAAACACAAATCAATTACACACAAACAAAAATATGCTGAATATAAATTAGATCAATTTAACAACCATCTCAGCAGAAAGTAATTTAACGTCTGGGCTGATCATTGAGGAGACGGACAGCGTTTGGTATGAAGGAGTTGAGGTATCTGTTTGTTTTGCATCGAAGTGACTGCCATCTCCTACCACTCTTTTGTCTGATGAAACAAAAGATTTGTGGATGGTGGATGGTACTTTTGATCGCTTCTACTTTAGATAGAACCCTTTTTTTACAAGTTTCATCCAGGGCTCAATTTCATAGAGCTGCTTAAGCACAAAAAGTAGCTAAGCACAACAAAATTATGCTTACCGGAATAAGGTTACCAACCAAAATACCATGTCCCATGCACCATTTCTGACTGGTATCCTGCTAATTTTTGCTAAGCACAAAACTTGTAAGCAAAATTGTCTGCTTAAAGGCACTGAACACGTTTGGAAATTGTCAAAGACCAGTGTTCTCACTTGGTGTATCCCAACATATGCATGAAATAACAAGCCTGTGAAAATTTGGGCTCAAATGGTTATCGAAGTTGCAAGAAAATGATGAAAGAAAAAACACCCTTGTTGTACAAATTTGTGTGCTTTCAGATAGGAATAAAAACTTCTTGCAAGAAGTTTTTATTATTTTAGTGAGAAATTACCTCTTTCTCAAAAACTACGGTACTTCAGAGGGAGTCGTTTCCTACAATGTTTTATACTAGCAACAGCTCTCCGTTGCTTGTTACCAAGTAAGTTTTTATGCTAATATTTGTTTTGAGTCATTACCAAACGTGTACAATACCTTTAAGCAGCTCAACATAGCGCTGCTTAACGGTAAGCAAATGTACCTGCCAACTATAGCAGAAAAATTTGCTTGTTTATAAGCGTATTTCACAGGTTAGCATGAAAAATAGGCGGCCATCTTGCGCATTCACCATGGATTTGCATTGTTATGTCATTCATTTTATACAGTAAGCACCGGAAGGTTAGCATGCCTTTTCGTGTGCTTACGGTTAGCAGTGCTATGAAATGGAACTCGCTCAGTAAGCACAAAATCGGCCGTTAAGCAGCTGTATGAAATTTGGACCTGGTCTTTGTCTAGCCCTAGGATTTTTGATGCTTTCACAACCCTTTTCATTTTATCTGTATTTTGTATTCTTGCTCCATTGTACCCAAACCACACAGTCATGAGTAAGAGCACTTTCAACAACAGATGAGTAAAATAGAAATAAAATTAATAATAATAATAATAATAGGCATTTGTAATGCGCCAAATCAATGTAAAGAGATGTTCAAGGCGCAGAGAAGCAGAGACAATGCAAACAAAACAATACATGTACAAAATATATCCAGTGAAAAGAAAACCAAATAACAATGTCTACGTGAAAATGATTAAATTTACGCAAAAATAATGCATTAACCGATTACCCTTTGTGATGAGCATTGAGCAATGGTTACTCCAATTCAACTGACTGTCAATCGGTGATCAAGCAAGTCATTGTACCAAGACATTACTCAAATCTTACTCGCAAGTGGCCTAATGCCTGGATGTACTTGTGGTGAAGTCCCATTACAAATTTACATTTCCTCACTGAAGTGGCTTTTGCCAGTGGAAAAATTGCCATGCCCAGTCATCCAATTTCTTTGCTTCTACATGTGTGTCGTGGCCGAGCGGATAAGAACACCGAACTCAAGCTCTGGTGTTTCTGATCAGCAGAGTGTGGGTTCGAATCCCAGTCGTGACACTTGTGTCCTTAAGCAAGACACTTAACCACATGCTTCGTCCTTCGGATGGGACGTTAAGCCGTAGGTCCCGTGTGTTGTGTAATGCACGTAAAAGAACCCAGTGCACTTATCATAAAGAGAAGGGGTTCGCCCCGGTGTTCCTGGTTTGATCGGCAGCATATTGCACCACAGCACCTTGTAAACTATTACATGGTGCTATGTAAACGAAAAAGGTCTCATACTTCAACACGTAACTCCACTTACCTTGTAGGAAAAATACTGAGCGCTTTGAGACACCCATCAGGAGTATAAAGCGCAATATAAGAACTGCGTATTATTATTATTATTATTATTATTATTACATAACTTGCAGACTGATCCTTTGGAGAGAATAATGGCCGAGTACAGTACATTCTGCGGTCACCCAGTCACTAAGCTCAGGTTCTCCTTTGATGGCGAGACGATCAAGCCGTCGGACACTCCAGAATTCTTAGACTTTGAGGAAGACACCAACATGATCGACGTTCACGTCCTAAGATAAGTCTAGCAGAACGACGAGAGGGTATTCAGTTTATATCTAACCTATGCAGGGCTCGAATTTGGGAGAAACCCCCACAAGACTGGAGGGCTTGTAGCTCAAAATGTTTACTGGACCAGAAGTTTTTTTCGACAAGACCAGAATCAAACCGAGAAACAAATTCCTGAGTCCTGACACTGCCACAGTTTAACATGCATGTTTTTATTTGAACTATTAAGCACTTAGAAAAACATGAGCAGATTTCTCTCACCTGTCTTTTGGGGTTTTAAGTATACTTCATTACTCCATCAAATTGAAAGGTATTTATCAGACTCAAAGTCAACATTTGTGCATAATTTGTTTCTGTTCATGATATTACACAGTTAGGTATTGTTATTCAATTGAAATACACAAGACCACCGGACTTGTCTGGTCATGAGTTTACTGGCCCGACACCTAAAATCACTGGCCTTGGGTCTGCAGTCCAGTGTAAAATTCAAGCCCTGCCATACCTGCTATGCAATGTCTACTAGGGATTTGTTATGCCTTTTATAAAACGCTGGATCTCTCAGTTGTAACTGCCATTTATTGACATCAAGGTTCTTCCCATTCACAAACAACACCAAGAGAAAACCATATAGAATGCTCCAGATTGCACAGTAGGGCTTTTAAAACCAAGATAAACACCAAGTAGAAAACATTCGGAAGACCTTGTTTCAATTCAGCGTGCTTGGGCCAAACATAAAAAAAAATTGGATCTAAAATGCCCCACAGTTTTGGAAAAACCTGGGGAGAACACTGTACATGTTGTGTAACATCCATGGAGTGTCCAGACAATACCTTCAGACCTTATAAGAGTTGTATCGTGAATATTCAAGCCTCATTAGATCAAATTCACACTGCGCAAAAATCCTACCCATAGCACAGTTTCCCAATGGCGTCACAAACACTGCCACTTTTGTTCAAAATCTGGCTGGATTTTGGTCTTCTGTTTTTGGGGGGGTTTTGGGATGGGTTTTGTTTTGGGGTTTTTTTTGGGGGGGGGGTGGTAGAAAGTTAAATTTAATTACTTTATTACACTTCCCCACTGGCACAAAAATACAAAAGAAAAATACAGGGAAATAAAACGAAACAAATATATAAAGAATATAGTAAATACAATAACATAGATTATATAAAAATATTTTTTTTAAAGTTACAACAAATCGCCCGTGAGTGGCAAGATGGAACAGGTGACCAGCACCTCTACAGAGCCATCCTACCACAGTTGAAGGGGAGGGATGGGGTTGGGGGAAGAGGGAGGGGAGGAGGCAAACTGAAAAAAAAGGAACAAAAAGAAGGACTCTCAATACCAGCTAGCACAACGGCAGTTAGAAACCCAGGAGCAAACGTAATAAATAGATAATAGAGAACATTGCTACTGGATGAGTTTTGTTCATTGTTGTTACTGCAAACCTCAGCTTTGATGAAGTTACCCTGTGTGATCTTTCGGGGTCAAATGAAGTGAAAGATACGGTGCTTGTTGACCACTTCACGTCGTTGATGTGTACACTTGCAAGAAATCTTTGGTTAGAAATACGGTTGACATATATAAACGCCCGGAACAACTTCTGAGTGTCCTTTTGCAGTTGTGGTCAGTTGACCGGCTGACATGTATACACGACCAGGACAATCCATTGTTCTACGCTTTGTTTCCTCCCATATACAAAGAGGGACAAAGGGTTCTGGACTTTATGCTCAAATTCTCCCTTTTCCAGGGGTTATTGTGTACTCCTTGATTTGTAGCTTGAAACGTAAGAATATTACTATTCTATAGTTTTTGCATTTTCTTGAACGGACATGTCCAGCTCATAACATCTCAGGATACTACTAAGATCCACCCAAGACAACTTTCTACCATTCTCTTGCCAAATCCAAAATATTCAGCGGTTTAAAATAGTGTACACACCCTATAAGAAAAGTAAGATTATCTTTAAATTATTTTTTGAGTAATAAACCACAAGGGAAACTGACTGGGTGAAATTTGAACAATTTGGGGGTGAACAAAGAAAAATTGAGTAGAGTGGGATGTGAACTAACAACCTCCGGATTAACAAGCCAGTGTGGTAGGAGATTTTGTTCCCACAGAGATTCTGTCCCCCCATACGGCATGTATGGTGAACTGTGTACAAACTTCTTCTGATAGCACCCTCTTTTGAATCAACCTCCTTCAGCCCATATTAATTTCCCCTATGGGGACAGAATCTCCAGGGGACAGATTTCCCTATGACATCGGCGCTCCACCAACTGAGCTATCTAGCCCCATGTTGGCGGACTCCCTATTTTGTGATGATCTTTGTTCGGGGGGTGCCAGTCAGAATCCATTCAACCTGTTACTGCCGTGTAGCCGGGGATCACACCCAAGTTTACGATGCAACCCGGGGAGCGGCAGTACATGAATCACTTGAAGAGGACAAAACTTGTTATTTCAAATATCAAGAAATAAAACACAAGGCCAATCCCCCCCCCACCATTTTTTAAATATTATTTTTGTATTATTTTTTTCAAAATCGATACCAGTGGACCTCTTTTACAGCATTTTTGTTTTCTTCCTAGTAAAAGGTTATGTCACAACCCACTCATATAACCACACAGCCCTGCCAGTTTGTTTAGATGGTTTTTATAAAATTTAGTTATTCAACTGCAAGCCACATTTTAATGTAACTTTTTCTGATTTGGTCTGATTTTTCAAATATTCAATAAGCAACTAGATATTCAGTGTGAATGCATTTGGAGTGTCGTGGCCGAGCGGTTAAGAGCACCGGACTCAAGCTATGGGGTTTCTGATCAGCAGAGGATGGGTTCGAGTCCCGGTCGTGGCACTTGTTTCCTTGAGCAAGATGCTTTACCATAATAGCTTTGTTCTTTCGGATGGGACATTAAGCCGTAAGACCAGTGTACTAGGATTGGTAGTGCACCATAAAGAACCCAGAACACTTATCGTGGAAGAGTAGGGGTTAACCCTGGTGTTTCTGGTTCACATTAGCAAGCACCCTTGTTTACAGGTTTTCTCAAAGTGATTAAGTTCACTTATGCAGCATCCTTGGTTTTATTACCAGAAATATGTAATTATAATAATGGTAATTTAGCCTTCGAGAAAGACTCTGCTAGGGTCGAAATGTCAGGCCATTAACTACTATTTTTTGCATTTATACCATAGGTCCTTTTGGTTGGTAAGCAGTTTGCAACAGCTATTTTCTCAGTAATAATAATAATAATAATAATAGCCTCTCAGGTGAGTTAGAGTGAACAGCCGATTTCAATGGCGCACCCAAGGAGTATCTTTTGAAGGGGGCTGATAATAAATTTGTCCTTAACACGTTGACTGCCGCCTACGAGTATATTCGTAGTAACAGGTGTAACGGATTCTGCTACTACGAGTATACTCGTAGAGAATGAAAGGCTTTTGTATAGTGAATTGAATACACTGGCATTGCTGAGAACGCAACAAATACGCTTCTGGCAGTGGTGAGGACACATCATTAGAATTTGTGTGCTACAACATGTAAACACAAAAAAAAGTACCTATTTGGTATGCGCCAGAGCTGTGTATTGAGAGAGTTGCGACATGGAGGGACCAGCTTTCTCCGGTCACGTGGTTGCTGGACGCCATTTTGTTCCAAAATGCAGTACAACCCAATGGGCAGACTAGTCTGGCACCCTGTATTCGCCAATGCATTTTTTTGAGACAAAATGGCTTCTAATCGCAAGTTGTCGCAACTCTCTCAATATACGGCTCTGGTATGCACGCATGCGCACCACACTTGGATGCTTGGCAAATGGGATGCCCCTACGAATTTATGACGGGCAGTCAACGTGTTAAGGGGGGGGCCTTTAAAGGTAATTGCAGCAAAATAAAACATATTCTTCCTACTTTAATCTGATCTCTGATTTTTTAAATTTTATTTCATGCCTGGACACCTACACCATAGAGCTATGAGAAGGCAATAAAGATGACGCAGTGCATATGTGGCCTAAATTTCATTGAGCTGCTTAACAGTCGATTTTGTGCGTACTGCGCGAGTTTCCATTTCATAAAATAGCGCTGTTAACCGTAAGCATACGAAAAGGCATGCTAACTTTCCAGTGCTTCCTTGATGAAAATGAATGACGTAACAATGCAAATCAACGGTGAACGCACAAGCTGGCCGCTTAGTTTTCTTGCTAACCTGTGAAATACGCTTATGTTAAGCAAATTTTTCTGCTATAGTTAGCACGAAAATTTGCTAATCGTTAAGCAGCGCTATGAAATTGGCACAACAATTTGCTTAGCATGAAATTTCTTCCTTGATAAAAAACAGGATTACCAACCAAATTTCCATGTGTTGCATATTGCTTGTTACTGGTATTCAGCTGTTGTTTGCTTATCCTGAAAATCATGTGGAAATTTGGTTGGTAATCCTGTAATCCTGTTTTTATCAAGGAAGAAATAATGACATCTGTGTGTGTACATTTGTAAATATTGTATTGTTATTGTTTTAGCTACTCTTGTCTTGCCTCGTTGAATGGCTTAAAGACATCTCAAGCTTTTGATTTGAGGAAGAAATGTTTATCTGTAAATATATATTACTGAACGTTTACATCACTATATTGTATCATAAATGTATATTTAAAACTGATTGATTTTACAATGGAGTTGAGAGGTTTTACTTTTAGCAATAAAATCTTTTTGAGAATGAAATTAATGAACCAAAGTTTCCTAGTAGTTTATTTGATTGAGTGTTTTCATGAATATGGATGAGGTGGGGGCAGGGCTTACAATAAACTCATAAATATTCAAGAGGATGTCTACACATGCACCAGGCGCTGCAATGAGTTACGGTGAGAAGTAGAGAACACATAGTGAATGTTTTAAATTATGCTTCATGTGTTTTAATGTAGATGCTTGCGTGGCGTGGCTGAGCAGTCAAGCACACTGAATTCAAGCTCTGGTTTTTCTGATCAGCAGAGTGTGGGTTCGAGTCCTGGTCTTGACACTTGTGTCCTTAACTCTTTCAGTGCCAAGGTCGTACATGTACGATCTATTTTATGTATTCCGAAAGTGCCAATATCGTACGTGTACGATCTATATTATGTACTCAAAAAGTGCCATCGATCAAACATGCACGACCATAATATACATGTTATCACAAGGGCATTATCACTCTAACGAATTATACAATTTCTTACATGTTTTATTCGGGTTCTTGCAAGACGGTGCATCGTTTTCTGAGCTTTTCTAATGTATTCTATTTTTACCTAGGATCAATACTGCCATGGGTCGATCAATCGTCTGCTTGTTTGTAATTACACTTTGAAACAATGGCAGCCCCCAGGAAACGTACACGCTTTACTCCAGAAGAAGTTTGTGATTATTTTGCTGATTCAGACAGTGAAAAGTTGGGGGGTTTCCGATTCAGAGGTCAGGCAGGATGGTGATTTTTACAGAATATTGAAAACCTAAAAAAAAGGGCAATTTAGGGTCAAATCACACACAAAATCAGGCACTGAAAGAGTTAAGCACGGCACTTGACCATTAGTCTTTCAGATGGGATGTAAAAGTCGTAGGTCCCGTGTGTTGTGTAATGCATTTAAAAGAACCCAGTTACACATATCATGAAGGGTTTTGCCCCTGTGTTTCTGGCAGCACCTTGTAAACCCGTAGACGGTGCTGCATAAATGGGTCTCATAATTCATAAACTTCACAACTTATCTCAAAAAGTAGTTATCCTTGTTCAAGCACCTTGAGTACCTTATTGGTGGATACGTGCGCTATATAAGACTCCAATTAGTGTATGGTCTAAAGTGATTTGCTGGAGATGACATTTCTGGGCAAAGTATTTCAGTCTTTAATGGTGGATGGGAAAAAACTGTTGCCATACTTGGTTTCCAGTGGATCCCAGTGGAGTAAGTTGGTGAGTGTACCTGGTGTTTTGTTGTAATTGTTTGTAGTAAAACTATTATTACAAGCTTCCAGTTTTCACATATTTATCTGTACTATAACACAACTACTTACTCCTTAACCCCCAACGTTAGCACAACAGTTCACAAATTAGGACACAATTTCACAAACACGACCTCAATAAATTCATTTTTATTGATTGCACTATATTGTGCACCAACTTGAAAAGGCTAAATAATGATTAAACATTCAACTATCTAAACAAAAAATTGCATACATAATATATCTTAAATATGTATAAAACCACAACTATGCTGAATTTTGTAAACATTTTCTGTGGAACCCGGATCAATGAAGAATGTATCACACAAATACTTGTCAATATTTGTATCATTGCAATTAATAGTACAAATCAAGAATGATCTTTCTTGATTGAGCAAAGTTTGTTTTATATTTTGTATGGAAAGAGCATTTTCAAATAGGTCAAACAGCATCTAAAACTATTATATACCACACACACAGATCCTGGTCATTTGATTGGTGGAACACACATCAAGTGTCATCCATTATTTTGTCATGTATTTACTGCCACAATGCTGCAAAAGTTAATATTGGAGTCCAATATGGATAATTATCGAATGCTTCACAGCATCATTGTTCCACGCCCGTTTGTCCCAATGAGGCAAGGTCATATCATGGTGGACAAGAGTGGTGTCTACATGGAGTCATCCACGTTGTTTAGAAGTGTTTTTTAGAATTTCCAGAGTGCGTGGTGGACGAGTTTCCGCGTCTGTTTTGTGTTTATTGTGAAAGAATTTTACTGATGACAAGGATCTATGTGCGAGTTATTAAAAAAAAAATATTGAATGCATTTCGTCCATGCATTGTCACAGAAAATAAACACTCAGTGAAATCTTGCTTTTCCATTTTCACATCGTGAAATGGAACAGTCCAGATTTCCACCTTGTAACTTCTGCGACAATGCAGTCATATGCATCCAATATTTGTATAATACAAATTTTGTTTAATTCAGAAATCAGCACATTTTTCACATACATGTACATTTATAAAGGATATAATCATAAAAGATATTTTAAAAGCAAAGGGAGATAAGTTCATGATTAATTCAGTTTTTGTTTTGCAGCGAAGACTTTGAAAGGACTAACTAAATCTCAAAGGAAGTTACTTTAAAAACATTTCTCATTACATTCATACATCAGTGACAAATTCAGACACAAAATGGTCAACATGTTTATCACTACACACATTGTCCATAATTATTGTCACAGATTTTTCATTTTCATCCCAGCGACAAATGTGCATGAATATCAAACCAAATTTCATGCATAATCCACTTTTTGGGGGTTCTTATCGGTAACATGGCAAGTCAAATCACATTAACATCCTGATGAAAAATTCATGATAATATTTTTTTTAAATTGTCTTTTTAGTCGGTATAAAACACTGAACAAACACTACATATAAACCCAGTTTTATCTTAGATTGATAATTAACGGTGACGACTATTTACATAAAAACAGAAAACATTAAGTAATACTGAACTTAAAATTTCTACGATATGAATTCTCAGGGCATGAATTAACTGCAACATAACGTCTGAATAGTGAATACATTTATTGGTTGCGAAAAGGGGTGCATGATTATAGGTACTATACAGGATTGGTAAGGGTACAAAACATCATTGTTTAATTTGAGTTTGAAAGCTTACTGACTATGAAGTTCATACTAGAACTATTTTTTGTGTGTGAAATATTTCCCTCTGAAATGAAGTCATATTCAAGAAAATTGTATCTGAAAACCTAAAAAGACGCAATAGCTGATTTGTGGCAACCCAAATTAAGGGCGTGTTTACATGCTGAAAATTGTGCATGGTTTTTCACTATTTTCTCCTGACTCATACAACGGATTAATCCCAAATTTTCACAGGTTTGTTATTTCATGTATGGTTGATCACACAAAACATGTCTACGACTATTTCTTTAGCTCTAACAATCCTGTATAATGCCTGTAAGGTCAAACAGTTGCTTCATTAGAGATAACACTGAGCTGCATGACCTTTATCAAACAGACTCCATTTTTGTTGAGTCCCCCGTGTGCATTATGAATAATGCATACCGATTCAAATCTATACCCAAAATGCACCAGACTATTTGCCATTCCAGCCTCACTTTGGTAATACACTGATTTCAATGGGAGTAATACAAGATGGATGCCCGATTATAATGGTATACAGCTCCAAATACCTTGAATAAAAAGTTATGGCGATACCAACAAAAAACAAATGCAGAAATTGGCAGATAATAAACCAAATCGACCCTGTTTAAGAAAAATAATGTAAATGATATAATATTTGAAACACAAGGCAGACTGGAAACCTTAAAACACCGCAGAGATTTGTATCCTTTACAAAAAAGTGAATTTTCTACAACTTCTTGGCAGTCTTGTAATATACGCCAACTGCTTCAAAGAGGAAAGTGGCTGACCTTAAATGGACGACTGGTTGGCTAGAACAAGTCTAACCTCCACAGCTGCTAAACTGAAATACTGAAGAATATGATGAAACTCATAATAAATGATATAATATTACGCATCCTACATAGTACAATATCCTGATGTAAAATACCACATTAATCACGTTGAAATGAGCACAACATGTATAACTATCGCTAATCATTGACGATACATAAAAAACGAAAATGTACAGAGCATTTTACAGGCAAAAGTAGATGTCACAGTTTGGTTATGTACAGCGTTGAAAGCCTGAAATAAACACTTGAAATAATGGAAGGATTTGTAGAGAGCCTGGTTCCTGTAAAAGAGACTCAATTCCCATGGGAGATTATATTACCCACAGGCTACCAACTGCAGTTTGTCAAAACAACAAGGAGAGTGCCAGGCACAGCGAGATTCTGTACTTTGATTTTAAATTTTCAATGCGTAGCTGAGAAACAGGAGTCCTGGCTCCCAATTTCACAGGAGTCATGGGTCCCAATTTCACAGGAGTCCTGGCTCCCAATTTCACAGGAGTCCTGGCTCCCAATTTCACAGGAGTCCTGGCTCCCAATTTCACAGGAGTCCTGGGTACCAATTTCACAGGAGTCATGGGTCCCAATTTCACAGGAGTCCTGGGTACCAATTTCACAGGAGTCATGGGTCCCAATTTCACAGGAGTCATGGCTCCCAATTTCACAGGAGTCCTGGCTCCCAATTTCACAGGAGTCATGGGTACCAATTTCACAGGAGTCCTGGCTCCCAATTTCACAGGAGTCATGGGTACCAATTTCACAGGAGTCATGGCTCCCAATTTCACAGGAGTCCTGGCTCCCAATTTCACAGGAGTCCTGGCTCCCAATTTCACAGGAGTCCTGGCTCCCAATTTCACAGGAGTCATGGGTCCCAATTTCACAGGAGTCATGGGTCCCAATTTCACAGGAGTCATGGGTCCCAATTTCACAGGAGTCCTGGCTCCCAATTTCACAGCCCTGCTTATTGTAAAAGAACAACTTGTGCTAACATCCCAAGATAAAATGACGCACATGTGTTTCACAGACTAGGAATTTTAACGTGTGTCTGTAAGTACTTCACATTACTAGGCCTTCTTTGCTTACACAGATTGTGAAAAGCTTTGGCACTAACCCTTAATGTGGAGAATGTGATCGTAAGCACAAAATGCCGCGGTAAGCAGAGCCATGAAATTGAGTCTAAGTTGGACTCTGTTCCCTTAACACAGTAAATACCGGAATCCGCAGCGGCAGGCCAGTTAAAGAGAGGCCCCCGTTTTCACAACCAGTTGGCAAACTCAAAAAAAAAATCTTGCACAGCTCTAGGATCAATCAGCCACAATGTCTACTTGGTCAGCATACAAAAAGTGGAAAAAACTTTCACAAAAAGTACATTCCCCCCAAAAATATATATATTGACTGAAAAGTGTCAAAAAATACCTTTCGTTAAGCACTTAATGGATGAATGCTGTAACTTTTGTTAGATTTATCTACAAATGTGATGCCCCACGCCAAAGTCAGGCACTTCTTGAAAATGGTGAAACTTAGCTCCGGAATTTGATGTTGCCGTGTGAGAAAAATGAGTAGGCACTCGCCGTGAATTGCAGAACCTCGGCCGTGAGCCACGGCTGAAAATCTGCCATGGTATGCTGGAATCTTGGAACGCTCGGACTTACCTCCCATTGAGCCAAATATAATGACAAGCAATGGTGGCAGCCTGTCCATTCTTGTTTGCCACATTTGTACAACAACGGGACAAAGGTCTGGAATCGGGGGGTTACACAATAACCAGAGTTGTTTTCCAGAGCCTGTCGTCGCTCTTTGTACAGAAGAAACAAAGTATATCACGGTAGGTGCCTGCCTCAACACGCTACACACTGGAAAGTCAGAGTAAATAAACCCAGTTTTGAGATTTGGTCAAGAAGTGCCTGGTTTTGACATGAAAGCGTCCCAAATACTAGAAGTCCTATAGGTGCCTTGCCTTGTCACAGTGGTCTAGTGGTTAGACTGCAGGACTTGCAATCACAAGACTGTGGGTTCGAATCCTACCAAACTAACTGCTGGTTTTACAATGACTAGAATAGGTATCGTCGTCTAGTTACTGAATCACAGTTTCTTGATTTGTGCAATTCATTATCATAGACTGTTAAACCAATGTTTGTATGAGAGAGATTGGCTGTTGCCAGCTTGGTGTTTAGATCCCCTTGTGGGAGTTTGCCGAGGTTCCCTTGACGGGAGGATCATCTAAACAAACAAACAATCAAGCATCTTGGCTAAGTCTTCTTCAGTCTGATGGATTAGGAATCTGTGTGGCTGTGGCATGTTTTGGCTATGGCTGATGGACTGTAAGCCAGAACCCGACGATCACAAATGTGAGAATTTGGAAAAGGTCCCGTCATGAAAAAGGAACATTCCAAAGATGAGGTATAGATGCAGAAATTATTAAGATAATATTATGAAGCCTAAGCCACCATCAGTGACCACAAAAGTCGTATTTGGAAACGACCCCCATCACGACAAAGCACAATCCAAAGAAGGCATGTACATGTAGACACAGAAATTATGAAGATAAAACTAATGACTACGGTCCAACTATCTACACTTGGCTCTGGCTGATGAAGCCTCAGCCAGTACCTGACCACCACAAACACCAGAATTTAGAAAAGGCCTCAGAATGAAACAACACCATCCAAACATGCCTTAGTTACAAATCCAAAAAAATTACTAAGGAAATGCTATGGACTTCACTTGTGTCTAACCGCACCAGACGCAAACACTTAAAGGTATCGTACACGTTTGGTAATGACTCAAAACAAATATTAGCTAAAAACTTACTTGGTAACAGGCAACGGAGAGCTGTTGATAGCATAAATCATTGTAGGAAACGACTCCCTCTGAAGTAACGTAGTTTTTGAGAAAGAGGTAATTTCTCACTAAAATAATAAATACTTCTTGCAAGAAGTTTTTATTATTCTATCTGAAAGCACACAAATTTGTACAACAAGGGTGCTTTTTCTTTCATTATTTTCTTGCAACTTCGATGACCAATTGAGGCTTGTTATTTTATGCATATGTTGGGATACACCAAGTGAGAACACTGGTCTTTGACAATTTCCAAACGTGTACGATGCCTTTAAAGGTAGTGTCATAGATTGCTAAGTACTCCAAAAATTTATGACCATCAAAACTTACTTGGTGAGAAGCACTGCAGCTGTTGGTAGTATAAACCATTTAGAGAGAGGATTCCCTCAAAGTACTATGATTTGGATAATTTGTTACCCTAAAACATTTGAATATGAAAAACGATTCATGCTTGAACCGTTTTTGAGGGGTTGGTGTCCGTTCGAAAATGCTGCGGCCAGAGATGTGGTTAGTACCAGTTGTCACCTCGCTGAACGTGGATGGATTCAACGTTCTAAATGTGAAAATACCATGGCAGTTTTTTGCTGTTTTCTCATCAAGTAGACACTGTATTCAGTTGAAACTTTTTGTGATTTGCAGTTTATCTTTCTTTATAATTTTGCCTATAATCCCGCATTATGTTGACAAAAACCAATCTATGACCCTATTTTCAATGAAGGTATAACATACTTCTAGAATTTACTCTTTCTTGATCTTGTCGTCCGAGTGGAATTCCACCAAGAAGCCTGAATTGGGACTTCAATCATTTTTTGGTCAGGGAGTGGGAATATTTTTTGTATATTGTCAACACATAAATCATTTGTTAAATCATTATTTATAGTCATTATATAGTCATAATATATATACAGTGGTTAAAACGGAGGATTGGAAACCAGTGTGGGTGTCTACACGCTAGTCTCGATTATCTATGGACAAATTTAGAAACAAAAATGAGTGATTTTTTTTATTTTCTCATGGAAAAAAAACCCAGAAGAGATTCCTGAAGCATCTAACAGACATCAAGTCATGTATGTATTAAGTGTTAATAATATCACATCCATTAGGATTCAGGTAACTTTCGTATATTTTTGGGTCAGGGGTCAGGGGGTAAGGGGTCAGGTGTTACCGCACACATTGCTAAAAATTTGTTAGACCCTCTCTATTTTGTTTCAATAACTCCTCATACATAATCCAGCCTAGCATATGAACACCTCCACAACATTTTTGTCCACATAAAGTCACACTCCAAACACGGGACTTGTTTCTTAACTCTGCCGAAATCCAAACAGACGATAAGTAACAGAAAACTTGCTGAGCTGTCCCCAGATGAAAGAACCCCCCCAAGGTTCACTTCAGCGAGCAAATCGTCTGCCGTTATCGATAGTATTGAATATCAGCAGATCACTGGGAGAACTACCAATTTGAATAAAAGAATGTTTATCGAAATAAAATTACAAACACAAGTAATGCACTATTATCATTTTTGAAGTTTTTGTTCCTTTTAGTTAGGGTTCTCCACCGTCTCATACGAGGGTTTGTATGAGCGAGATCGTAGGGGGGAGGGTTGTTGCACCAATACCATGCAAGGAAGTGATCGGACGAGCTCAAATGTGACGTCTTAATGAGCTCCTGGAATCTTGGACATCACCTACACAAGAGAAAAGAAAGAAACAAAGGTACTCTTATTAAAGAAGATGACAATTTTTTGTCTTCAAATAATAAACCACAAGTGAAACTGACTGGGTACATTGACTAGAGCTGGACTTGAACCTGCGACCTTCAGATTAACGTGCCGGCGCTCCACCACCTGAGCCATGTAATTAGGCCGTAACCAATTTAGCAGCTGCGGCTGTTACTAAGGGCTTCCTATGCTTCAATGCATGTTAATGTGAACGTGGTGATCCAGCCACAGCCAGTAGCTGCGGCTGTTACTAAGGGCTTCCTATGCTTCAATGCATGTTAATGTGAACATGGTGATCCAGCCACAGCCAGTAGCTGCGGCTGTTACTAAGGGCTTCCTATGCTTCAATGCATGTTAATGTGAACGTGGTGATCCAGCCACAGCCAGTAGCTGCGGCTGTTACTAAGGGCTTCCTATGCTTCAATGCATGTTAATGTGAACGTGGTGATCCAGCCACAGCCAGTAGCTGCGGCTGTTACTAAGGGCTTCCTATGCTTCAATGCATGTTAATGTGAACGTGGTGATCCAGCCACAGCCATAGCCGCCATTTTCTTTTCATGTTTTTTCTGAAACAAACGTATTTAAAAACAACACAACAAAAAACAATTCTGTTTTTGTTGCGCATCGGCCGAAATTTGTGCGTATCGGCACACAATTCACGCGTATCGGCCCAATACGCTAGCTTGTGCATGGGGAGAACCCTGATAAGATTTATCTCATTTGCCTTTATCTGAGTAATAGGTCTACTTCATTACTCAACGGACTTCAAAGGTACTTATCACACTCAAAGTCAACATTTTAACATAATGTGTTTCTGTTCAAGATATTACACAATGAGCTAGTGTTAAAATTCAAATGAAAAACACAAGACGACCACCGGACTTGTCTGGTCATGAGTTCACTGGCTCGCAGTCCAGTCTAAATTTCGAGCCCTGCAGTACTTGTAACAGTACTTAAAGGCATCGTACACGTTTGGTAATGACTCTGATAACTAATGGCAATAAAAACTTACTTGGTAAGAAGTACAGCAGCTTTGGATAGTATAATGCATTTTGGGAAACTTTTCACTTCAGAGTACTGCGGTTATGGAAAAATATATCACTTTTTATCCCCCAAAACATTTGAATCTGAGAAGCGTTACTGCAGTAACGCTTCTCAGAGTGTGTATTCCAATGCAGATTATTCGTGCTGCGTGGACATAACTGCTCCAGATTTTTGGCAATATTTCAAAAACGCTACCACCTTTTGAAATTAAATTTGCACTGGTTAGTTTTATGGTATATATCTACAACTATACAGGCTCAAATAACCAAACGTGTACGATGCCTTTAATGGTACCTTGTAAACCCTTCATAAGGTGCTATATGAAATGGTCTTATAATTCAAAACATTGTAAAAAAACCTCTTAAAAAATGTTTCTGCTAGATCAAGAGCCTCGAGTACCGTAATCTAAGACTTCATGCTAATCACAGCCGATGCATTTCTTATGTCGCAGGTTCAAGTCCCACTTGTTTAGTTTGCCAATTGGAATCACAAAATATGAAGACAACAATTACACAAAAAATAAGCAGACAAGTAAAACATCGCTGCTATTTTGTTATCATTATTTTGTCCATGTTCGTTTTAAAGATTTTTTTTTGACAGTTTTTCGTTTTACACAACGAGCGCACGCAGATAAACGTTTTCCCAACGTTTCCCAATGCATTGGCTGCTAGTCTTTGTCATCTCGCTTTTTTAACACTACAATACATGCAAAACCAACGAACGCTAGAGGGCGCTTTCTTAATAATGCTTTCACATCACAGACATAAAATACCTTGTTTTACATTAGGAACATACGCCCTCTGTTGGCGAAATTCACGATAACATAAAAAAACGTCTTGTTTACCCTGGACGAAATAAAGGAATTATTTTGCAGTATAAATGTAAGATTTCACATTGTAATCATCTCAATGAACTCAATCAAATTCAGATATGGCGCTCCGGGAGATAAGACGCAATGACTTTTTTGTACCATCGAAAGTCAGATAAGATGCGTCTTATCCGCAGGAAATTACGGTACCTCATTGGTAGATACGTGGGCTATATAAGACTATATATTGTTATTATTCGTCCTGACTTACCTTTGATAGATCAGTGCCGGTCAGAGCTTTAACAGCAACTGGGAGAGATCCAAGAAGCTTGGTTAGCTCAGTGGTGGTTCTATCGTCTCCAAGGAGGACAATCTCGTCCGTCTTAGCCAGAGGAGCAGCAATCTCAGCAGAAATCTACGGAAGAATCCGACAAAGTCAGTTGAAACACTTCCGATCAAAGTTGCGCTAATCAAGATACACAAATGACCATACCATGCAGTGGCAGAACCAGAAGGGGTTGGAGGGGAGGCCAGGAGGGCAAGACTCGCTCAGAACCCTTGTACCTCTTGCCCCCCAAATGAGATTGAAAAAAATACACAAATGAATGGTTTGATACCATAAATAGCCCCCACATTATCCCCTTGCCCCCCCCCCCCACCCTAAATGAAAATGTCTTGTTACGCCACTGAAACCATGCGAAAACACACGATGCAACAAAGGGGCAAACAAAGGGTTCCATACTGTTGACCTCAGCAGTAAACAAAAGAAACCTTGTTCAACTATCTGGGGGATGGTGTCGGGCTCTTCAGACTGTGTATTCAGCAGGCTGTGAAAGGCCTGTGGAGGTACGGGGTAAAATCAGCTTCAGTTACCGCTCATGTGGTTCTCCCCATTATCCTAAACCAGTGTTTGCCCTTAATTTGTAGAGCGACTAGAAAAAAAATGGCTTTGTAAATAGCCAGCAGGATGTGGGCCCAATTTCATGGCTCTGCTTACCGCCGAATTCAGCGCTTGCGATCACCATTCTTCGCTAAAGGGGCAAGCGCCAAATTTCTGCATCAGCTGTGTAAGCGAAGAATACCTAGTAACATGGGAGTACGCATGCGCACAAACAGAAATTCCGTAATGCCGATTCTTTGCTTACAGTAACCACAGCCACGAAATTGGGCCCAGTTAGCTTGAAGTTTAACTAGTCCCCCAGCTTTAAAAGTCCACATTGAACATTTTTTTTTTGATAAGATGAGGTGAGGTATTATTCAATCACACAAGACTGCTGGACTTGTCTTGTCATAAGTTTACTGGCCCGATGCTAAAAACACTGGCCTCGGGCCTGCAGTCCAGTGTTAATTTCCAGCCCTGTAATCGCTGCAACGGTTATCAGAGGATCAAATACCCGAGATGATTTTCTCAAGAAGCTGTGAGAATCTCCGAGATAAAGACTCTCATTTTCCTCGCCCTGGAGGTCTTTCACTTTCGTATAAATATTTACAGTGACGTCCTGGATATGAGGGTCCGTTTCTGGGGCGGAAATATTTCAGAGCTCAAACAAAAAAATTGCTCGGCAATGAAAACACTTGCTTAGAAGAAACAGATTACCAGCCAAAATGCCATCTCATATACACTGTTTGTGACTGGTTCCCTGCTAATTTTTGCTCAGCAGAAAAAAATTGCTATGCCCACATTTCTGCTGAACACCTTCATAAAATTGGATCTAGGGCCAAATTTCATAAAATTGTTAAGCACAAAAAATAAATTTGCTTAGCAAAGAAACATTGTGCTTAGTTGAAACAGGTTACCGACCAAAATGTCATATCATATATACTGTATGTGAGTGGTTCCCTGCTAATTTTTGCTAAGCAGAAAAAAAAAATAGCCAGGCACAACTTTCTGCTTAACAACTTCATGAAATTGAGTCCAGACCACCACAGAGAGATAATCAACAGATTTATGAAAAAAAATTGAAAAAATTAAATGAAATTGTTGAGAGAGAAACACGCCTGATCGTTACCTTAGGCAGAGACTCCAAGACGAGACTCATCTTAGCGGCGTCTCCGTACTGTTTGTAAGCAGCTGCTTTCATCCTCATCTGCTCTGCCTCGGCCTTGCCGATAGCCTCGATGGATGTAGCCTCAGCGTGGCCGATCTTCCTGATCCTCTCTGCCTCTCCTCTGGCTGCTAGCACGGTCTTTGTTCTGTACGACAGAGGAGGAGATGAAGCGACGACTCTTAGTATTCATACTAAAGGCAGGGGTATACCTTTGGTGATTACTCCAATAATTAATATCAACAGCTCTGTAGTGTTCCTGACCAAATCAGTTTTTAAAGTCATTAACTGGAGTTAACTGTTGAGTAATTACCAAAAGTATACCTTGCCTTTAAATACCAATTACCCAGAATGCAATGGAATGGATAGTCAGCCGGTGAAGCACATGATTCAAATATTGTTTACCTTTCGCCCAAAGCGATGGTTTCCACTTTGTATGACTCGGCCTCGGCGGGTCGCTTGATGGTGGCGATGAGTTCTCGTTCCTTACGCTCGATTTCTTTCTCTTCGATGTCGATGAGTTTTCTTCGTTCTACGACGTCGATCTCGATCTCCTCACTACGGATCAGCTGTTTGATCTTGGCTGCTTCCAGCTCGTACGCCAAATTCGCCTCGGCTTTCTGTCATCAGAAAAAAATCACAGCGTTGCTTATACGCAGTAGACAGACGCATTTTATTTCCACCCCTTAAAGGGATTGTATATGTTTGGTAATTGGAACCCACTGTTTGTTTCAATACTATATATAGTTGTAGATATATACCATTAAACTAATCTGTGAACCAGGCAGATCAAAAACAAAGTCTGAGTTCAGACAATAGTGTGGAAATTTCTCCTCCCTATTATTGATAAACAGAGTTTTCAAATTCTGAAATCAAATAAGCGATCTTTCGCTCTAAGTATAACCAATTTTTTGGTGCTTACCTTTGTGTTGACCTCTACCTCAAATCCTGCTTTATGCATCTCAAATTTACGAGCAGAGTCGGCGATTTTGGTGTCCGCATCGTACTTGGTGTCCATCATGACCTTCTCACATTCTGCTTCCTGTTTATTGAATTCAAAAAGAAAGGTAATTAATTAAACCTGTTTTTTTCTCATTTCAGCAAGTTACCAAACCATGAAATCATTCAACTGCACAGGCTGTGTATGTTGGCACACAACTGTGCACAGAACTAACTGTGTACGTCTCTCATGTGAGTAGTATGCCGTAAAAGAATTCCCGCAGGACTCGGGAAAACACGGGTGTTATAATAATAGCCTTATTTCTAAACCATTCAAAGTTATTCAAACTTTTACACGCGACTTAGGTCATAAACTTAGCAGACTTTGCCAGATAATTTTCAGGTAATAATTGTTTACAAAGTTTTTAGAAACTCAAAATGTTGTGGCATTGAATAGTTTTTTTTGCATGTAGTACAAGTTAATTTTGTACACTTTGCACTGCCTTGCATACACTATCCACCAACTGCATACACTATGTCACCGTGGTCTAGTGGTTAGACTGCAGGACTTGCAATCACAAGGTTGTGGGTTCGAATCCTACCAAGGTAACCGCTTATTTCACAATGACTAGAATAAGTATTGTCGTCTAGTTACTGAATCACAATTTCTTGATTTGTGCAATTCATAATCATAGATGTTAAACCAATGTTTGTATGAGAGAGATTGGCTGTTTGCCAGCTTGGTGTTTATATCCCCTTGTGGGAGTTTGCCGAGTTCCCTTGACGGGAAGATCATCAACAAACAAACAAACAGAACAAACTGTAAGTTCCTCAAAGCTTACCCTGATTCCAGCATCCCTGTTGGCCTCGGCTACACCGATGTCAGCATCTCTCTTGACCACGGCAGTCTGTGAGATACCCAGAGAGTCCAGGTAGTCCACCTTATCGAACACATCCTTAATGGTGAAGCTTTCGATCTCCAGACCCATGCGGCCAACATCGGGGGAAGCTACCTCTCGTACCAGCTGAGCGAACTGGTCACGGTCCTGAAAGATTGCCTCCACCGTCAGCGTACCTGATAAGCGAGGGAAAATCGTAAAATATCCATAAATAATTATCTCTTAGCGTCTAGGCATTCACATCAAATCCTGCGAACTACGTCCAACAGACACCTTGCATTGGCTGCCATCACTGGTCAAACAATGGAAACACGCATAATACGCGCCGCGCACAACTCTCAGCCAAGATAGGTCTTCACTGACCTCAGTGAGGGCGCTATGTTGGTATTGTGATGTCACATGCAAGAGGTTTATTGCCCAAGAGAGGCCCATTTTTCGCAGTGTATCATGAGAAAAGGTCAACAAGTTTTTGTTCCTCATGCTGCGCTCAACGCACAACCTTTTTGGCCAAGTTGTGGTTTACAAAGCAGAATTGTCATATTTTTCTGTGTGCAGCAGCATTCTAAGATGGTAATTTTGGTGAGGCCCAAATGCTGCGGTTGGTACCCACTGTGACCTCGCTAAACGTGGATGGATTTGACGTTCTTGTAAAAATCCCGCGACAGTTTTTTTGCTGTTTTCTCAGCAAGTAGATACTCCATTCAGCTGAAACTTTCACATGTGACTTTTAATGTATCTTTCTTTATAATTTTGCCTATAAATCAGCTTCACGTTGATAAAAACCAGTCTATAACCCTACATTACCTTTGATACCTACATGAAGGCATTGTCAGAGAAATTATAAGAAATACATGTAACTGTATTTCAATTGTAACTTCTTTTTCCTTTATTTGCAGAGAATTATATTTTCGAACCAGTGTTTATATGACAACTTGATATTACCTACATGATATCACATCATTAAGGAAATAATGAGAAAAGCATTATTTGTATTTCAATGTTTCTTTTTCCTTTATATGCAGAGGTTATACATGTAGTTCGGAACCAGTGTTTATGGGAACTTGTTACTACTAACATCCTTAGGGAAATCATATGACGAATGCACAGTGTGCTTGTTTCATTACTATTTGTTTCCCTTTATTTGCAGGTTAGCAGCAGTGTTTATGAGTTTAACTTGATACTTCCTCGACATATCCTTCAGGAAACCATAGTAGTAATGCATTTGTTTGGTCAATATTTCTGTTTCCTTTATAATGGTTTGGGACCAGTGTTTATGGGAACTTGTTGTCACCTAAACATCTCCTTCGGAAAGTCATGAGGAATACATATGTTTGTTCTTCACTATTTCTGTTTCCTATATTAGCAGGAAGCTACAGTTTATAACAAGCAGTGTTTACGACAATTTGACGTTACGTACATGTTTAGAAATTTCAGAAAATAATTAAACAAGGAGTATGACTGCACAAGGAAATATCCTGAAAACTGGGCCCAGTTTGAAATCCAGGCCTAGCGATGAAATACCCCCCCCCCCCCTGCATTTTAAAACGGGTCTGAAACTTTGTTGTTGAGAGGGCAAGTCAGTTTTTCCTACGTAAAGGGCGCCTCTACCAGGGGAAATTTTTCAAAGAGCACCAATGCAATTAACTTTTTTGAGATATGGTGGACACTTTAGGAGTGCACATGTTTGGTTTGGGTGAATCAGACAGATTTACCAAAAATAGTTTCCTTGTAATGTGTCCTTAACCAGGGGCATGAAGGCAATTAATTGCCTCTGCTGCCTTCATGAAGTATCAGGAGCCAATTTCATAGCCCTGTGTAATGGTAAGTAAAGTTTCATGCTAACTATAGCAGAAAAATTTGCTTAAGCATTTATAAGCGTATTTCACAGGTTAGCAAGAAAAATAGGTGGCCAGCTTGCGTGTTCACCATGGATTTGCATTGTTACGTCATTCATTTTCATACAGTAAGCACCGGAAGGTTAGCATGCCTTTTCGTGTGCTGTACTTACGGTTACCAGCGCTATGAAATGGAAACAGCACAAAATCGGCTGTTAAGCAGCTCTATGAAATTGGGCCCAGGTCTTTGAAAGGATTCACAGGCCCTCTACATCAATGCAGAATGTAATTTTATAGAGCTCTGATTTTTCTATGGATGGTCAGTTCAGGGGCCCAGTTTCATAAAGCATGTAAGCACAAAAACTTGCTAAGCACAGAAAACTCTTGCTTAGGAAAAATAGGTTACCAGCCAAAATACCATACAGCTACCATTACTGTGAATGGTACCCCACTCATTTCTCGCTTAGCAAAGAAAATTTGCTGAGCAGAATTTTCTGCTAAAAAGCTTTATGAAATTGGGCCCAGGTGTTTTAAGAAAGTTTGAAGGAAAAAGGAGATATATGTTGATTCCTGAAATCAGTCCAACAAGTCCAGACAAAGCACGGGCCAACCGAACACCTACCCAAAATAGCTCTAAGATGACCCTCCAGAGTTTGTAAGACCACTTGTTCGATCTCACTGGTAGTACGACCCAAGAACTGCTCACAAGCTGTCGCTAACAGTCCCTCCTCTGTCATGACCTTGACTTGGGCCACGCCTGTGACTGTAAGGGGCACACCCATCGATGTCTCTACGTTCTCACACTTGGGGTTGAGGGTCATAACCTCCAGGGTGATCCTGGATATACAAAAGACACATTTGTTTTCTTTTGAAGAATTGTACAAAAGAGTTCATACAAATACTAAAAAGTTTCAGAATATGCACTTGAGCTTTTTCTTTTACTATGTTTTTACAAAAGCATCAAGGTTTAAAAGTCAAATTCAAAATAAAAAACACCTTTTTGATGGCTCAAACACACAACGAAGTTCACATGTGTTTTGAAAAACCAATTTTATTTTGTTAAGTACATTTTGAGTGTTGATGTTTTTCTTTAAAATTCCAATATTGCAGACTGAGAATGCTATCGATGGATTTGTTAAAGGCACTGAACACGTTTGGAAATTGTCAAAGTCCAGTGTTCTCACTTGGTGTATCCCAACGTAAGCATAAAATAACAAGCCTGTGAAAATTTGGGCTCAATTGGTCATCAAAGTTGCAAGAAAATGATGAAAGAAAAAACACCCTTGTTGTACAAATTTGTGTGCTTTCAGATAGGAATAAAAAGTTCTTGCAAGAAGTTTTTATTTTGTTAGTGAGAAATTACCTCTTTCTCAAAAACTACGTTACTTCAGGGGGAGCCGTTTCTCACAATGTTTTATACTATCAACAGCTCTCCGTTGCTTGTTACCAAGTAAGTTTTTATGCTAATATTTGTTTTGAGTCATTACCAAACGTATACGATACCTTTAAAACCTGTATTACTATCGATATACTCTCCTGCCCAACTGGCTCTTTTCCACACAAAAATTCCACAGGACACTGTGGAGACAAAGTCCATAGTACACAAGCCATGGGGTTTCCACATAAAACCAGCGGTACAAACAGAAGAACCCCATGCACCCAATGCTAGCCTGGATGGTATAGTACGTGTAGCTTGTGGAAGTCTGTGATAACCAGTGTTCAAAACCATTCCGTTCATAAAATACACAAATCACATTCACACATGCCTACTACAGACACTATTGGTTGCCAAATGCCATAGAGTTGGGCACTAGGCAGACGCACAAACGCGTATGCGTCACGCCACCATCAGCCCCATACAAAAAGGCGCAATGTTCCCTCATTTTGCCCAACAGTAACGTTAGTGCGCACATACAATGTGCAATTTACATTCTTCATGGGAAGGGTCTATTTGTAAAACTTGATCCAAACTATAGACTGTGCAAGTCCGAAAGCGGAAAAAAACTTGAACGAAGACTTCATTTTTCTATGAAATTAAATCTTCTTTTGAAATTATATTTATACAAAATTCTTGATAATAAAAATACCCATAGCATATTGTTACAAATAAATTTTGAATTTTTGTATAATACAAAAAAAATGTTCAAATTAACATTGAAACAAAATTAAAACTTGGGACGAGGATGCTTATTGCTAGAAACCCCATTTGACAATCATGCCCGAATGTGTGCGTCTATCACATAGGTTTAACGACAACATGCCCGTCAGTTGGGCAGCATTCTTAATTTTTTACAAGTAACCGGAAACAGAGGTCAAGTCTTATTATCAAGTTTTCTTTGTTATTTTGTTGAATTGGTTCCCGCCCACGTAAAACTCCATTATGGTTGGGACCACAATGGTCCCGGAAGTTTTCATATGCGCGAGACTTGCACAGTCTATTTCAAAGACCAAATGCTGTTATCAATCTTGAAGACGGTGTACTCACTTTTGCACATCTGACACCATCCACCAGGCCCACGTCCATCCTCCGATGATGTACTTCTTGGAACCGCTGCCACAACATCCACCTGGACAAGGAAATAAACAAGATTTAAACTTAAAGGGATTGTATGTTTGGTAATTGGAACCCACTGTTTGTTTCAATCCTATAAAGTTGTAGATATATACCATAAAACTAACCTGTGAAATTTTTATTTCAAAAGGTGGTAGCGTTTTTGAGATATTGCCGAAAATCTGGAGCGGTTATGTCCACGCAGGAAGAATAATCTGAATTGGAATACACTCTAAGAAGCGTTACGCGTAACCTTCTCAGATTCAAATGTTTTGTGGGATAAGAAGTGATATATTTTTCCATAACATATGCAAAGGACGCACATGCGCTGAAGCATTCACGTCTTGTCAGTTTCGGCCTGTCGCCGAGAATGCATAAATTTCCATTTTATTTTCACAATAATGTCATCCAAGGATAAAATTGGCAATTCTGAATAGAGCAGGCGTAAGGTTCAGGACACAAGGAACATGTGAGTCAAGTTTCAGCTTCCTCAAAAAGGTAAAAATATGATAAAAAATGGTTATAAATCTTTTTGCAATGGTACGGGACCTTTATACCCTGGACTCCGTCGCGTTGTATGCAACGGAGGGGTCCAACCTGGGCTAACCCTTACCATGCTAAATGCAACAATATGCACCAAATGGTAAAAGTTGTTGTAATCTGTTGCATTTGGCAGTCAACTCAGATGTCATTCTTTGACTGAATTTGTTGCATTTAGCAGTCAAGTGACTTCATATTTTTGGTGTTGCATTTTGTTGTGGTCACCACTACACTTATGTGCATATACTGTTGCATTTAGCAGGGCAAACCCCCTTGCTCAGTCTTAACACAAACAACATGCCTGCACAATGCAACAAAATCCCTTGTTGCATTTTGTTGCATTTGGCATGGTTCTCATTTCAACTGTGTTGCATTCTGTTGTATTTGGCAGGGTATGTGGAAAGACCCTGATGGGGGTTAGGGTTAGTGGGATTTGCAGTGACACCCCAGAAATAATTCACAACGGAGTTGTGACAGTTCTGAAAAGAACCATTGGTGCAGAAGGTCGGGACCAATGAATGATTAATCTTTAGTTTTTAACTTTAACTACCACTTATCATTAGCGGATTTTTACGTGCAATACTTTAATGGCATCGTACACGTTTGGTAATTGGAGCCTATTGTTTGTTTCAATCCTATATAGTCAGATAGTTGAAGATATACCATAAAACTAACCTGTGAAAATTTCATTTTAAAAGGTGGCAGCGTTTTTGTGAAATTGCCAAAAAACTGGAGCGGTTATGACCACACAAGGAATAATCTGCATTGGAATACACACTCTGAGAAGCGTTACCGTTCTCAATTAGTCAATATTCAAAATATTTTGGGGATAAAAAGTGATATATTTTTCCAACCGCAGTCCTTCGATTTCGAAGTAAAAAGTCTCTCAGAAATGGCTGGTGTAATCTTGCAAACAAAGGAAACTATGAGTTGTCAAAAAGGTGTAAAGTCAAACAATACATATCTAAACGTTTAATATTCACTGATTTATAGGCAGAGCCGTGCAAACTAAAGTGTGTAGTGCCCAAACGACGGCATTCACTGTCGGATTTACCACTTAGGCCTAGCTGGACTAGATCGAAGTTAATTAAATTTTGTCAAATAACACTGACTGAACCGAGCTGAAAATATCTACCAAAAGTATGTCTAATAATGCAGAAAAAAACATACCTGAAACAACCATTGCCTCATTGGGCCCTACTGTGTTAACATTTCCCATGGTGCTGCTTCGTGGGGTTTAAGGCTGAAGAAAACGGCGTTTTTAACACAACCACAGCAAAAGCAGCAAACTATTTGGGTTGTGTACGTACGTACGTATGCACAACATGCACGTAATCTCTCCTATAGTTACTGCACAAAAATTTCCACAACAAGAAAGATGGCCGATCTCATCCACAAAATTAGTTTTCCACGCACGTTCGGGGAATCATACATTCTCCAGTTATTTGATTTACTGTTCATATTCTAATTGTTCAGCACACAGATTTTAGCGTCCCATGAAAATTTACTAATTCTGACAACATTTACATGTGGTATAAGATGTGGGCGAGGTAGAAAACATAAAAGATTACTTCAAAGATTCGTGGGAATTCAATACAGAGTGGTCACGTGGTAAAGGGTGGGACGCGTTGGGTTTGTGTACACTCTGTACGTATATGTACATGTTTACCTTTGTACATGTTTATCAGCGATGCACATGTACATGTACATGTACATTACGCATTATGCATGTTATGTGGTACATTGCAACATAAACGTTTTTTTGTGTCAGCAGTAAATTTCCATCCGCGGTGATTCATCGGTTCATTTGGCTATTGATCATTCCATAGAGAACCTTTCTCTAAGATCAGGAAAACAAATGTAATCGTGTTTGTACTTTGTGGATAATAAACCTGATATTTTTCCTACCCAAAACGGTCACTCTGATTCATCTACTATAATCTTTTTTGACAATTATTAGTCCATCTTTCAAAGTGTTTCCCTTGTTAAAATTTTAAAAAATGATAACGCACGAGGGCGCTGTTCCGTGAGGTCACAACGGGAAAAATTGTCACTCCCTGTTTGGGGTTCCGTGTGCGTCATTCGTACAAAGGAGGTCTATTTCTACCTCTGTCGGAATCCTAAATAATGACCACTTATAAAATAAAATAAAACGTTGTTGGGTCCAGTCGTCCAGTATAACTCAGACTCAGGCCTACTTTACAAACCTTTCCACAGTTTTCTTACAAACCTTTCTTTTTTAGTGAGTTTCACAGTTGCGGTCTTCCATGATGACGCTATCAATATTTACATTTTCAACATGCACATAAACAACACAAAACCTTTCATAGTTTACAATGCTTTCTTATCACCTTTCGTTCTCAGAACTTCACATTGTCATCATCCACGATCACTGAGGTCTCAATTCCACTTTGACTTTTTATTAGGCCTATCTCCTCAATTCACCCAACCGATCGCTCAAATATCTTCAGATCGACTAACGTTTGCTTGTATGCAAATAGCACTCTAAAGTGGTTAAATCCATGACACCAAGACAAAAATTTGATATAAATTGTTAATATGAAGGCATCGTACAGGTTTGGTAATGACTCTGATAAATAGCAATAAAAACTTACTTGGTAAGGAGTACAGCAGATTTGGGTAGTATGGTGCATTTTAAGAAACTTTTCACCGTTTCGAAGTACTGCGGTTATGGAAAAATGTATCACTTTTATCCCCAAAAACATTTGAATCTGAGAAGCGTTATACACGTAACACTTCTCAGAGTGTGTATTCCAATGCAGATTATTCTCCCTGCGTGGACATAACCGCTCCAGATTTTCGGCAATATCTCATAAACGCTACCACCTTTTGAAATGAAATTTTCACAGGTTAGTTTTATGGTATTATCTACAACTATATAAGTTTGAAAACAAATAATAGGCTCCAATTACCAAACGTGTACGATGCCTTTAACAAGAAAAGAAAATCATACGCAAAACATGCACGGCTCCTCGCCAAGCAAAAGCCTCGATCTCCACCTCTATCGAAGTTGTAGCATCAAGAAAGGACTATTTGTTTTACCCGTACAACGAAGGACTATTAATATCTAATGCTTGTAAAGCACAGTAGTACTTTCCCGAGTCCTGTGAAGAAGAAAAAACACAGGCCATGTTTTAATACTCGGGTGGGATTCGAAGCCACGACTTTTGCCATTCTTGAGCAGATGTCGTACCACTTAAAGACCACAGAGATTGCCCGATAGTTTTATAGAAGTATTCCGAATCTAGATATGGGTAAAACCAAGTAATATTATTTATCCCCGATGCAAATTTAACATCAGTATTAAACTATAGTAATCTAGTTCCATACCCCCAGATTATACTTTTGGATACTTTCTGAAGTAGACCCAGAGATATCTTTTGTATAGCTGCGTACGGAGAATGCTAAACGTTCTTGAACTGTTTCATAATAATTTAGAATAATGATGGGCCCGGGTCCCATTTTGACACAAAAGCTGAAATACTTTGGCAAGTTTTGGCGCTTGAGAAATCTCTCACTTTTGTTTTAGCAGAAAAGCACTGCCGCGTCGAAATCAATAATAATGTATAATATACAGCAAGACCCAACTGTATGCCTATAGGCTAAATTGACATGTAAAATATCGCATCCTGACCTGACCAAGGATACCAAGGACAGTGATGGGTATTGGGTCAACCTCGTCCCCAAGGTGTGTCGAGCAGTACGAGGCACCCTGGTGGTATTGGATCATTTGCATATCCAAAATTGTTGGCTACCTGTGCAAATTAGAATAGTCTGGCTGTGAACATGGTGAATACTGAATGAGTACCATGTTTACGTTATACTTTTGTACACCAGTCGTTGTCCAATCAGGGTCCAAGCAAGTAAGGAGTTTCCCCCCAGGGTTTACTATTGTAAACATGGTTGGAAATAAAGTAAACCATGGGGAAGAGGTTGGGTATTGGGTGTATTTACACTGGAGGAAGATCAGGATCCATCAATAACTATTGTTTGACGTCATAAGTGATATGCCGTTGTTACGCTGAGTGGGTGTTTAGAGCCGTGTTATACGTCCGTCAACATAATATAGGCGTAGCGCCTCTAGGCCCCTATATGACTCAAATTCTGTCTTGGGTTCAGCGGCGTAGCTAGGAATTTTTCGGTGGGGGCACAGGGGGGCATTGCTTTCAAGTGGGGGGGCCCAGGGAAAATGGGTGTGTCAGTGGTGGTGGGGTGGGGTCATGCTAGCCTCCTAGAACTATGAGGTTTGATCCGCTATCGTCTCCACTCCACTCATATATAGGGAGCCAATCAAAAAAATCCTATTTGCTTTTCACATTTAAATTTAAATGCCCTGAGTTCCTCTTTTTGATCTCGCGAAAATTAAAATTTTTGTTTTTGTTTTCTCACGTTGTGAGCTCAGCTCCAATCCAGAAAAAAAAAACTCAAAAAAAACCAGTTAAATATCACTGTTTTTCAGAATCCTCGCGCCTTCGGTAGCAATATGGCCGCCGCTGTAATTTATAAATGGTATATGCGTGCTACGCTGGTACGACCCATCGTTTGCGCGTGCGCGTACATAAACTTTTTGGTCCTCCGGCATGTAGGGGCGCACCCCTACACTCACCACATAGCATTCCGTGCAAAAAAGGCTAAAAAAAAAAAAAAATAAAAAACAAAAAAAGTCTCACAGCTTTTACAGTAAAAAAAAAATATATTGAAGTCTTGATTTTTTTTCTCTTGCTCAATTTAAATATGGGAGTCCCTCGTCGAGTTATTCTCCCTCCAAAAAAAATAACCTACACCGGTGTAATTTTCCAAACGTCCATCAAACGTCTTGAAAATGTCCAAACACCTCGGCAAATCTCCCCATTTTCAGGGCAGCCTATATCATCAAAAATACTCAATAGTCAAAGTTGAAGTCCCCAACCCAACACTGGGGAATTTTTTTTGCCTTTTTTTTTGTTGGGCTCTGCTCTGTTGCAAAACATAAATGAGATGAAGCTCTCATGTCTGTTTTTCTTAGTGGGGTGCACCGTGCACCGCATATGTTTATACACGTACGTTATTTATCGTTCACACGCGTAGCGTGCAACAGCGTACACCAGCTTTCAACATTTCGCTGTTGCATTTTTCATTTCGCTGATCAACACGTGGGCGCGCGCGCGAGGACAATCGCGGGACAATAAATGATAATAAATAAGTTATAGCATAATTTAAAAACAAACAATTGTTTTTTTGTTGTTTTAGGCCTACAAATAGCAGATGTATTTTGTTTTGTAATTTTTTTTTTTTGTATGTTTTTTGTTTCTTTTTGTTTTGTTTTCTTTGCAATTGTTTCATGGGGGCACCTGGGGGGGGGCACCTGGGGAGAGGTGGACTGGCCCCCCGTGGCGGGCACTGGCCCCACCGCTGCTTGGGTTTAGCGCGATAGAATATAGTAGGCCTACTGGGATTTGTTTGGTCTTCGCAACTAAAACATTATTTGAGTTTTGCATAATCTGTAGACCAATTAAGACTGTTTTAATAAAACGCATAAACGTTTGGTTCAGTACGGGGCCCTTTGTCCATCAGCCTATGGAGCTAATAATAGACTGGATAACGCTGCCATCGGTTGTGGAGTTATAGTCGGTCATAAAATGAATTTATGAAGATGAAAATAGATTTGCACAATTCAATTATACCGGCCATGGACTCATAGATTGATATATAGGCTGTCCGTCCGTCTGTATACGGCACTAGCAACAATGATTTGTATTTTGTAGAAAAAAAAATATATTTAAACAATTTTTAATGATGAGACACTGACAAACGAAATTTTGGGTCACCTTATCTTAGGCTTTTGTAAAGATTAATGAAAAACAAATTAAACATCTCAGGACGTCACAAACTCTACAATTTGGTCCATTCATTTAGTTTTCTGCTGGTATAAGCTAATGATTGGCAATATAAAAATTATTTGCAAATCAAGAAACTTTAATTTCTTATGGACGCCATGTCAACCTTTCGAACATTGTCTATTTTGCACATGTTGGCGAGTTGAGGCAGGCGGTCTCGTTTGCGATTTTCGGCATTGAAGAGCAGCTTTTTCGTGGTAAAGTCTGACAATTTACGGATTATATGAAAAAAATAGCTGTCTTGATCTCCGACAAAGGTTGTGAGGGTCAGAGATGCCGCCGGTTTTGTGAAATCTGGCGCGGTTGGTATATCTTGAAACTTTTGTTCCTCGCAGCTTCGTTGACTTGCAAAATTCAACACGTACCGTACTTTAGTAAGTCGAACCACTTCGTCAAAATTGTGGTTTATTTTTAAAACAGTTGGATAACAGAAACAATAGATGGTCATTGTTGGCCGAACAATGGTTTCCTTTGTTTGTACTTGCTTCTCGGTCGTTGCTAGGGAGACACGAGCACGCTACGCGCGCCCTGTTCAAAGTAAGCGCGGACTAAAAGGCGCGCAGTGCCACTCTTGTCATCATTGTATCCGCCACCTCACAACAATGGATGAAATTGTGCAACCAACAGTTTGAGCACAAACAGTTCAAAACTCAACTATCAACTATGGCCACGAGGAAAATTGGGTGTCATCTGAATTTTGTTCATAATGATGAAATATGGTGAGTAATTTTAAGGCACCAACCAGGCATGTTGTATCGACCGTACCACCACTTTGGCATAATGCTATTAATTGAAGATTAAAATTTAAAAGTTTCTGACGCACCGATTTGCTGTTGTGTCTTTGATGGATGAACTCAGGTTTTCTCTTTTCAGATTGTGCAGCCACTAAAAGTTTATAGGCCTAATCAGTGATTGCTTTATTTATGAATAAAAAAAGGTAACGCTGGTGTACGGAATATTATACTGTAACACCCTTTTTGCTTGATGCGTGTATTTTTAAGGAATGGTCAGATTCTTTTTGGAAAATAATTACACATTACACGAGTTTGTTGTGTTCGATTTCCCCCGGATTTTCGTTAAACTCCATATCAACAATATCGCTTCAATATAGGAAAGATCACGTTCGTCACGAGCTTCAGTCACTCCGAAAATGGCCGGAGCAATGGGGGCTCATGACCCGTGAATACACCCGTCTGAACCGCCGACTGATCGGCGAGCGTCTCACACCGGAAGCCGGTGACTCCCTCTATCCAACCCGGTGTCCATCCGTAGTTGGCAATCAATCCACGGCATCCTCCTCGCGAAGATCGACACCGGGATTTTCCTCCACTCGCCTGCCGTCAATCTTGGGTAGTAGTCACCCGTCATCCTCACCTGTGCACCCGTACCAAGACTCACAGATGACCTCCCAGCACCGGGTTCCCCTCCCTACCATCAGCACGGGGTCCCACTCCGAAGGGATGCCTCGCCCCTCCAAGGCGTTTCCTAAGACAACATCGGGTGAAATAGGATGGCAGTCTTCTAAACCTGAGAATAATTTAGAAGTGTATGGGAGGTACGCCCCGAACGCAAGAGGGCAGCACGGGATATTGAAGTTGCTTGACTGGCCGCGGCAAAGTATTATGTAATCAACTTCAACAGTCTGTAAACTTTCATCATCGGAAGAGTTAACAATTATTGGTGTAGTGGTTTTGAAAAAATGACATGGTAGCTTTTACTGTTGCTGTGGGATGATGTTTCTAGAAGGATACATACAAAAACTAATGATCATATTTCCCAAAGTATTTGTTTCAGAAATGGCATGTAGGCCTACTGTGAAAATTGAACCAAATGCAGAATATAATTATTCACATATATTTTGTTAACAGTTCCTTTCTTTTACATATATATTATTTCGTATGATTATACAATTTGTCCTGCAGACAGACGGTCTTTTAAATTTGACATCATTCAGCATCAATTAATTCACAAGGATAAGAACATTCTACCTTTTTTCACAGAAAGAGTGTTGCTATAGAAGCTAACATTAATGTGGCTTTGATTATTTGATTAATTTGATGTTGTGTTACAATCATGATATGCAACTTCATTTAACTGTTTACTCTCAAATTAACTAACTCACCGAAAAGCTTTGCTACATGTAAATGTTGTCCAGTATTTTATTGACATTTTAATCAGAAGCCTTTCAAAATATGTTTGAAAATAAATAATTTTGATGCAAAGTGCTTCAGTTTGTGTGTAGAATTTTCAATATTTTACGATTTACATGTAGTTCATAATTATAAAATAATGTAATACAATTTAAGATATCAAAAAATAAACAAAAAGGGAAACTGAGTGGGTAAATTGTAAATAATTTACATGAGCGGGACTTGAACCTGCGACCTCCTGATTAACGTGGCGGAAAAGCAAAATTCATGAGATTGATATTTTGATTTGTACTAAGGCTCACAAAGCCATTGTCAGCCAGACTACCCCAACTGGGAAATCTTTCTACCTTGACTGAATCATTACCCCCCAAGAAGGGTATCACTATTGTCCGAATTGGCGGCTATGACTTTGACTAGGGCTGAATCGCCGGGTTATCATACGTCGAAGTATAGGACATCCTTAGCAACACCCTTAGCAACAGTTGAAGCCGTAGCTACCAATTCTGATACCGCCTAAGTGATCCGGCGATAAGTCACGTGGGTATACAATATGATGCCATCTGGGCCCAATTTTATAGAGCTGCTTAAAGGCAGTGGACACTATTGGTAATTACTCAAAATAATTATTGGCATAAAACCTTACTTTGTAATGAGTAATGGGGAGCTGTTGATAGTATAAAACATTGCAGGATACCAGTCACAAGCATTGTACATGTGACATGGGATTTTGAATGGTAACCTTACACTGGTAACTATAATTCTGTTGCACGCTTAAGCAACTCTATGAAATTGAGCCCATGCTGCACAAAGTATTATCAGGTTTCTTTTTGCATTTTAATGAGTTAGTTTGAGATTAATCCGAGTACAATACAACCTATTAATCATTTATTAAAATTAGTAATTCATTAATTATTCAATAATTTAATTATTTTGTTAAAATTTAATACTGCTGAGACTAAACAATACCGAGGACATTTTACCACAAAACATTTTCAAAACTGACATACATATTAGTCTTTGAACATAAAGAGAAGGTAAAACTCTTTTTTGGTTACATTCACCACTCTTTTTGGAAGCTCGTTTTCATGTAAAACCATCTTTAAAACCCTAACCATGCTAAATGCAACAATATGCACCAAATGGTAAAAGTTGTTGTTAATATCTATTGCAATTGGCAGTCAACTCAGATGTCATTCTTTGACTGAAATTGTTGCATTTAGCAGTCAAGTGACTTCATATTGGTGTTGCATTTTGTTGTAGTCACCACTACACTTATGTGCATACTGTTGCATTTAGCAGGGCAAACCCCCTTGCTCAGTCCTAACACAAACAACATGCCTGCACAATGCAGCAAAATCCCTTGTTGTATTTTGTTGCATTTGTCATGGTTCTCATTTCAACTGTGTTGCATTCTGTTGTATTTGGCAGGGTATGTGAAAAGACCCTGATGGGGGTTAGGGGTTAATGGACATTTCATTAAAATCTTGTATATAGAGTTGTACCTTCCCTTTGAAAAACAAATCAATATAAAGCTGGCAGTTAGGGAGCATCTCAAAAATGTTCTAAATGGATCGGATATGTATTCCAGCATGTGCACATGGTCGGTCCGTTGGACCATCAGAACAATCCTTTGGAGCGTTCAGAATGCTCCCGAAGTTCTGCACAATGTCGGGGTCCAGCAGAACGTTTTGGTTGTCCACTGGATTGCAGGTTTATGCCGGCGGGAAAGTTCTTTCGCACCTAGAATGTGCCCGACTTTTGAGATGCTTCCTTAGTCTAGTTCAAACCACAGAGCAAGTTGTGGTCCTTCCTCTATGGTTCAAAGATTAAAAGTATTTTTGTTGGATCCTTAATCCACTCGTCTTAGCAAACCTAAAGCACTGACCCCGACCAAAAAGTTAAAACTTCCTCTATGGTTCAAAGATTCAAAGTATTTTTGTTGCATCCCTAATCCACTTGTCTTAGCAAATGTCAAAGCACTGACCCCCGCCCAAGAAGTCACAATTTCAGGGTTAACAAGCCACTTGAAATTAATCACCTACGCAAGTTGAAATTAATCACTCGATACAACCTTTAAAGAAACTTGTCTTTGTGGTATCCCAAAGTTTAACATTAAATTTCAGTTACTGGTAAAGCAAACTTTTGCAATGAAAAGAGCACCAGAGTGCAAGGTAGAGTCATTGGGTTTTTAAATTTTTTATTTCAGCGTAAAGTTGATTTATAGGCAAAATTATCAAGAAAGATACCAAAAAAAGTCACCTATACTAGGAAAATTTCAGTTGAATATAGTGTCTACTTGTTGAGAAGACAGCAACAAACTTTCATGGTATTTTCATCAAGAACGTGAAATAAAACCATGTTTAGCGGGTACCAACTGCACATCTCCGGCCGTATAGAGGGCAGCATTCAATTGCATACATTTTAAAAAGACGCCTACATGTACAGGTGATCCTTAGAAGTTCAAATATTTCGACATACTTTTATTGCGGTGCACTTCAGATGAAATAATTTTGCAGGACGCTTACTCCAATTACCATCTTTTTTAGGCTCTCAGATAAAAATTACTCAATTTCTTTTTGAGGTCATTACCAAAGAATGACCCTACTATGATTGTTACCTAAAGACCCAAATGTAGCAGCAAGTTATTCACAGGTTGAAGTGCAAGTACGCTCATATTTTACAAAGGAATCTTTGATTTTTGGCGCTGCTACTACTTTTGGCAAAAATGATGTTCGGTGCAGACATTGATGTAGCGGCAAACATACTTAACAATTTAGTTTGCGATATTCGGGTAATTTGAAGCAAGCACACATTATGGATGGGTTTACTGCTACAATACATTCTGTCATCTATTATCCAAATAGTTATAGTTATCAATATACTCCCCTGTCACTTTGGCCTCTATTTTATGAATAAAGGATTGAACACACAAGCATTTAAATCGAAAGGTACAGAAATGAACAAAATTCTGTATCTTCCTATTTACCCTAGGAAAAACTTCCCGAGTTCAACAAATTCATGTAGCATATTATATTGGGTTTTACCCGTACACCGATGTGTGTAAAGCACTGTATACTCAGTACTTTCCCCCCCGAGTCCTTTGGAAAAAAAAAATCACAGGCATATTACTCTGGTGGGATTCAAACCTACGACCTTCGCCATTCTAGAGCAGATGTCTTACCAACTAGACCACCGAGATTGCCTGGTAGCTAGAGGCAGTTCGAATCCTATATTTTAGCAGCGGGGACCGCGACAATTTAATAGATGTTAAATTTGCATGTAGCATTTAACATAGTAACTTTAACCCTTGAAACCGCACAAAAAATGTATGGTTGAATGATTAACATTTTAAACAGGCACGATATTTCTCCTACTTTAGTCTGATTTCCGATTTCTTTCACCCTCAGAAAAACTAGCAAATTCTTTAATAAATAGCACAAAAAATCTATCTATTGCCCTACTTTTTTCCAAAGACCAAATATCATGTCTGTATTAAAGATGTGAATATTTTCAAGCAGGATTTTTACACGAAGCCTATAAACACAAAAGTTACAAGTGGTGCATATCAATGCATGTACAATTCAGAGGACAAACACCATAAAAACACAATAGCTCCACGCACAAAGAAACTTGGATCAGCTGGGAGTCTAAAGGCCCTTTCACATGAGAACCAGTAACATAGGTCCTTGGTAATGGGTGACAGTTGTCTGTCACTACGCTCAATTGTGATTATTTAACAAGCTTTCACATGTTTCTTGTTTTTAAGTTGATTGGGGGGGGGGGGGGTAAATGTAATGATTTCACTGAACACATTCTTAACTACTAGTGACATGTTCTGTGCATGATAACAATGATTTTGCCATACATGTAGCAAGGTGTCCTTGGTTATTGCACAGTAACTGTTTCACACTACATATCGTGGTGATTTTAACATGGTTACTATTTCTGGAGGAGGTCTGCTGGAACAGGGATAGCTTTCACATGACTGGAATTTGCTTGGGTTTTTAACATCGATGTGAGTTTAGTCAAGGTCTCTTGTTAAAAATAATCTCGTGTGACACTGACAGGGCCTTTAAACCACATCCCATGACGATGAGACTTCTCTTAAACCGCAGCTCTACAATCCTGGACCCAATTTCATAGAGCTGCTTAAGCACAAAAAGTAGCTAAGCACAACAAAATTATGCTTACCAGAATAAGGTTACCAGCCAAACATGTCACATGTACAATTTGAGACTGTATGCTGCGCATTTCTGCTTAGCAGAAAATTTTTAAGCAATATTTTCTGCTTAAGCACCTCTGTGAAATTGGGCCCAGGTCAGATTTTGGGATAGGAATCCCTGCACCCCTGTATCATCAAGGCTGATATATCACATTGTGTTTTTACCGTACTATAACCCACACAAAAACGGTTACTGCAAGTCTTACTCAACAATGGCCGAGTGCCTGAATGCACTGCTTAAGCAGAAAATACTGCTTGAAGCATTTCTGCTAAGCAAAAATAAGCAGGATACCAGTCACATATGGTGCACATGAAATGGTAGTTTAGCTGGTAACCTTATTCTGGTAAGCATAATTTGGTTGTGCTTGGCTAGTTTTTGTGCTTAAGCAGCTCTGTGAAATTGGGCCCAGAAGTTGTATTTGATGGGGGTATTTCTAGGGGGAAGCTAGTGCTACAAACCCACAGCTATTTAACTTAAAGGTATTGTACACTTTTGGTAACAGCTCAAAATCAGTGTCCACATTTTGTGTGATTCAACATATGCATGAACAAACAAACCTGTGAAAGTTGAGACCTTATGTGTTTTCTGTTTTTTCAAACATCGAGTTTTTCCTCGCGCGTGATAAAAACTATTGTTTTACTCATTTCTCAGAAACGATAGCATTTTAGGCAGAAATAATTCAAGGAACCCTTTCAACCATTACTTACTTTAAATCATGTAAGTTGTGTGTGAATCTGTGAACATTTGTGTCTTTCGATCTTACCAATAGTGTACAGGGCCTTTACATGTGGAACTATGTCCCTTGTCTCAGTTTTTTTCTCTCATTGGTGAGAAGTGGAAGGAAGCTCCATCAATACTATTGGCTAGTCGATGACTAAACGCACTTGTGTATTGTGTCATTTCTAAAACTGTTTTCATCTGTATAAGATCTTGTTGATGTCTTTATTGACGCCTGCGATGCGAGTGTCCACATTTCCTGTTTTGTGAGTGATGCGGTCGATGTCGTCGTTCTGTCGAACGATCTCATCTCCCAGACCAAGACCGAGGTTTTTGAGTCGACCAATTCCTGCTGACAATTCATCTGTTTTGGTGGAAGAGAAAAAAAGGAATTATATTGTAAATTAGTTTCAATATTGAGAAAATGGTTTTCAATAACCGAGGAGAGTGAAATATGGAGGATATAAACTGGAGACTGTGAAACTGAACAATAAGTGAATATTCTGATATCCGAGCACCAGTCCAACAACCGAGTACCAAGTACTTGCATGGCCAAGTATGAGGATGGGTACCTCATAAAAAATATCGCAAAATGAGGTATCAAAAACATTTATTGTTTGTTTGTTTTAAAGAAATTCCTATATGACAGTGTGTGCCTGTTTAATGATAGCTATCTTTCAAACATGAATAGATCATAGACAGCATCAATTTCAGTTTTCCCATTTTTCGATATTCCTGGCAGAAACAGAAAAAAAGTAGAAAGGTAAGTGGTATTTTGACCGTGGGTGCTTAAATTCCGTTACAGGTTATTTTTTGGTATGAACTTTGAGTAGGACTAGGAGTATTTTGCTAGCCGAATCCGAGTCTGCGCTCGCGTCCCGAATACAAGTACTACAACACACTGCATAAAACCAGCTGTACAAACAGAAGAAACCCATGTGCCCAATGCTAGCCTAAAGGTGGTACTTTTGGGAAGTCTGTGGTACCATTGTTTGTTTATTTTTTTTTTTATTTTTTTTTAATGAGAGATTGCCAAATATCGCAAGGCCGGAAGGCCACTTCAAGGTGAGGGCTACACTTAACTGATTTGGGCTATTGACCTTCCTGCCACCAGGGGCACGTTGCCAACTTCTCCTGGGGCTGAAACAGGGTTACCCCCTTTAAAGTCCGTAAGGATGTAGGCATGGGTATCACCCACTAAGAGCCTGGCTGGTTAGAGCAGAATGCACTACCTTCCCAACTTTTTACGAAGCAATTATGGTTAAGTGCCTTACTCAAGGGCACAAGTGTCATGACCATGATTCAAACCCACACTCTACTGCTGACAACACCAAAGCTTGGGTCCGGTGAACTAGACCGCTCGGCCACGACACGCCACAATTGTATCTCAGGAACGTTAATCAAAGCATTGTTAGAAACGACACCCTTTGAAGTAAGGTAGTTTTAGAGAAAGAGGTAATTTTCCACCAAACAATTTGAAACTGAGAAAGGCTTCAGGCATGAAGCTTTTCTCAGGCATCTGAAAGCACACAACCCTATGCAACAAGGGTGTTTTTTTTCTTTCATTATGTTCTTGCAAATGAGGACACTGGTCTTTGACAATTACCAAAAGTATACCCTGCCTTTAATCAATTTGAACAGGTTTTTACAAACTTGCTTATTATTTGTGGCGTGTCGTGGCCGAGCGGATAAGAACACCGAACTCAAGCTCTGGTGTTTCTGATCAGCAGAGTGTGGGTTCGAATCCCAGTCGTGACACTTGTGTCTACACTTAACCACATGCTTCGTCCTTCAGATGGGACGTTAAGCCGTAGGTCCCGTGTGTTGTGTAATGCACGTAAAAGAACCTAGTGCACTTATCGAAAAGAGAAGGGGTTCGCCCCAGTGTTCCTGGTTTGATCGGCAGCATATTGCGCCACACCACCTTGTAATACATTACATGGTGAAATGTAAAGGACTTGGTCTCATACTTCAAAAACGTAGGTCCACAATACCTTGCAGGAAAATAATGAACGTTAAAAGCGCCTTGAGCGTCACTGAGTGACAGATATGTGCCCTATAAAAGAAGCCACTATTATTATTATTATTATTATTAAAGTCAATCATATCCACTTTCAAGATCACAAGTTCCTGAAGGAAAAATCCTCCATCTTCAACAACTCACCTAAATTATCATCCAGCTGTGAATCAAATGCTTGCTTCCTGGAGTTTTGACGATTATCCCTTAAGGAGGATGAGGGCGTCTCTTCAAAGCCAGAGGTATCATATTTACTGTAATAGTTTGTGACGTCGGGATTCTTCAGTCGCATTGCAGGATGCTCTTGCTCATCTTGTCTGTGAGAATGCGAATCTGATCGGTCACCGACTATTTTCTGAAGCTTACTCGGAGCTCTCTGCTGCTCGGCAGCCTCCTCTTTATTGGTTTTCTTCCCCTGAAAATAGTTTATGACACCCCCAAAGACGCTGCGGAGAGATGTCACATGCTTTTTGGAGGCGTCTAGGTCCTTATTGATTGTGTCTAATTTACTGTCTATATTCTTAAGTTGTTCTCCTTGTCGTAACAATTCCTGGATAAATTAAACGGAGTATTAGCTTTAGGATGGTTTATGAAAGGAAACGCAATAAAGAATAAATGGTACTACTTTGCATCTGTCACAGCAGCAGCTTTTCTATTGGTTGTGACTTTTTTTGAAAGTACCTGAAACCAACCAAATGTGTTTTAACACCTGAATGGATACAGGCTGACAGTGACAGTGATATTGATCTTGATCTTGATTCATAATTGATAACACTCAATGCAAGATGATTAGAGATTGAAATGGGAATTAGTCGTTTGTTTTGAGCACAGCAGATGTAAGGACTTCATGGAACTTAGTGGAGTCTGGGATACTGGGCCCAATTTCGTGAAGCATGTAAAGCACAAAAACTTGCTAAGCACAGAAAACTCTTGCTTAGCAAAAATAGGTTACCAGCCAAAATACCACACAGTTACCATTGATGTGACTGGTACCCCACTTTCTTGCTTAGCAAAGAAATTTGCTTAGCAGAATTTTCTGCTAAACAGCTTTATGAAATTGGGCCCTGGTGGTGGAGTATGGTAGCGGGTTCCAGTCGCTTGCCGTGTTTGGGAAATATGATTTCTGATGGCAGTTGGTCTTGGATGACGGTACTCTCTTGAGTTGATTCATTTGATGTTAAAAAAGAAAGAAAATAAATGCAAAAATTACATCACCCTCAAATTTCTATAAAAAATGGAAGGAAAAAGTTACATACCTTTTCAGTCCATTTTTTGAATAAAATTTGAGAGTAACTAAAAAATTAATAATTCTAATCAACTCATATTTATTATTATTTTCAGTATAAACCTTCATGTCCATTCTCCTCATGTTTAAATTCTTATCATCTGTGTGGTTTTCGGTACTTAAAAAAAAAGTTACAACCATTAGGTGGGGCAGGGTGGGGCGGGGTTGGGCGGGTGTGTTCAGCTTTTTGATTCTTGGGATTTTTGAACGCACCCTTTTAAATTTTACTGAGTTATTTTTGGTTTGAAATTTATGGTTTTTGTATACTTCAGTTCAGTTCAGGTTCAGCAATTTAAATGGTAAAAACAATAATTCACAGAGCAACAATTGGTATCAAACGACTCCACCAATAATAGTTAAATATTACTGACTCATGTTTGTTATCAGTATCATACTCACGTGAGCTGTTTCGTTTCCTACGTCTTCCGACTCATACACCAAACCCAATGAACGCTGTGTGCTCTGTAGCATATTTTGTTGTCTTTCTTCAATTTGACTTTGTATGGACATTGCACCGGCATTTGGGTCCCCGTAAGAGTCCCGTTCTTCCTCGTCATACCCAAAATCGCCATATCTATTCCCTCCAGATTGAGATGATCCAGATGGCACAAAAACGAAGTCTTTATCATCATCATCGAAAGGGTTTTTCGGACGTTTTCCGTAAGACATCTTGTTCGTGGGTGGGTTTTTTGTCAATAAATGACGTCACTCGTACTCCGTTAGTTTTCGCTGGTCAATAACAATACTTTTAGTTATGCAACAAAAGAAAGTCGGGAACCAGTTGTGTCCACAACCCACATCTTTTTTGAGGTCAAAAACGGCTCTTTCAGTCAATGTATTTTAATTTGTAAAGGTTACTTTAAAAAGAAAAGTTGTAATTTATATTAAGTTGTCAAATAATTGATTTTATTGAAATTTAAATTTTTATGTGTAAATTTATAGAAAATTAGTATAGAAATAAGATCGTAAGCAATTTGTAACGCAATATTTTTGGAGCCAAAAGGAAAATAATAACAAACGTCATTTTGCTATCTTGCTGACTAAAGTCGGTAATGAAAATAATATTCAACGTCTGGATTTTAAAGGCGGAATGATATTTTTTTTACGAAAAAAGCCTTCTGAAAACAAGCATAATGCTCTGAAAAGGGGGTTGTCATACTGGAGGGATTGCAGGAAGTGAGTTTCCAGCTCTTTCTTTTCATGCATTTCGTGATTGAACGGGTGGAGAATCGCTCTCGTTGTGATTACGTTCATGATCAGCTGTGTGACCTTCGAGTTCGACTCTCGTCGTCGTCGCTGAGTTGGGCTAGGCTTGCTTCACTGCTTGTGACCCGGGGCAAATGGCTTACCAGTCCCCGAGCAAACGGCCCGCTTCCTCGTCTCGGGCTGGCGGGGTTTCGGTGAGGGCTCAGCCCGTTAGGTGAGATTAAGGGAAACCACTGAACCAGACGTAGTGAAGGATATTATTGATTGCTTAATAACTTACTGTTGTGATAATGACATCATAAATAATATTAGAGCAAAATATGATTAAATGAAGCTTCGGCTTCTCCCAGTCCCTGGCTTGGTTGGTTGGGTGGGACTCTATCACACCATAGAGAAAGTGTCCTTACTGACTGAGACCATCCAGCAAGAATGCCCGAGACCATGGAGGATAGGAATTTAAATCCTACCTCTAATGCTGAGACTGAGTGAGACTTGTTTATTGATGTAACTTTTGTTAGTTTTTACTTATAATTGAAAAAAAAACACCTAAATTTAAGCATTTCTTCATGTGAAAGTAAAACTTATCTTCCTTTTGATATTAACTCAATTTTTGGTTAAAAAACAAACTGATTTTTCTTGTACAATAAAATACATGTGAACATAGCCCTGTAAATAGTGCGCTAGACTCCCTCTGCTTCTTGGCCCTACACCCACATAGAATTAGAAAGTGTGATAATTTTTCGAATAGAAACTCACGTTTTTCCCCCCGAAATTTCTGTTGAGTATTGATTTGAAGAAAACTTACCCAATAATACAAATGAGATACATGTAAATCTTCTCTCAGTGCTTGTTCAAAAACAGTTCAAAAGCTAAACTGTGCCGTTATTTTTTTCTCATTTAAATTCTGGTCTTGTGAAAAGAATTTTGGTCCAGTAAACATACTGAGCTACAAGCCTTGTGGTCTTGTGAATTTCCCCTCAAATTCAAGCCCTGCAAAAGTGTACAAAACTTGTTATAAATTTGTTTGATGTCTAGTCATCTCTCAGTACAAAAATTACACAGAAGCAACTTTTACAGTTTAACCATCTACATGAATCGTTAAATACTCAGTTGTGGAACATTAACTATCATGAATCTCCCTCATGATTGTCTCATAATTTTGGCACCACACAACAACAGCAAGAATAGCCAACCATTGGCAAGTTGGCATAGACCCAGGTACTTTGTGTACAATTTAAGTTTAACATGCAGGAAGTTTGGAATACAAACAAATGTCCTAAACATTTCCATTTTTATAAATAGAAAAACTGTGGTTGGTGGTCACCCCATGCAAACCTTGGGAACAGTGTTTTTTCTCCCTTTCACAGATGGTGGTCTGTAGCCAAATGTTAGTTGAAGGTATTATAAAGGATTGGTAGAGCTGACAAAATAGTTGCAGACAGTGTTCGTGTTTTGTGTGATCAACCAGACATGAAATAACAAACCTGTGAACATTTTGGCTTAATCCGTTGTGTGAGTCAGGAGAAAATAGTGAAAAACCATGAATATTGTCAGCATGTAAACACGTTGTCCTTAATTTTGGTTGTAACAATTGATATCAAACGTTGCATTTTTGTAGGTATTCAGATACAGTTTTCTGGAAATGACTTCATTTCAGAAGGAAATATTACACAGAAAAAAAATGGTTCTAGTGTGAACTTTTTAGTCAGTAAGCTTTCGGACGAAAATTTAAAAACAATTTTTTTTTTTATCCTTGCCAATCCTGTATAATACCTTTAAGCACCTGGTGACCAGTCAAAATTCTCTCCATGTGATAAGGCTGACTAGGTCACTGTTGAAAAAAAAATCCCATTTACATGTAATATAAAATATGGACGAGTGAAAAAACTGGCACACTCAGGACAAATGAAGTTACATAACTGGCTAGTCAGTGAAAGGTTACAGCCCAGGCAAACCTTGCTTGCATGTAGGTTGGAGATAGCTTTCCCAAGGCTGCCAACTCTCCCTGATTCTGCAGAATGTTCCCTGAAAATCTTTCCATATTCTGATGAACAAATTTGGAAATCTCCCTGATTATGGAAACTATGTCCCTATTTTGTTGAATGTAATTCTAATTTATCTCCCTGTCTCCTGACGATGACTCGAGCAAGCTAGTCGAAACGTTGAGACCAATTAAGAACACGAGAAGTCGCGCTGATCTACTAAGTGAAAGTAGTAGTACCGACCGATTTCCTACCTTCCGCCCAGGTAGTAGTTAAGAAGCAGGACAGTTCTTTTCAGAACGTGGTAGTCTCCCGAATTCCGAAATCTACTCTGTGGCAGTAGAATAGTCTCCGGAATTACAAATTCTACTCCGCGGCAGTAGAATACATAGCAAGACAAGTTCTCAAAGAACAAAATCTACACAGCAAAGTAGATATACACATGGTGTTACCGCAAACCGAATATACATCTCCCTGATTGTTGTGCAAAATCTCCCTGATGGCAAGATGCAAATGTTGGCAGCTCTGCTTTCCTACCATGCGACGTTTCAAATGCTACAATGTACATTTCCTTTTTCACTCCTTTTCGCTGCAGTGACAAATCCTACATGGCCACAGTTGTGGACTTTCTTCAGGATGCTTACAGTGGTAACAAGGCAGAAGACAAAGACAAAATTCTCTGGGTGAAATTTGAGCAGTGTTCCTCTAAAGGTATGGGCCTTCAGTATTAATCAAATTAAAGGGTCTGTATACATTTGGTAATGACTCTGAAAATTAATGGCATAAAAACTTACCCAGTAATAAGTACAGCAGCTTCGGAAAGTATAATGCAGTTTAAGAAACTTTTCACTTTGAAGTACTGCGGTTATGGAAAAAGATATCACTTTTTATCCCCAAAAATTTGAATCTGTGAAGCTTTACTTACAAGTACAGTATCGTTTCTCAGATAGTGTCTTCCAATTGCACATTATTCTTCCTGCGTGGACATAACCGCTCCAGTTTTTTGGCAATATGTCAAAAACGCTACCTCCTTTTGAAATGAAATTTTCACAGGTTAGTTTTATGGTATATATCTACAACTATGTAGGATTTAAACAAACAGTGGGTTCCAATTACCAAACGTATACAATCCCTTTAATACAAGCAATTCACAATTCAGTGCGCCCTCTACAGTTTACCCCGGAGAGTCCATTTTCTCAAAAGGGTCGATTAAAAACTAAAAATACTCGCAACTCTGCTGATTACATGCCTCAAAAGAAAAACTGTGGCGTGTCGTGGTCAAGAGATCTAGTTCACCGGACCCTGGTGTTGTCAGCAGCAGAGTGTGGGTTCGAATCCCGGTCATGAAACTTGTGCCCTTGAGCAAGGCCCTTAACCATAATTGCTTCGTACAAAGTTTGGAAGGTATTACATTCTGCTCTACCAGCCAGGCTCCTAGTGGATAATACCCATGCCTACATCCTTATGGTCTGTGAAGGGGGTACAACCCTGTTTTAGCCCCAGGAGTAGGTTGCAACGTGCCCCTGGTGGCAGTTGATTTGGGTTGATAGCCCAAATCAGTTAAGCGAGCCCTCACCTTGACTTGAAGTGTCTGTCCAGCCTTGTGATGTTAGGCGATCTCTCTTAATAAAAAGTAATTTAAAAAAATTAAAAAACTTCTTTGCTGTAGACACAGAACTATTCGTCCTTGCCACTTTGCAAACCACAAACAAACTAAAACAATTAGCCTTTCTGAGATATGGTGGACACTATAGGAGTGCACTGTAGGATTTGGGTGTATACAGACAAATTTACCCAAATCAAACAGTGTTATAGTTATGTGTCCGCCATATCTCAAAATGGCTTATTGGGTTCGTGTGAGGACCAAAACTAAATTGACCTTTTCCCCATGATACTCTGCAAAAGTTACCTCTCTTGGCAAAACTGATGACACTCCTTATTTATGCAAACCGCCATCGCTGAGGTCAAACAATGGAAACACGCTCGCATGTTGAGCGTTAACTAGCTCCTCGCCCAAGTTCATTTACGTTCAAGTTTCCAACTTAAGCTTCAGTTTCAAACAATCACACACAAATTTCAAACTTACACAAGTTTCAAACTTGCGCAATCCAAATATGCAAGCTACTAACTTAAAATGGGCCATGAAATTTGCGCTCTATGCGCAATCATCTGATAGTGCCCTCTGTTGACTCAATTTCCTCAGGCTAAGTTTAAACTCTTAAAAAATGTGTCAATTTGGTAAGATTGAAAATATAAATATTCACAGATTTGCTGATAATGGTTATAAAGATGGTCATGGAGGAAAATTTCCCTTGAAATAGTTGCTTTGAATGCTAACATTTTTGAGAAATGAGTAAACTTGTAGTTTTTATCACGCGCCCGTCCAAAAACTGATATTTATAAACAGTGAAAACATTTTTTAAAATTCCCACCATTTTCTCTTGACTCCAATGAATGATTGAGCTCAAATTTCCACAGGTTTGTTATTTCCTGTATAATTGGGTCACATCAATTGTGAATACTGGTCTCAAACATTTTGCCTAGTGCTTTGAAAATAATAATAATAATCTTCTGCTAAGACCCTTTTAACTATTCCTAGAACTTCCTCATCATATGGCGATCGTGCCTTTTCTGCTTGTGCTCCTAAACTTTGGAACACTTTACCTAATAACATTAGATGCTGTAGTTCTCTTCCATTGTTTAAAAACTTGCTGAAAACTCTTTTATTTAACTCCACATACACTTAGCTTGTAACATGTCTTAGATTATTCATTGTATAATTGTCTTTGTGTTCTATATTTCTCTTTTGTTGCTTAAATGTTTTGGTTTTTGTTCTGCGCCTCGGAATAGGGTCCTGTACACTAGATAGATGGCGCATTATAAATGCATTATTATTATTAATAATACGCAGTTCAAAACAAAACAAGACAAAACAAAATAACACATACTGTAGAGAACTTTCTGATTTGTTTATAAGTGAGATTTACGGCGATATTTGTGTGAGGTAAAAAACCGAAGAGACAGTTTGTTTTATGTGCAAACAGTGTACTCACCTCAAGCACTTGGCATAAAAAGAATTTATCTATTTACAATTGATTCCGGAATTCAAATTAGGCAGTTCAGCTATCTGCATTGAATTAATTTATTGATTTGAATGTTTATGCAGGCAATACACTGTACTCCCAAAGGTGATTGGTTTTAAACCAGAATGCACTACTTGCTATCGCTGGCTTGCGAGCCAAAGGTCATGAAAACAGCTGCATACCAGGGCCCAGTTTCATAGAGCTGCTGAAGCATAAAATATTGCTTAACAATTTACTGCTAAGCAGAAATGAGCAGGATACCAGTCACAAATTGTACTTGTGACATGGTAGTTTGGCTGGTAACCTTATTCTGGTTATTTTGTTATGCTTAGCTACTTTTTGTGCTTTCAAAAGCAGCTCTATAGAGCTGCTTTAAAAGTGCTCACAAAAGTTGCTCAGCACAACAAAATGACGCTTACCAGAATAAGGTTACCAACTAAAATACCATTTTAGTTTACATACTTTGTGTACAAAAGGTAGTTGGTATCCTGCTTAGTTTTGCTCAGCAGAGAAATTTTGAACAATATTTCCTGCTTAAGCAGCTCTATAAAATTGGGCCTAGGCCAAACCCTGCCCATAGGCCCTTTTCCAAACCACAACTTTGGCTTGAGCTCCGCCTTGGGCTCTGTCAGCTTAATTATAGGCCTGCAATGAAAGTGCACATTTAGAAAGAAAAACAAATTACTTAGCCTTAGCCATAGGCCTGAGCCCATGCCCCAGCCGTGGTTTCCAAAAGGGCCATAGTCTATCTACATAGTAGTACTGTACAATGATACAGTACTACAAGATCCAGCAAGGTGTTTGTAAACAAATTGCCCCATTAAGACCAATATTTTCTTACAATTTTGAAAGAAAATTGTTCTCATTGAAATTTGTATGAAAAAGTTTTGAAAAAACATTTTTAATTCTCTTAAATGTCAACCTTCAACTTTGAATCCACGTGCAATGTATCATCGGAGACTGAAAGTGTTAAGTGTTTTTCTTGCAAAAGACGACTTCACTGTACTGTAAATAAGACTACTGGGCCAGCCCCCGATTTCATGAGCTGCTTAATAAGCACAAAAAGCAGCTAAGCACAACAAAATTATGCTTACCAGAATCAGGTTAACAGCCAAAATACCATGTCACATGTACTAAATGTAACTGGTCTCCTGCTTATAAATGTTACAATAGCTCAGCAGAAAGATGTTTTAAAAGCAATTTTTCTGCTTTAAAAGGAGGTTTATGAATTTGGGCCCAGACAACATGAGAATAGACTGTGCAAGTCTCGCATATCAAAAATGACTATATATTTATCTAGATGTAATCAAATCTTCTTTTCAAATTCTATTCATACAAAATTCTAGAAAAAATAAAAACCCATAGCAATAAATTCAGTTTCAATTTTCATATAATACAAATATTTTGTTAACATATAACATTGAAACAAAATTTAAACTTGGGATGCTTATTTAAATTATTTTGTAGAAACCGCATTTGCCAATCATGCCTGAATGTGTGCAACAGGTTTAACATGAACGTCAGTTGGGCAAAATTCTTAATTGTTTGCGTATGTAACCAGAAGCGGAGATCAAGTCTTATTCTCAGGTTTTCTTTGTTGAGTTGTTAAATATATTTTACTTTCATATATTTCATGGCTTAATTTTACTTTCCCAACAATATGATATGATTTGTATAGCCACAGACTACATTAATTTATACTAAATGTATTTGATGAAACAGAATCGCGCACACGTGAAACTCTATGGTTGGGACCAACTTGGTACTGGAAGTTCAAATACGCGTGAGACTTGCACAGTCTATACTCACATACCCACAATAAGCAGGCATGTGATTTTTCAGGATTTCAGGGTTTTCTTTTAAACTTCCTTCTGCCTTCAAATGTTCTTGAAAGAAGTTCAGCATTCACCTAAAGTAAGGGAGCTAAAGAAATAGTCCACATTGTGTCCAAACCTGTTATTTTGTATTTCAGGTGATGTACAGAGTCTGTAAACTTTCTGAATTGTAACATTTTGGAGGTTCCGGGTCTAGAATAAGGGGGACCCAAACCCAAGCCATTATTCAGGAATGTTCACATTCGTCCAATCTCCTTCTTGAATAAGAGAATGTTACCACAAACCTACATGAACATCTTTGTTAATGCAGGATTTTTTTTTATTATGAAACAAAAAAACATCCCAGGGCAATCTGCCAAATTTATTAAAAGAACTGCATTCATTCACCCACAGACTAGAGAGGGTCTAGCTGTCCTGATTATTCTATCTATCCATAAAATCTTACAGACATAGCTAGCTTCGTGTCTGCCTGGTCGATCTATCAGGGAAACAATGGAGTTCTGCACCTCAGGGTATTAAATTCATGGCATTTGACTGGATTCCTATTGACTGCAATAGACCTATTTACTCAACTATGAAAAGACAATAATTTCAGGAAAGGGTATATTTCCACCGATCAATTTTTCAGACTTTAAAGGGTCTGTACAGTATACGTTTGGTAATGACTCTGAAAATCAATGGCAATAAAAACTTACTTGGTAAGATATAGGGGCCTACAGTGCTTTGGATAGTATTTATGTGCCGGCGTTTTACCAACAGAGCCATCTAGCCCTAGCGTTGGTATTGGAAGTTCAAATACGCGTGAGACTTGCACATTTATTCACATACCCACAATAAGAGAACATTACCGCAAACCTATTGAACATCTTTATTGCTGCAAGATTGATGAGAGCGGTTTTGAACCTGCGACCTGCGGATTAAATAATGTGCCGGCGCTTTACCAACTGAGCCATCTAACCCTATCATTTGCACCTCCCGGTCTCCCTATTTTGTCTATGTACCTCTGCTCCGGGGGTGCCAGTCAGTAGCCATTCCCTTGTGGTTTATTACTTGAAAATTGATCTTTGTAAGGTAATAATAACATGGACCTAACTCAGACACTGCCTGTGATGGTAGGCCCAATTTCATGGCTCTGCTTACCGCAGAATTCTGCACTAACAGTTCAAATGTATAATCATGCTCTTTTTAGGGCGCCATTAGCGCAGAATTCTGTAGTGTATGTAGCGGTGCCATGTGCTAAGGTTCAATGTTTCCCCAGTGTTTGGTGATGTTGATCCAGTTTTCAATTTGGACAAATGGCCACACAGGATGGAGAGCAGTTCTGTGATCAATAGACATCCTGCTGAATTTGTTTTGGTGTTTTGTATAGCTACACGTACGTACACAAGGCTCGAAGTTTACACTGGATCACAGGCCCCAGGCCAGTGATTTTAGTGTCGGGCCAGTAAACTCATGACCTGACAAGTCCGGCGGTCTTGTGGTTTTTTTCAATTGAATAACAATACCTCATTGTGTAGTGTCTCAACAGAAACAAATTATGTTCAAATGTTGACTTTGGGTCATGAGTAATCAAGATACTTTACCATTAAGACAAATGAGATAAATCTTCTCTTACATGTCTTAGTGCTTGTTCATATGAAAGCATTTCTCATTTTTAATCTGCATGGTCTTGTAAAAAAATGTCCGGTCTAGCAAAATATTTTGAGCTAAGCCCAGCAGTCTTGTGTATTCCACCCCACCCCCCCCCCCAAATTCGAGCCCTGGTACATGAAATAGAGTTCTCTAGATTTTTCAAAGATGTTTTAAGGGCATTCTGGATCAAGTTTGACCGCAGCACACTGAGTGAATTGCACAGGGTACCTCTGATTTTTCAGAAATTCTTCTTAAATGTTTTGTTTTCCCCATATCGACCATCATTTGCGTGTATCTGCCTGCAATTTTCATGTATCTGCCCTCAATTTGTGCATCTCCGCCCGATACGTTAGCTTGTGCATGGGGAGAACCCTGGGTAATTAAATGATAACATAAGTGTTGATAAAGACTTGGCAATAAGAATGTATTGTATTGAAGCCCTCCAGGGGGAATGCAGAACCATGTACATTGTACTTTACAATAATATTTGTTATAACATGCAGTCTTTTGCCTACTTACATGTACTTTAAGCAGCAGTATATAATAACCCTAAAGGGCCCAAGTCCCTCAATATCCTCATTGCCAAAGTGCAGGATTGAGAAGGATTTGGGCTTTTAGGGATCTGCAACACAGGAGGATTTAGAAGGGTTTGGGCTACAATGAGTTTTTGTTAGGGTAGGATTTCGCAGGACTTGGGCTATCGGGCTGTTTTTACATAGGAGGATTTAGAAGGTTTTAGGTCTTATGCAGCTTGGCCAAAATAGGATTCTGCAGGGCCCTAGCAGAGCACCTAAAGTACATGTAAATCACAAAGTTGACTCCCTAACTTCTGTCTCAAAAGGATTTAGAAGGATTTGGGCTAATGTATTTTACAATAAGAAGAGGATATAGAAGGATTTGGGCACTTTAGGTTTATGACAACTTTAATCTGAAGGATATAGAAGGATTTGGGCACTTTAGGTTTATGACAACTTTAATCTGAAGGATATTGAAGGATTTGGGCACTTTAGGTTTATGACAACTTTAATCTGAAGGATATAGAAGGATTTGGGCACTTTAGGTTTATGACAACTTTAATCTGAAGGATATAGAAGGATTTGGGCACTTTAGGTTTATGACAACTTTAATCTGAAGGATATAGAAGGATTTGGGCACTTTAGGTTTATGACAACTTTAATCTGAAGGATATAGAAGGATTTGGGCACTTTAGGTTTATGACAACTTTAATCTGAAGGATATAGAAGGATTTGGGCACTTTAGGTTTATGACAACTTTAATCTGAAGGATATAGAAGGATTTGGGCACTTTAGGTTTATGACAACTTTAATCTGAAGGATATAGAAGGATTTGTGCACTTTAGGTTTATGACAACTTTAATCTGAAGGATATAGAAGGATTTGGGCAGTATGTTTACCCAAGGGTCTAGTCTGTTAGGGTGAACAGGCCTGGAATTACACAGAGGCCATGGCCTCTTTTGCCCAGGTCTTCATGGCCTCTGTTGCCCTGGTCTTTTTCCTTGGTTTCCCTTTGAAAGTTTCCCATTAGACGTTTTGGGGGTGGGTTTTTTGTTCATAAATGAAAATGGCCAAGACCAGGGCAACAGGTGTAATCTCGGGCCTGAATAAATAAGTGTTTTTATAATGTCTAGCACTTCAAACACACATTTCGGGAAAAAGTTTCTCTAAGCACTCATGTACACTCATGGGCTAGATTCTTCTTTTCATCCAGTGATAAATGAGATGTCTAGAAAGAACAAGCTAAGTCTGTTTCCATGGTTTCCTTTTTCACAAAAGCCCCTATCCTGGGCTTAAAGGGAACAATGCTTTCTATTCACTTTGAATGGAGTCTGTTATCCACTTTATTGAAGAAATGACAAAACATTATTAGGAAGTGCACTTGCTCTGATGATACGGGTCTTATAATTATCAACCCAATTTCTGTCATTTTCCTGACGAATGTCATTAAATAAATGTATACTGATGGACTGCATAAGCATTAAAACTAAATATAAATATGAACAGGGCTCGAATTTGGGAGAAAAATCCCAAAAGGCCACAGGATTTATTGCTCAAATTGTCAACTGGACCAGAATTGTTTTTACAAGACCTGACACAGTTTACATGCATATTGCATGTAACTGTAGCTGTGACCTGAGGTGGGATTTGAACCGAGTTCCACAGAAAATAGAGAGCATTAAAAAAATAGTAGTCTGCCAATTTGACCGCAAGTTGTCAGTTTTGAGCGTAAAGCAACATATGGTTTATTTGTTTATTTATTTTTAATCTTTTATTAGCGTAACCCGTTCACAAACAATGTGGTCTCCCACAAGGCCCTGAGAATAAAAAAGACAAAGTAGCATGTAGAATAAAAACATAAATTAAAGGGAGCAAATACATGTACTTAAAGGGACACGTTGTCTTGGATTGGGCGAGTTGGTCTACAAAAAGCATTTGTAACCGTTTTTTTTAAAAATACATATGGTTAGAAGGATGTTTTAAAAGTAGAATACAATGATCCACACAAATATGTCTCGAAATTGCGTTGTTTTCCGTTTACATCGTGAACAAACACGGTCGGCCATTTTGTGGAGTCAATTGACTCCACAAAATGACCGACCGTGTTAGTTCGCAAAGTAAAAAGAAAACCACACAATTTCGAGGCATATTTGTATTTACTGCAAACTGAATATACATACAGCAAATACACACTTATAATTAAAAAAACAAAATGCAAAAAACCCCAGAAATAAAAACCTTAAGATGAAAATTAAAAAACAAAATAAATATAAAAAATAATAATAATAATAAATATATATTTCATTATAAATAGAAAAATATTAAATAAAGTAATGGACAAAAACAGATAATTAACAGTATTAAAGTACCAAGTTTTGAAAATCTCAAAGGGATGGTTGAAAACATCCATGTCATAAAATATAAGACGCTTGCTTTCTAAAAACCAACTGGACAATCAAAATATCCTTCACTGAAATGAATAACACCTATTGCAGCCAAGGTTTTAGCCAGGATTTGGTAAAAGGGTGTCCACATTTTCTGGAAATTTTAAAACTGGGTATCCACATTGTACACTTCCAATACATTTACATGTAATTGACAGATAAAACAGGGTGTCCAAATTTAAAACAAGGTCTCCAAAAGACACCCAGACACCCCTCTGGGTAACACTATGTGTTGCACTTAATATGTCACAATCCATTACCTACAGACCTTTGTTTCTTCTTCTTCCTACAGGACACGTGTTAAATCCACATTACATCAACCAAGAAGGTACAGAAGAACCCATATTCCTCGTCATCGGTTACGCCAATGGTGTCCAGATATGGAGCCTGCCTGTAGGTTGCAATTAAGCTCTTCCAAAGTGTGTCTTGTGTTTACTGTTTTAAAAATTATTAAAGTTACTTTGTCTGACAATAAATTTCAAATTGATGTTGGAACAAAGACCGTCTGTTTTCGGCAAAAGCCTCACAATGCACCAACTGACCCCCACGCAACCACAAAACACTCTTGTTTTACAGGTAACAGTGGTACCCTGAAATTGTAAACATAACAATTTCGATTCCAACTAAATCAATGACTTTTTAACAGTGAAATCTTCACCTCCACAAAAAACAGAAGATAATTGGCCCTATAAATATGACTTTAGAGCAACTTTTATAACTGTTTAGAACATTTGTCAGAAGACCTTGAGTCCTTGAGTTGAGGTCAGAAGACAGAATTGACGTTCTTGCGTCATGGTCCAATTTTAAAAAGCCTGTTTCTTCAAAAAAATTCTAAGCTCAGAAAACAACTGCTTAGCTGAAATAGGTTACCAGCCAAAATGTCATAAAGTTTAGGTGGTTGCGACTGGTACCCCACCCAATGCATTGCTTAGCAAAGAAATTGTTTTCTACTGAACAACTTTTTGAAATTGGTTGTTGTTCATTAGAGCTAATTCTTAAAACTTTGCAGCAAGCTAGTGTCTTTTAAAATCTCCCAAGCCAATCAATCATGGTGTGTCGTGGCCGAGCGGTCAAGCACACAGGACTCAAGCTCCGATGAGCAGAGTGTGGGTTCGAGTCCGGGTCTTGACACTTGTGTCCTTAAAGGCATCGTACACGTTTGGTAATTACTCAAAATATATATTAGCATAAAAACTGACTTAGTATCGAGCAACAGAGAGCTGTTGATAGTATAAAACATCGTGAGAAAGACTCCCTCTGAAGTAACAAAGTTTTTGAGAAAGAGGTAATTTCTCACTAAAATAATAAAAACTTCTTGTAAGAAGTTTTTATTCCTTTCTGAAAGCACACAACTTTGTACAACAAGGGTGTTTTTTCTTTCATCATTTTCTTGCAACTTAGATGACCAATTATGCATATGTTGGGATACACCAAATGAGAACACTGGTCTTTGGCAATTACCAAACGTGTACGATGCCTTAAGTAAGACACTTAACCACTATTGCTTCGTCCTGTAGATAGGACGTAAAGCCGTAGGTCCCATGTGTTGTTTTTCAATGCATGTAAAAGAACCAAGTACACTTATCGGGGGGGGGGGGGGGGTTTCCTGGTGTTTATGGCATGGTTGGCTATATTAAGTTTACGCCACAGCACCTTGTAAGTGCATTCTTTGTTTGATTCTGTTGGACTGAAGACTGCACTAGTAAACTGATTCATGGGATCAGGCATTATACCACCATAATCAGAGTCCAACAGTTTTACCATGGTGTTGGATTTTGTGATAGAGTGAGGAAGGTTCCTACATGTTGTAAATACTAATGATAATAATCAATATTATAATCAATATTACTGTACATTTATAATGTGTCATGTCTGTCATAAATGACACTCCTGGCACCAAATTATCAAATCAGGCAGAGATAATTATATGTGTTTATGAGACAAAGCAACCGTAGTACAATGAAAGGGATACAAGGTGAGGTGGTGCATTTTGCTGCCAGACTATGCCAGAAACACTAAGGGAAACCCCTTCTCTTTACAATAAGTGTGTATACCGGGTTCTTTATGTGCATTACACAACACACAGGACCTATGGCTTTACGTCCCATCCAAAGGATGAAGCAATAATGATCAAGTGTCTTGCTAAGGACACAAGTGTCAAGACCGGGACTTAAACCCACACTCTGCTACTCAGAAAGACCAGAGCTTGAGTCTGGTGCACTTGACCGCTCGGCCATGACACACCTTGCTGAAGTACTTGTAAACATGCGCATGTCACGTTTGTCGGGTTACTAGAACTGCACAAACATGTGCTAAGAATCACTTTGAGGGAGTTTGGGTTGAAGGTTACAGTAACGGCGGTGCCATTTGGTCAGCAGAGGGCGCCAGCATGGCTCCGCGTTGGAGCCTATGCTAGGGCCCCTGCTGGAGGATTGGAAAGCCCGGTCGCCGGAGATGCGTCTCCTAGTTTTGTTCGTCTTGTTTGTAATTTGTGGTTATCAGAAGTGTCCATAGAAGGCTCTCCTAAGATGCTCACAAACAAGAGAACTTGTACCCATTTTTACCTTTCTGTATTGTGTGAGCCCACAGAGGAAAAAACCAGCATTACTGTTATGTTATGGGATCGACTAAAGGAAAATAACTAACACTCAGAGGTTTATGGATAATAACAAACACACAGTACTTTATTGGAGCAATCAGCTTAAGCCGTGTTTGCACTGGATAAACATTTTGGGTAACTTTACCATGGGTAACATTCCGATGGGTTAATCTTCCCACCGTCCGCACTTGGATTTAATTGACGCGGGTAGAATTGCCGAGACCATGGGTAAACTAAACCGAGCTGGCTCCAAAACAATAAAAAAAAGAGGGCGCCCTGCGTGACCTACGACCGCGACTTGACCGTATGCACAACTCAATCGGCCTTGATTTGTACAGGTATCGCAGTATGACTTGACAGCACAATAAACCGTGTACAAAAGATGCCAGTTTTACGCGCGAGATCTAGATTTTCTGGCTCGGTTAAACTGACCTGGTCAATCTTCCTGGGCACCTTTGGCTCGGTTTAACTACCCACGCTTCGTGGGTAAGTTACCTGTGAGGAAAGTTACTCGGGCTGTTCGCACTGGACTTGAAATGGGTAAGTTACCATTGGCTCGGTTAGTTTGCCCAAATTAAGTCCAGTGCGAACACGGCTTTAGTGGTCACACTCCTCAACTACTCTAGTTACTTCTCTACTTAAACCTCAGTTTTAATAAGGAATCTTTAAGGGCAAAAACAATGGTTAGTTTGTCTTGACCACCCACACATGAAGTGGTCAAGCTTTCTGTGAATCCAAGATCTGACCATCATGATGATAAGTCATTCCTTCTTGGAATTGGGATGACCATCACATAACACTACATTACAGTTGCAGATTAATTTGCTCACATTGTTGTATTCAATTCCTTAAAATTTATGATTAATTGTTTTTTCTTCCTCCCACTTTGTTTCCTCAGCCAAGTGGTGAAGCTCAGGAAGTTTTGTCTCTACGGCAGGGACCTGTCAGGATTCTACGCATCTTGCCAACACCTTACACCAGCGGGATTAGAAATCACCAGCAGGATAAGAGACCACTGGTGGCGCTGTGTGATGGAGCAAGGTAACTCTAAACATGACTACAGGGCTCGAAATTAGCAGAAAATTCTACAAGACCGCAGGGCTTGTAGCTAAAAATGTTTAACTGGACCAGATACTTTTTGTACAAGACCAGAATAAAAATGAAAACAAACTTCCTGATGCCTGACACCATGCACAAATTGCACTAAGACATGAAAGAGAAGATTTATCTCTTTGTCTCTGTGGTTAAGTATACTTCATTACTCAATAGAATTAAAAGGAATGTTTCAGACTCAAAGTGAACATTTGAACATAATTTGTTTCTTTTCAAGATATTACACAGGTTAATTAAAAAATACAGGACCGCCGGACTTGTCCGGTCATAAGTTTACTGGCCTGACACTAAAACCAAGTCTGGTCTCGGGCCTGCAGTCCAGTATAAAATTTGAGCCCTGGAATAGTAGGCTGTGTCCGAATCAATCGGCTTCGGCTTCGGCTATGGCTGTTGGCTGCAGTGACAACATTGAAATCCTTCTCATCTTGGCCAAATTTCACAGCCACAGCTAAATATTGCCAAATCGGTCATACAGCCTCAGTCCATGGGATTAATCTTTGTTTTTAATCTACTCTGCAGTTCTAGCCAGCCATTCTGTTCAGTGAGTCTACTGTCTCTTAAGACTGGAGAGCAAGTCCACAACATTGCTTTCAAGACGCCAGTGTGTGATGTGCTATGTAATACAAGGTAGGCTCCTTTTGGATATCACTAAATAATTATAAGAATGTTAACGTAAGTTTCTGAGAAGATGTAAAAGAACCCTTCCTCATTCTCAACCAGCCTACCCATCTTAGGCCAGATTAGAATTGGTGGCTACAGCTACGGCTACAACTGTTGCTAAGGGTGTTGCTAAGGATGTACTATTCTTCAACGCATGATGACGCAGAAATCTAGCCATAGCTGTAGCCGCCAATTCGGACTTGGCCTTAGCTGTGGTATAGACCATGCAACCTGTGACATCACATGTTTACAAAAACCTGGACTTCCTGCGGGCACGATTTGTACACAGCCCAAATGGAAGAGAACGGTCAAATCTGAAATTTTATGGAGATTGCAACTGTCTGTTTTTTGATGTGAAGAAAGGAGGCCCATCTTAAAACTTCAGTTCAGTCGTTAGTTTTATAACTCTTGAATTGATGTGGAAATTATGACACAAAATGTTAAATTTCCTGCGTGACCAGTGTAGTATATTGCCTGCCAGGAAATGCCCTGGAATGTACAAGGTCACATGGTCTGTAGGGAATCACTTGACGCAGCACCTTATTCCAAGCCTCATCACTTTTTGAATCCCACTGAGGACTGATTTCTGACAATACGGAGTGGATTTCAGTCCCTACATGTACCTGGGCCAAGTTTCATGCTTAAGCACAAAATAATTGCTAAGCATAACAAAATTATGCTTACAAGAATAAAGTTACCAACCAAAATACCATTCTACCTGTACAATATGTGACTGGTATCCTGCTCATTTATGCTTAACAGAAAATTGCTAAGCAATATTTGCTGCTTAAGCAGCTCTATTTAAGTGGACCTTGATTACCGTCCAAGGATTTCCCCATATAGAAATTCCTTGCACATTAAAATCAAGCATTTCTCCAATGTGCTCCCTTCATAGTTTCTCCAGGGCCCAATTTCATAGAGTTGCTTAAGCATTGCATTATAAATTTCTGCTAAGCAAAAATGAACTGGACATCAGTCTCAGACTGTACATGTGACATGGTATTGTATGCTTAGCTGGTAACCTAAATCTGCTAAGCATACATGTTTTGTGCTTAGCTAATCTTTATAAGAACTCCATGAAATTGGGCCCAGGCCTTAAGGTGTCAAATACTGGACATTTCCAGTCCCGATAATAATGTGGCTCAATTTCATAAAATGGCTGAAGCACAACAAATTTACTAAGCACAACAAGATTATGCTTACCAGAATAAGGCCACCAGCCAAAATATCATGTAACGTGTACATGTACCATAGGTGACTGGTATCCTGCTCATTTTTGCAAAGCAGAAAATTGTTAAATAGTATTTGCTGCTAAAGCAGCTCTATGAAATTGGGCCCTGACATGTAAAGAAATTCCTTATAGATTATATCAAACATTTCTCAATTTTCTCCCATCATAGTTTTCTCCAGACCTAAAGGCTTCAGCACTAGACACTTTCCTAAGTTCCAAAATTATTTACTGAACTGTAAAAGACGACAAAAAAATCATTTTATGATGTGACCATTCTTACTCAGACTCATCGTGGTAGCATTACAAGAGAAAGTAGCCGCATTCGATGCCGTCTCGTTTAAGAGTCGTTTCTGCATCACCAGCTGCTACCCAGCGAGCTCTCCCAACCTCAACCCTCTGGCTCTAGGCTCAAGATGGCTTGCTTATGCTGATAGAAAGGTTAGCAATAAATCAGACATGCATCAGATCAGCTGATTTCCGTTCTCTATTCTTGGGATGTTTTTTGTGCCATGAAAAACTGAAAAAAACTACAAATATTTTAAGTGGTTCGGCTGGCTAGTTCAGTATTGAAAAGCATCCCTATTTATTATGAAATAGGACTGTGAAAAAACTGGTGGACTAGTGAAATGAAAATGTTAAGGGTAAACCCTGTTCACCAATAGAAAAGTATAATAAAAAATATAATTAAATAAAGAAATAAAGGCATAGAACAGGCATGCAACTTGTAAATATTAAAAAACCTCATAACAAAACTACAAAAATGGAATTAGTAGGATGGATAAAAGTTAAAGGGAAAAATTACACAATCATAAGACAACCTTGTTTCAACCTTTTGGGATTATAGTGGCCATAAGTGGCTGGTACCAAGATGCCCGCAGTGGCCGCAAAACACCTGCAAGATTTGACCTACTTTCCACTGTTTCCACAGTTAACATACTGTCTACATAATTCTAAAAACAAAACAAAATTTCTGTTTGGCCTTATTTTCTTCGACATTTTTTTTTAAAAACTAGAGTCAAAATATCAACAATAATTATTAGCCATTTGGTGACGATTGGATTGCAAAGAATCCAATGGTGTATACAGGGTTAAATTTGTACTGTTTACTAAAAGAAATATTTGTTATGCATGCAACAGGTCCTGTAGAAAGTTTTTCCCTTTTTTTATCACTCTTGGCATAACATGTACACTGTAGCCGTAAACTTTAATTCCGGATCTATAGTATTTGTTGGTTTATTACCATAAAGTGAACATATTGTCTGCGATGCACAGAGTCTGTAAACCTCCTAGTCTAGAAGAAGGGGACCCAGACTCACAAGACATTTTTCAGAAATGTTCACTTTGTCCAATCTCATCCCTGTAGCTGTATGAATGGGTCACTATTAATGGAAATAATATCAGGTAAATGGCATGAGAAATATTTTACTTACTTTGAAACAAGAAACCCTTGGAGAGAAGAAACAAAGCTGTCATTATAAAGATGTTGTCCTCAAACAGAGCGTTTTTGGCAGTGTCAGCAACATTGTACCACAGAGCCTTCAATGTTTCCACCCTCACACAAAAAAACAACCTAAAAAACCCAATGTAAAACTAAGTATAGTTTACTTAGTTTAATATATAAATGCCTAGATAGTTCTCATTATTTTTAATTCAGATGTTCTTGCTTTATGTGATATTTTTTGTCACTGGTGGTCGGGTTGGCGTAGTGGTATCTTTCCTCACCTTCCACCTCTAGGACCCTGGTTTGAATCCCACCGGGGGCACTATGTGGATTGGGTTTTCAGTCCCTAACCTGACTGCGTGGGTTTTCCCCTGGAATAATTCTCTGGGGTTTTCCTCCCACATCTAAAACTGAAACTTCCTTCCTTGTCTTCTCTCCATTGGGTTCTTGGCTATACTAGTACAGTGATTAAGTTCGCTTTTCTGAGAGTCCTTGGCTTCACAACCAGAATAATTTAAATGAAATGAAATGAAATGATTGTTTATTTATGATGCAGCTAGTAGCAACTCATCAGAGTGGTGGGGGTGTGTGTCGAGAGTCCGGACAGTCATATAAGGCCACAGTCATCCATGCTGCTAAGGTAATCTTATACAAATATTGGATGCATGTGAGTGCATTGTCTCAGAATATAATCACGAGGTGAAATCTGGACTATTCCATTTCACGAGGGGCGAAGCCGAGGGAAATGGAAATGCCAGATTTCACATAATGAGTATAGTCTGCGACAACGCTGGAATGAAATGCATTTAATATTGTTTTATATAACTCAGACAAAGATCCTTTTCATTTGAAATATGTTATCAACAAAGACGAAAAAAGGACATGGAAACTCGTCCACCCCACACTCTGAACACTGTGAAAACCCCTTCTAAATAATGTGGACGACTTCATGTAGACACCAACCCTGTCCGCCGTGACACAACGTTGCCTTGTTTGGACGAACCGACGAGAACGACTGTTTTGGGAACGACCCTGAGAATTAGACATCGAATATTCAATATACCTGTACTATATTTGTTTCTTACAACGGTTACAGCAGTCCAACTTTGCAGCAGTAAATACATGGCAAATATTGCCCATTGCGCGTGAATTGCGGGCTGATACGCATGAACTGCGGGCCATTATGCCCAACAGCAAAAGAGTAACAACATAAAACCAATTGAAATGCTCAGATTTTATGTAGAGCTTTTAAAACCTAATATAAACATCAAGTAAGAAGTAAAATACATTCTGAGGACCTTGCCTCGGCCAAAATTTGCGTCCAGAGTGCCCAACAGTTTTGAACAATCTTGGGGAGAACCCTGCAGGCATGACCACTAAAAACATAACCACTATTGACTTTTTTTGTTCTCTTCCTCAATTGAAATTTCAGGCGATCACCAAAGGAATCACAGCCTTCAGTGAATCCCTGGGCAAGCTAGCAACCTCCAAGCTGTCTACGTCACCTCCAAGGCAGGATAGCACCGTTGATAAAGCCAACACCACACCCCTGAACACCAAGAATGGTGTCCCAGGGATTGTGACTGTCATCGACACGCTGTCTGTCGAAGGAGAGGTAAGAGTCTGAGAAATTATTCAATTATAAACCACAAGGGAAACTGACTGGGTTAAAAAAACCAAAATTGGGTTGAACAAAGACTAATTGACTAGAGCTGGACTTAACCCTGCGACCTCCGGATTAACATGCTGGCGCTCTACCAACTGAGCTACCTAGCCCTATGTTGGCGGTCTCCCTATTTTATCAATATCTTTGTTCGGGGTTGCCAGTCAGAAGCCATTTTAATCTTTAACTACCATATAGCCAGGGATCACACCCAAGTTTACGGACACAACTTGGGAAGCGGTAGCAGAGGGATCACCTTAAGGGGATCCACCTTTTATTTCAAATATCAAGTAATAATCCACAATTCAGTTTTCCTTGTGGTTTATTACTTGATATTAAACTTTTAATATTCTATGTAAAATTTATTTTCTTATTCTCTCTCTTTATTTCAAAAGTTCTAGCTCAAATGGGAAAGGCATTTTAATGTACATCAAGTACAACAACATGTTTGTTTATTTGTTAAAGAAATCATTTAATCAATTGAATCAAAGTTTTGAGACACTTAACCATTATTTCCTAAAGCCGGAGGTTCCATGTGTTGTGTAAGCTCGTAAAAGAATCCAGTACACTTATTAATCAGATAAGGGGGTTTGTCTCGGTGTTTCTGGCAAGGTGTTACATAAATGGGTCTCATAATTCAAAAACTTTGAAAACCTGTCTGGAAATAAATATTGGTAAGCGCTTTGAGACGCTGTAGATGAAGTGCTACATAAATTATTATTATCAACATTAGGAAATCCACTTTGTATAGTCAGTTTGGTAGAGTGTATTCTATTCACGGGTTAAACATTTTCGTCTGTCCTTCACAGTTCAACGTGAATGAAGATTCCAGCGGGGACGGTATAGTGGCGCACTTCCACGCCCACATCAACGAGTCCATATCAGCATTGACCTTTGACCCGAGTGGGAGCTTGCTCTTCACAGCGGGGTCGCAAGGTCACAGCTTTCATATATTCCGACTGATGAACCATCCCTGCTCGTCTGGACTAGGGACCGTGCACCATCTCTATGTCTTGTACAGAGGGGATACCGCTGCAAAGGCAAATATTCTTTCAAATTATTCTTTTTGAAGAAAAAAAATGGTGATGACTTATTTTCCAGGTGTAGGCTAGAGGACTTGTTTTTTCACTTTTTCTGTCTCTTTTGTTTGTTTATTTATGTTTATTTATAAATTAAAGCTTTACACGTATAAGACAAATCAGATAGACACAAAAAGCCTGGAGATCATCATCTAAAAGATCAACTCTCTCACTCATAATTGTATAAAAAGACAATGTCAAAATGTAAAAAAATCAATCAGGCAACATCAGTATCCCCAAAAAGGCCAGCTCCATGAAAAATATATGAATACAAATATGAACAAACCTAAAAGATAATATTCTTTATCCCCGATTCAAATTTAACATCTATTAAATTGTCGCAGTCCCCGCTGCTAAAATATAGGATTCGAACTGCCTCTAGCTACCGGGCAATCTCGGTGGTCTAGTTGGTAAGACATCTGCTCTAGAATTGCAAAGGTCGTGGGTTCGAATCCCACCCGAGTAATATGCCTGTGATTTTTTTCACAGGACTCGGGGGAAAGTACTGAGTATACAGTGCTTTACACACATCGGTGTACGGGTAAAACCAAATATAATAAACCTAAAAGAGCCTAATATGTTTATAAATGATATTTTAATACCAGTTGTCATCTCCCTTGCTTGATAGCTAAATTTGCTTTTAGGCCATGTCCGAATTAGCGGCTACAGCTATGGCTACGGCTAGATTTCCATGTCATCATGCGTTGAAGTATGGGCATCCTTAGCAACGCCCTTACCAACAGTTGTAGCTGTAGCCATATGGCCTCAGTCAATTCCCTAATCTTGCTGTTTGTAAATTTTAAATCTACCACAGCCCTTACAAATTCAATAATGCAGATTTCTCAATAGACCCCTTGCATTGGCCCCTATGAGGTCAAACAATGTAAACTTGCATGCATGTATGCTCTGCGCACAACTCTCAGCCAATGACAAGTCTTCGTTGACCTCAATGAGGGCGCTGTTAGGGGCTTGTGACTTTATATGCAAGGGGTCTATTTGTCTTGTGTTGATTTACAAAAATATCTTCACACGGTTAGTAGAATGTTTTGTTGTTATTTGTTGGTAGGTTCAAGATGTTTCAATTACCAATGATAGCCGCTGGGTCGCCGTTAGTACCATGAGAGAAACTACGCATGTATTTCCCATTACGCCATACGGAGGTAAGCAATCTAACATGTTAATCTTTATCATTTTGGGTTGAAAAAAGAGAAATTGACTAGAGCGGAACTTGAACCTGTGACCTCCGAATTATCGTGCCTGCGCTCTTCCAACTCAACTATCCTGCCCTAATGTGACGGTCTCCCTATTTTGTCAACATCTTTGTTCGGGTTGTGCCAGTCAGAAGCCATACAACCTGTAACTGCCGTGTAGCCAGGGATCAAACTCAAGTTTACGATACAACCTGGGAAGGGGCATCAGAGGGATCGCCTTTAGGGGATACTTTTTTTTTAAAAAAATATCAAATAATAAAAAAAAAAAAGAGACCTTTGGTATAAAACACAATTGTTACTTACTGGCCACACAACCCAATAGCAGAATTTTTTTTTTATTTGGTCTTTGATAAAGACATTGCCTACTGTGGAAACTCGAGACCATTAACAATTTTGTGCATGTTAATAATTAGGATACGTTAGTTGATTGGCCAGCTGTATTATTATTCAAATTTTCACCTTGGAGTTTGTTTTTTTTCTTCAGGTTATTTTGTTGTTGAGGTTTTATAGGTGTCATTTTGTTGAGACTTGTGTTGTGTTATGGACATAAAATAACAGAGTACACTTTTTTTAAGAGAAGGGGGTTTGCCTCGGTGTTTCTGGCAGGGCTGGTTGCAGATTCAATTCCCATTTCACCTGACGCCATCACACAATAATTGTTGCTTGTGCCATTTTGGGAGTTTTTCCTGTGTGTTACTGTGCAGTGCACATTTCCAGGTGACGCGTGTGCAGTAAACGCCCTCCATATATTTACATGCTCATTATCTTGACTCCTGGAGGTCAGTGCAAGGAGTCAATAAACCTATACAAGGTGCTTTATAAATGGGTCTCGTAATTCAGACATAGCGGTGAACAACTGTCTTTAAAAAAAAAAAATTATGCAAGTTGCCCCCGATGGGTAAAATAATAATAATAATAATAATAATTTCTTCCTCACAACTTCTTTGATTTCTGTGTTTCCTTGTTATTTGCTGTTCAATTATACTTTATAACTTACTTGTTGTGTTCATTTGGAAGTTATGGAAAATAAACAAACCTGAATTGAATTGAAAAACATAATAAAAACATTTCCATTCTGCATAACACCTGTTAAAATGCACAGAATGGAAGAAAAAGATAAAGAAAAAAGACTGGTCACCAGGCCAGTGCCCAAACCACAGTATGGGGATACGTCTGTCCTGCCAACAGAGAACTAATAGTTACTAATTACATATAGGCATATGATCCCTGCTGACATCGGTAAGGTTTTGATCTTTTCAGGAGACCGACGCCTCTAACCCTACCTATGCAAAGAATCTAAGCTAACTGGCAAGGCAACCATAGAAGAAAGACAAACAAAAGACACAAAAGAACAAAACCACCAATAATAATATAAATAATTATTTCCTCAAGCTTGTTTCTGATCATATTTGTTTGATTTATCACCAGGTCATGTAAGCTCAAGAACCCACACTCCAGCAAAGATAGTCAACAAGGAGAGTAGATTCCATAAGAGTGCTGGATTGGATGAGTTGGTTGACCCAGGAAGGGGTAGTCCCGTCCAGGGTCTGTCAGAAAGCCCTACGTCCTCAGGTAAGCTTGGTACACAGGTTGGCTCGGTGGTTTCTTTCCCTGCCTTTCACCTCTGTGGACCCCTTGCATGTGGATTGTGTTTTCAGTCTCTTTCTGATGGCGTGGGTTTTCTCCGATTGGATGAGTTGGTTGACCCAGGAAGGGGTAGTCCTGTCCAGGGTCTGTCAGAAAGCCCTACGTCCTCAGGTAAGCTTGGTACACAGGTTGGCTCGGTGGTTTCTGTCTCTGCATTTTCACCTCTGTGGACCCCGGTTCGAATCCCACCTCAGACCCGGAGCCTTGCATGTGGATTGGGTTTTTAGTCCCTGCCTGATTGCATCATAGGTGTTCCCCCATTTAGGGTTTTTCCTCCCACATCTAAAACTGAACTTTTCTTCTTGTTCCTATTCACCATCCTGTTATTGGCATTTTCACTGTTGAGTGTGAAATGAATTAAACAAATAAACAAATAACTGTTCATCATACTGTTTACCGGTGATTGTACATTGTTTTTTCAAGCCTACTGTAGCTCTAAAGAATTGTGCGTCTCCAATGGGATGACTTTGTTGTTCATTTTTTTAGTGGAAATCTTTTTTGAGCTTTTCATTTTTACCCAGTTTATTTGTTAAAGGGTCTGTATACCTTTGGTAATGACTCTGAAAATTAATGGCAATAAAAACTTACTTGGTAAGAAGTACAGCAGCTTTGGATAGTATAATGCATTTTGAGAAACCTTTCTCTTCGAAGTACTGTGGTTATGGAAAAAGATATCAGTTTTTATCCCCCAAAATTTGAATCTGAGAAGCGTTACTGACAGTAACATTTCTCAGATTGTGTATTCCAATTGCAGATTATTCTTCCTGCGTGGACATAACTGCTCCAGATTTTCGGCAATATCTCAAAAATGCTACCACCTTTTGAAATGAAATTTTCACAGGTTATTTTTATGGTATTCATCTACATTGAAACAAACATAGAGTTCCAATAACCAAATGTATACAATCCCTTTAATTGTTTTTTTACTTGTTTTTCACAATTACTATGTACACATATTGTTAGTTTTTATTCATGAAATTGAATAAATATTGTGCTGAAGTTTTCGTAAGTTTGAATCTTTTAATTTGAAGCTATAAACCACAAGGGAAACTGAGTAGGTACATTTAAATAAATTTTGCGATAATCAAAGACAAATTTACTAGAACAGGATTTGAACCTGTGACCTCTGGATTAACATGCCGGCTATCTAGCTATGTGTGGTATTTTGTCATGTTTGTTTTTGGGTACCAATCAGAAGCCAATCAACCTTTGTTCATCCCAAAATAATTAAATTTTTAATTTGTTCAAAGTCTGAGCATAGAAAGAAACATGTGTGACGTTGTTTTTAAAAAGAAATAAATTTTTGTAGGATTTGAGGCATTGCACGGCGAGGTATCAATGTATATTCGGTTTGCGGTAACACCATGTGCATGTCTACTTTGCTGAGTAGATTTTGTTCTTTGAGAACATGTCTTGCTTTGACTTGCTATGTATTCTACTGCTGCGAAGTAGGTAGGAAATCGGTCGGGACTACTACTTTCGCTTAGTGGATCAAGGTGACTTCTCGTTAATAACTTCAGTACTGCAGAGTGAGTTCTTAATTGGTCTCAATGTTTCGACTAGCTTGCTCGAGACTGAATTAATATTTTTTGATATAAATTAATTTTTCTGATATAATTGTTTTCTGTTTGTCAGGTTTCCACTCCCCTGAGCCGATTACCGCCCTCGGTCAAACCAGTACCCTCAACAATTCCACCCTGAATAACCCACGCCTTCCTCCGTACCCCCCGCCCGTCACCGTCGTCCCACTCGCCCAGATCAAACAGCCAGCAATCCTTGCCTCGGTGGGTGCGGTTACGGGGATGACGGGGAACGCTACACGCGCTAGGAGTGCATGCTCGCAGACCGCCGCTGTTTGTGATTACGTCTGCATCAGTACGTGCTTCGGGAGCTCCAGGGGTCACTTTGTCACCAGCTCAAAGGGGACCAGGGAAAAGAATGGTGAGTGATAAATGAGTAAGATTTTTTTTTGTCACCAGCTCAATTGGGACCAGGGAAAAGAATGGTAAGTGATCAATGACCAGAGGGTTTTCTTTGTCACCAGCTCAATGGGGACCAGGGAAAAGAATAGTAAGTGATAAACAACTGAGGGTTTCCCCCGAAATTTATTATGAAGCTGTCAAGGTAAAGCTTTCAAGAAAGTTAGATTGAAGTTGTCACAGTTGGTTGTATTTTGTTTTCATTGAGGAATGTCGTGGTCGAGTGGTTTGGTGCACCGGACCAAAGTTCTGATGGCTAAGTTATTAGGGTGTGGGTTCGATCCTGGTCTTGACACTTGTGTCCTTGAGTAAGACACCGTAATTGCCTCTCTACACCCAGGGGTAAATGGGTACCTGTGAGGGCAGAGATGGTTCTTGTGATTGATTTAGCTTGATGCGCTATCTACTTGAAAGCACAGGCAGCCCCAGAGAGCTGAGATGGTTTAAGAAATGGAGTGAATTTTCCATTGATATTTTTATCTGCAAGTGTTGGATATTAATAATAATTAAAATAATAATAAATTTTGAGTGAATTGACCAACCGTTTGAAACCATTCAACTGCACAGGTTTTGTATGGGTCACACAGCTGTGCAAAGAATTAACTAAATCACATGGTATCATATTGCAGGCTGGCATAGTTTGTCTATCATTCAAAACCACAGTGGATGATATTGAATGGTCAGACTGTAGGAGGGTTAATAGTAACTGCTCAACAGTAATGGCCAGACAGTAGGAGGGTTAATAGTAACTGTTCAATAGTAACAGTAACTTGTTCAACTGAAACTCTTTAACTTCGTTCATTTGAAATTCCAGATGCCACTAAGCAAACGGCAGTTGATTCACTTTTCATCATGGGTTGCCATGGGAACCTAGCAGAAAACATTCTGGAACCCAAGATGGTGCAGACGGGCACCAGGAAGACCGAAGAAACGGGGCTGGAGCTTGGGGTCACGGAGCATGCCCACTGGAGCTTACAGAGGTCAGTGTAACGTAGAATAGTGGTTAATTTTTCCTTTAAAGGTTTTTGTCCTTAAAAGGAATTGATATTTCCATCAGTTATTTTTTTGTGCTATATAAGTTTGAGCTTATTATTATAAATAATGATTATTTAGTATTTTCTTGTATCTATTTTTCTCTATAGGGGTATGAATTGGTCTGAGCACAGACCACCTCTTGGTGGATTCAACCATCTCTTATTAACCAACGAAGCCCATCATTGTGCAGCTGATAGTTCAGGTAAGACACTGACTTGCGTCTATTCATTTGATTAACGGGTTTGGTTGTAGTAGGGGTGTTTGTTGAAATGTTTGTTTTCTGTTTGTCTGTCTATCTGTCTGTTTGAGCTTGTATGCTGCTCATGTGACCTGGGCCCAATTTCATAGAGCTGCTTAAGCACAAAAAGTAGCTTTGCACAAAATAATTATGCTTACCAGAATAAGGTTACCAACCAAAATACCATCTCACATGTACTACTTGTGGCTGGTATCCTGCTTATTTTTGCTAAGCAGAATTTGTTTAAGCAGTATTTTCTGCTTAAGCAGCTCTATGAAATTGGGCCCTGAGCCCAATTTCATAGAGCTGCTTAATCACAAAAAGTAGCTAAGCACAATAAAATTTTGCTTACGAGATTTAGGTAACCAGCCAAAGTACCATGTCACATATACATTTTGTGACTGGTATCCCGCACATTTCTGCTTAGAAGAAAATTGTCAAGCAATATTTTCTGCTTAAGCAGCTTTATGAAATTGGGCCCGTGGAGCTGCTTTAGCAGAAAATCATGCTTAAAACATTTCTGCTGAGCAAAAATAAGCAGGAAACCAGTCACAGACCTGTGCATGTGAGATTGTATTTTGGCTGGTAACCTTTTGATGTGCTTAGCTACTTTTCATGCTTAAGCAGCTCTATGAAATTGGGCCCTTTTGTTGTGTAATTTTTTCTGCTTAGATTGGCGACAAAATATGATTAAGAGCTGCTTAAGCAGAAAATATTCATGAGCATTGTTCTGCTAAACAAAAATAAGCAGGATGCCAGTCACAGACTGTACATGTGATATGTTTTTTTGGCTGTTAACCTTATTCTGGTAAGCATAATTTTGTTGTGCTTAGCTTAATTTTGTGCTGAATCAGCTCTATGAAATTTACCCAGGTTTGCTACATCACCTACATGTATGTATGGTAATAATTGATACAGGACCGGCACACTTCATGTATGTAAATTACTTGTTATGATGAAAATTTCAAACCGGAATATTTATATCAAAGTATTTTTGGGGTGGGGTTCGAACCAGTGACCCCCTGCCATTCAAGACCAGGGCCCAATTTCATAGAGCTGCTTAAGCACAAAATTTAGCTCTATAAGCAGAACAAAATTATGCTTACCAGAATAAGGATTACCAGCAAAAGTACCATGTCTTATGTAGAATCTGTGACTGGTATCCAGCTTATTTTTGCACAGCAGAAATTTGGTAAGCATAATTCTCTGCTAAAGCAGCACTATGAAATTGGGCCCAGATGCCTTAACCACTAGACCACCGAGCTTGCCCGGTGACACGATGCCCGTTCGAATGATGTTATTAGCAGCGGATGACACAACTATTGAATAGGCTATGCAATAATTGCATCAGGGATAAAGACTACGCCAATCTGTGCGTTCCCCGAGTAAGGTCATGAATGTCACACGAGGCAATTTTCAGGCAACCTGTTTCAGGCAATCTCCAATAAGAAAATTCATTCACACTTCAGTTTTCTAATTATTGTCTCTGGAATAGTGAGTTACAGCTAGAAGAATGTCTCTTGTGCTGCCGAAGTGTTCCTTGTGCATACAGTGCAAGTGGTTGCCTTCAAATTGCCTTGAAAAATTGCCCTGTGTGACATGGCCTTTAGGGCGTTGTCACACCAGGCAACTTTTACAGGCAACTTGGAGGCAACCAACCGCAGTGCATGCTGCAGGACAACTTAGGTAGCACATCAGTAATTTTTCAAACAGTGTCTTACGATCCCCAAGAAAATTATGTGAACATTCAAATGTAAACGCCTTTTCTTTGTGAAGGTTGCCTGGAGTTGGTTGCCTGTAAATTGCCTCGTGTGACATGAGCCTTACATGTACATAAAAAATTCCACAGGCGTACTTCTCAGGTGGGATATCAAAGTACTCTCTTAAAAAATCACTGATGCTCTAGCACTTATCCGATGTTTTTTTTTAAATTTTTAAACAGGATATTTGCTCAATTCAGTTCCGAGAAGTGAGTCATCCGACAGTATACGTTCCGGTCACAGCAGTCCCGACAGTGACTTTGATGAACCATGGCTATCTCAGGTATTGTATTAAAAGCGTTCTAGAGTACCCATGGTCCCACGGCCCAATTTCATAAAGCTGTTAAGCAGAAAATTCTGCTTAGCACATTTCTTTGCTAATCAAGAAATGAGTGTGGTACCAGTCACAGCAATAGTAACTGTATTCTGTAACTGTAACCTATTTTTGCTAAGCTAGAGTTTTTTGTGCTTAGCAATTTTGTGTGCTTATAGGCTTTATGAATTGGGCAGTGGACCTTTCCACCTCTTCGAACACGTAGATGTAATGGGAGACTACTAACCAGACCCAATTTCATGGCTCAACTTACCGTGGAATTCTGCACTTACGGTCGCTATTCTCTGCTTACAGGGTAAGCGCCGAATTTCTGCGCTAGCTATACAAGTGGAGAATGCTAAGTAACGTGAAGTACACATGCGCACGAGCAAAAGTTCAACCTGTGAAATATGAAAAAAAATTCTGCTTCCATAAGCGCTGACTTTTCACTTGCTATGGAAAACAGAGCCATGAAATTGAGCTCAGGTAAATCTATTGTCCTTGGAAGTGTGTGTACCCCACTGAGATCAGGGCCCAATTTCATAGAGCTGCTTAAGCACAAAAAGTAGCGAAGCACAACAAAATTATGCTTACCAGATTCCTTATTTTTGCTTGGCAGCAATTTTTTAAGCAATATTTTCGGCTATCATTGTTTGAGAGTTAAGCGTGGGGCGTACGCACTTACAAGTTCCCATTGTTTGACTTCAGCGATGGCAGCCTATGCAAGGGGTCTTTGGAAGGTTACTTAATCTTTTGTGGTTTACACCACCAGGGCCTAATTTCATGGCTCTGCTTACCGTAAGCAAAGAATCGGCGCTTACGGAAACAGGAGATTCCGCGCTTACGTCAAGCCTATTTTACAGGTTAGCAGGGAATTTTTAGCTTGTTGGCATGCATACTCTCAAGTTACTAGGCATTCTTCACTTACACAGCTAGCGCATAAATTCAGCGCTTGCCCTGTAAGCAAAGAATGGTGATCGCAAGCGCAGAATTCGGCGGTAAAAATGGCCATGAAATTGGGCACGGTTCTTTTCAGAACCACCATAACCCATTGGAGAGATCATCACACAGTGTTACCTGCAAACCTCAAGTTTTTAGATCACCAAAAAGGGGTAAAAAAGATTCTTATTAAATTTACTTCTGTAATGCCCTCCTTATCAACCTTCCTGACAACCAAATAAATCGCCTTCAACGACTGCAAAACTCAGCTGCCAGACTGGTCACACTTACTAGACGCATATGACACATCTCTCCAATCTTACAAGCTCTTCATTAGCTCCCAGTACATGAACGCATTATTTTCAAGGTTCTACTCCTCATCTATCATTCAAATCAATACATGGCACATCTCCGAGATACATCCAGGATTCAATACAGCTAAGTGTTTCTACAAGACGACTTCGCTCTACAAACACCATGCTCCTCAACATCCCTCGTTCTAAAACACACTTGAGGAGACCTTTCTTTTTTCACATGCTGGACCATCTCTTTGGAATGCTCTTCCACTGAACCTCAGACTAGTAAATTATCTCTCCAGCTTAAAAAGCTAACTTGAAAACTCACTTGTTCAGTCTTGGCTTTAAGTACCGTCATTAGCAGAGTTCCTTTTCTATGCGCCAGGAGTGTCTTTCGGAAAGACATGGCGCACTACAAATTTCCGTTGTTATTATTATAAGCCAAACGGTGACGGTATGTTCAATTATGGATATTTTCTAAACAGGTGGAGATGGTGACCCATGCCGGCCCTCATAGACGCCTATGGATGGGTCCTCAGTTTAAGTTCAAGACAGTACCCCAGCCCAGCAGTACCACTGTACTATCGTCAACGTCCTCTGCCTTACTCTCTGATGGGATGGAGACCAACCGGACAGCGATGGACATGACTCAAGATGATGTTGATTTCAAATCATTAAGGTAAGCCAGAGAGGGAAAAATATCAAGTACTCTTGTTTTTGTTACGTGTAGATAAGATGTTTCATTAGTAGCTGCGGCTGCAGCTTGATTGCCAGGCACAGCAACACCCTTAGCTGCAGCCGCCAATAGAATGTGCAAGTCTTGCGCATATTGAAAACGAGAAAACAACTCAAACAAAGACAATATTTTTCAATGAAATCAAATCTTCGTTTTAAATTCTATTTATACAAAATTCTTGAAAATAAAAATATTTTAAAAAACCCAAGACCTTTAAATTAAACTGTACCGTTGTAGACAACTGTCATGAGGTGGGTTTTGAGGGAAGTTTTGAAAGAGTTGGGTGATGAAATAGAGCAAATGTGTAGTGAGGAAGGCTGTTCCAAAGACAAGGGGCAGCAGTACGGGAAGATCTATCTCCCCAGGAGTGATAAGATCTTGGTTCGGTCAGAAGATGTTGACTTGCTGAACGGAGACCAGCTCGACCGGAGTTATAAGGCCTGATGAGTTGAGATAAATATGACGGAAAGCTTCATGCTACATCAGTGTAGGGCAGAAACGTATGTCATTGTACTGTATCCCCTGATGCAAGAATTACAAAGTGATTTCTTTGTTGATATTTGCAGTATCCAGCCGCTGAGGTCAGATCCAGTCCCAACACCGTATTCATCAGAAGGATCAATACGACCTCTAGCCTCTAGCCAAGAAGGGTCATCCATGTCAACATGTATAGAATATGGCTCAGGTATGTACAAATTCTTAAAATCTGCCATCTTGAAAACCAAGCCTAACTGAGCCAACAACTCGGTTACGGTTTGGTCGGAACAGCTGCGACACCGCGGTTGAACCTAACACTTGGAAGTGGCGTGTCGTGGCCGAGCGGTTAAGAGCACCGGACTCAAGTTCTGGTGTTTCTGATCAGCAGAGTGTGGGTTCGAGTCCTGGTCGTGGCACTTGTGTCCTTAAGCAAGATACTTTACCATAATTGTTTTGTCCTTCGGATGTGACATTAAGCCGTAGGTCCCGTGTACTAGGATTGGTAGTGCACGTAGAAGAACCCAAAGCCAGGGCAGTAAGCCAGAGTCAAAGCAGTGTATTTACAGAGGGCCATCAGTATTACTGGTCATTCTTCCTCTAGAGGAATGCACAAGGGTTGATTTCACTGGTTGATGATGTGGACACAAGGAATTATTATTATTTATTTTATTTTGTTGTTTTTGTTGGGAGGGGGGGGACAAATTGTGGGCCTGGAAATCAAAAAATGGGTCTCATATTTCTTTAAATTTATCTGTTCAAAACTTCCTGACACCTATATTAATTGCCAAAAATAGTTAGCAAAATCTTTCTGAAGGCCTTTTTTAGCCTATGAGAAACACTCTGCTAGGGTCGAAACGTCATGCCACTAACTATTTTATGCATTTATACCACAGATCCTTCTGGTTGCAACAGTTAATTAAATTTTCTCACCATTATTAATTTTGAATTTTATTTGCAAAAAATTATTTTGTCTGACGTCTCTCTGATAAAGACACTTTTTCTTAATACAGTGACAGTTTGTTTGGTAATATTAAAAGTTTTAAGAAGGTGTTTGTCCTGCAAATTGTGAGCACAAAACTCAGAAGCATCGATGGTTCAAAGCATCAGTATATTTACTTTCTTTTCAGCCTCTGGTTTGTGGACAAAAAGTGTTTGATGAAAAGGTGACATTGTGTTCATGTATCTATGGTTTAGACATGTGGGGCCACAGTGAAATTCATGGATTTTCTTGTGAACACAAAGCCTGTTTGGTCTGCAATAGACTGTGCAAGACTCGCGCGTATTCAAACATTGGGACCCATTAAAGTGTGTGAGTTTGTTTCCTTCAGGCGTTAAAGCAATGTGCGTGGGACCAAGGTTGGCCCCAAAATGTTTGAATATGCGCGAGACTTGCAGGGTCTATAACGTCAATGACAAATTACATAACCAAATATTGGGGTAGAGTTAAATAAATTCACACACACACCTACTCTCTCATGTCTGTCGACTCAGTAAATCAAGGACTTCTCTTTGATCTCACATTGTGTGGACTTTTTTTAAGGGATGTACTCATTGGTTTTGTACATGAAATCGAAGCGAGGACGTCCTCGCTGTTTCAAAACCACCCGGTTCCATTGTGTTTAATTGTTAAATTATTCCTTAGGACATGGTAGTAAGAAAGCAAATCTCAGCAAGCAAGCAGAATCAGCAGTAAGCTCTATGTCCTGTTTGTGTCTGTCATTTGTGGCGTGTCGTTGTTGAGCAAATAAGAGCACCGGACTCAAGCTCTGGTAGTTCTGTTCAGCAGAGTGTGGGTTCGAGTCCCGGTCATGTTACTTGTGTCCTTAAGCAAGACACTTAATTATTATTGCAGCGACCTTCGGATGGGACGTAAAGCCATTGGTCCCGTGTGTTGTGTAATGCACGTAAAAGAACCCAGTGCACTTATCGAAAAGAGAAGGGGTTTGCCCGGGTGTTCCTGGTTTGATCGGCAGCATATTGTGCCACAGCACCTTGTAAACCATTACATGGTGCTATGCAAAGGAATTGGTCTCATACTTAAAAAATGTAGCTCCACAATACCTTGTAGGAAAATACTGATTGTTGAAGCGCCTTGAGCGTCACTGAGTGACGGATTTGTGTGCTGTATAAGAAGCCACTAATATTATTACTATTATTATTATTCCTTACTTTCCCTCAACTCCTTTAAAGAGGACCGGTCATCACCCCCCGTCCTGCTCTCTCCCCCCGACCACCAGAGCAGTTGTCACTTTTCATAAAAATGGCCCAAACAACTTGTGTTACAGATAAGCGTAAAGAATCAGGCATAACAATATGTCCGCCCGAGATGACCAAGCCCGAGCCCTCGCCAGACCCAGACAGGCAAGCGCAGAATAAAGGCAAGCGCAAGAAAAAGAAGAAGGGGAAAGGCTCGGCTAAGGAACGAGATGCAGCAGCGGCAGCGGAAGCTGCGGTAGCAGAGACCACGGACGTCCAAATGGGGGAGGAGTCCCCCGAAGAGAAGAAAGAGAAGCTTGAGATATTAGAGCCTAGAAGGAATCAGGCAAATAGAGGGGTTCATGTTAAAGGTAGGAGGGTTGATAACCTGGCAGTCACTCACCGGTGAAAAGCTCGTTTTGGCTTTTTTTTGTTTTTTGTTCCTTCAGCTTGTTGGGTTTTTTTTTACACATGGAGTATCTTCTCTGAGCCAGATGTTTTTTAACAAATATTTCCTTGCCTTGTTTTGTTGAGCGCTAACATTGTTACAGTAGCTTACCTTGCTTTCTTGGTCTTTAAATTAAAGTGTTAGGCGAGTGAACCCTGATTTTGATTGAAGTAGTGGGGAACAAATTATTATGAAATGTTTCTGTAGGTTGATTGGAATGTTTGGGTGATGGATATTCAAGCTCTCTGTGGGATTCTTTTGCTGGCCTAGGAGGTTTCCTTTTTTCATTATCTGGAAGCAAAATAACTTTCTTCGGGAAAAACGGTTTTTCAAACACCCCCAAAATCTTGGTGGATAGTTGTTGGACAAAGCCATTTAGTGTGCTCGGTCTGTTTGCAAGTAGTTTTGTAGCCGTAGATTTCTAGCTGTAGAACAACAATTGCAAAACTGTTCAATTTGGGTTGATGCTGTGTTTCTGCCTTGATTTAAAACTAGTCATAAGCAAGATTTGTACCCTCCTGTTCTGACCTTTCAATATTATCCACGTGATTTGAAGAATACATGCACTATGCCAGCCTACAGTATAATTTCATGTGGTGCATGAAATCGACACGGTACGCAGTCAACCCTCCTACTGTCTGACCATTCAATATTATCCACTGAGGTTTTGACTGATAGATGCACTATGCCAGCCTGCAATATGATATCATGTGGTGAATGCATCTACACAGTACAGTCAACCCTCCTACTGTCTGACCATTCAATATTATCCATTGAGGTTTTGACTGATAGATGCACTATGCCAGCCTGCAATATGATATCATGTGGTCAATGCATCTACACAGTACAGTCAACCCTCCTACTGTCTGACCATTCAATATCATCCACTGAAGTTTTGAAGGATGCACTAAGTCAGCCTGCAATATGATATCATGTGGTGAATGCATCTACACAGTACAGTCAACCCTCCTACTGTCTGACCATTCAGTATTATCATGGAGCTATTGGTATTATCCACTGAGGTTTTGAATGATAGATGCACTAAGTCGGCCTGCAATATGATATCATGTGGTGAATGCATCTACACAGTACAGTCAACCCTCCTACTGTCTGACCATTCAGTATTATCCACTGAGGTATTGGTATTATCCACTGAGGTTTTGAATGATAGATGCACTAAGTCAGCCTGCAATATGATATCATGTGGTGAATGCATCTACACAGTACAGTCAACCCTCCTACTGTCTGACCATTCAATATCATCCACTGAGGTTTTGAAGGATAGATGCACTAAGTCAGCCTGCAATATGATATCATGACATCAATGCATCTACACATGGTACAGTCAACCCTCCTACTGTCTGACCATTCAATATCATCCACATGGTGTGAAGGATAGATGCACTAAGTCAGCCTGCAATATGAATTCATGTGGTCAGTGCAACTACACAATACACAGTTCTGTGCACAGTTGTTCCACCATAAATAGTCCATGCTGTTGAATGGTTTTGAATGGTTGATTAACTTACTGGCAAATGTAACAGTTAGAGAAATTTGTCGGAATAGAAGAGGAATTTATCATACGAAATTGAAAGCTTGATTTTCAGCCTTCCCTATAGATTTTAACAAGAGAGTTTTGATGTACTAATGGTTTGGCACAGTTTGTTATTTTTTCAGGAAATTGTGCACTGTTTCTGCTAGTTAATAGTTGAAAGATTAATGTGTTACATCTTAACATTTTGTGTCGAAGAATCGGTTTAAATTAACACCATTTGTTTTCTGAGAATCAACAAAGTTGCAGTCAGTCTTAGTGCATGTTAGCCAGGGTTGATTTTAGCAAGTTTTGGGGTTGTTTTGTACTCTCAGTTTGCACTTGGTTTTTAGGAACCGTGATTCTTAAGTACCAATACAGGTTTTGGGTTGACTTCTTCCGACATCTAAGTATTATTATTTTGAATATAATTTTTTTTTTTTAGTCACTCATGATGGTCTAGTGTTTGTCTTTAATAATATTGTTCAGACAATAGTTTATAGAAAATACATATAAAAAAAACACTGGAAAATAGTTGACTTTTGAAGGTTGTAACGAAAGTGTGACCAGCAAAAGTTTGTAAGCAATTGCTATCCGAAATTGTGTTTCAAGAAAACTGAGTGTTGAAGCTTGGTCGTTTTTCTGCCATTTGTAGGTCATTGCAGGAAAGTTAAATTCCGCATGGGAATGGAAAAACATGTCTAGGAAGTGAAATAAATAACAGTCATGCACTACTTTTAATTTGATTTTTAATCAAAAGAGTCAGTTTATTGCTTGTGACTTTCTGCTTCAGCAAAAAAGTTGTACTCTGTGTGCCCAGGAAAAAGGTTGTACAGCCTTGCAACTTCTCCCGGGCACACAACGATTATACCAACTTAGGGCACTGTGAAAAGGTTTAGTTTGGGATTCCTGCAACCCTTGCTCCATGATTCAACCAACAACCTTGTGATTGCTGGTACCGGAGTCCGATCCCATGAAATACACAATTTAATCAATATGGTGCTTAAGTAACTAGATAATAATACTTACTTAGTATGGTGCTTAAGTAACTAGATAATAATACTTACTTAGTATGGTGCTTAAGTAACTAGATAATAATACTTACTTAGACATTGTGAAAGCAGCAGTTAGCTTAGAATTTCAATCTTCAATGTTGGGATTGCTGGTACTACAGTCTGGCCGTTTGACCACAGTGCCGTATGACTTGACCATAAAGTGGTAACAACCTAAAGATAAATGTGATGTCTTATTTATACCTTTTTTCTGTTGTATGGATTAGCTTTTTACCAAACAGTCACCACCCTTGAGCCACCCTAGTAATACATGATAAATATAACATTATCCTGTTAATTTTGTTTTGTTGTACTCAGTAGCTTTTCACCAATCAGTCAACATCCTTGCGCCATCCTAGTTATACAAAAAAAAGTAATGTTATCCTGGTTTTTTTTAAATTTCTTGTACTCATCAGCTTTTCACCAAACAGTCAATATCCTTGAGCCATCCTAGTATACAAAACATGTAACTTCATCCTGTTTTTGTTCTTCTCCTCCTCTTGTACTTGACCGAGCAGTTGATCTATATGAACAAACCTAATGGTACAATCAATCAGTCAATCATTATCAATCAATCAATAAGTCAATCAATCAATAAACCAATCAATCAATCAGTCAATCATAATCGATATCAATCAATTGATAAATCAATTAATCAATCAATCGATATATTAATCAATCAATCAATCAATCAATCAATCAGTCAATCAATTAATCGATAAATTAATCAATCAATCAATAAATCAATTAATCAATAAATCAATCAATCAATCAATCATCAGGATTTTGTAGAGCACAGTCATTCTTGTTTCCTCGACAAATATATGACATCATCTTGTGGTTCTCTTTATCTTGTTTACTTCTGAATTTTTTGAGCCGGCATTTAACATTCTTTAGCTATACCTCTATGGTGCAAGATGAATTTGTGGTCAGAGTTTGGTTCATTTATCAATTATTCTACGGCTTATGACCAAGCAGCCAACCTTGAACCTACCCCAATGATACAAGAACTGTGACGTAATTCTTCTTCTTTTTTGGGTCACATATAATCGTGGACAGTTTGTGCAGACCAAGTGGTTGACCTTTGTGAACCACCCCCATGATAGGAGTAATTTGTAACTTCAGAGTTTAGCCCTTTTAGTACACTTTATATGAGGAGCTTTTAAGCAAGCTATCAACATTCTGGAGCCAACACCACTGATACAAAATAAATTTGAAATAAAAAGTTTGCATCCCCTTAAGGTGATCCCTCTGCTGCTGCTTCCCAGGTTGTATCAGCTACATGGCAGTTACAAGTTGAATTGCTTCTGACTGGCACCCACAAACAAAGATATTGACAAAATAGGGAGACCGCCAGCATTAGTGGAGCACGAGCACGTTAATCCTCAGGTCGTAGGTTCAAGTCCCGCTCTTGTAAATCTTTCCTTGTTCAACTCCAAATTACAAAATAAATTTGATGTCTGATTCGGTTCTTTTATTCTTTTTTTTCTCAGGAGCTTTTAACGAAGCAATCAATATTCTTGAGCCAACCCAATCATGTGGCATCATATATTGTTTTTTTATTCTCTGATACCCAGGTGCATTTGACCAGGCAGTCAACCTTCTTGAAGTAAGCTGTGGCAGTTGGCCTGAGAACAGTTTACAACGAGGTACCGAGATGGTTGAGGAACGATTGAGACAGACGATTGCCGACGCTATGGCTGAATCGCCTCATGGAAGGACACCCCAAGCAAGACATAAAGGTTGGTGACTAGGACTGGGAGAAGGAGGACCGTCTTGACCTAATCTTACAAAAGAAGTCTTGCTCTGTGATGCATAGCGCCTAAAGGTTGTGTAACCACCGAAATGTTCAAACAATGATATCAACAGTTGTTATGAAATTGGATTTGCTTTGTTTAACCCAATTTTTTTTAGAATTTACCTTGTCAGTTTCCCTTGTGGTCTATTTCTTTATATTGTATAGCTGAGGCTCAGCATTGGTTATGTTTACAAAACTGCTGCTGTTTGAAGTGAGACAAGCCTTATTTTAGGAAATACTTGTATCGGGGAACAAAATCTGATTGGTAGAATTCATTCTGAAGTTTAATTAATCTTTATTTCAGTTCAAAACTTGAAAAGATAAATCTGTAAAGACCAAGTTTGATGGAAGGAACAAAATATATACAAGTCATTCTTCAACAAGTAACAATGTTGTAGTGCATCTATAAGATTTCTTTTGTAAGATCTGGTCACAGTAGATCCCCTCCCCCTGACCTCACCCCACCCCCTAATCTCACCCCACCCCCTAATCTCATCCCACCCCTAATCTCACCCCCATCCCTAATCTCACCCCACCCCCTAATCTCACCCCCACCCCCTAATCTCACCCCACCCCCTAATCTAACTCCCACCCCTAATCTCACCCCCACCCCTAATCTCACCCCACCCCCTAATCTCACCCCACCCCCTAATCTCACCCCACCCCCTAATCTAACTCCCACCCCTAATCTCACCCCCACCCCTAATCTCACCCCCATCCCTAATCTCACCCCACCCCCTAATCTCACCCCCACCCCCTAATCTCACCCCACCCCCTAATCTAACTCCCACCCCTAATCTCACCCCCACCCCTAATCTCACCCCCACCCCTAATCTCACCCCGCCCCCTAATTTCACCCCATCCCCCTAATTTCACCCCACCCCCTAATTTAACCCCACCCCCTAATCTCACCCCTCCCTAATCTCACCCTGCTCCCTAATTTCACCCCACCCCCTTATCTCACCCCCACTGCCTAATCTCACCCCACCGCCTAATCTCACACCCCCCCCCTAATCTCACACCCCCCCCTAATCTCACCCCATCCAACCTCCTAACCCTCTACCTCATTTGTCACCCTCTGGATGTGTCTCTTGTATCTATCTTGCATCTCTTGCATCATATCTTCAATCCATTAGGAGCAGTGGCGTAGCTAGGGTTCTTGAGGTAACAGTAGAGGATGGTGACTCTTCACTCGCTTTGTCTTCGAAAATCTTGGCATAATTTTGAGATATTAGTTTACAAGCACGACGAAAAACCACCAACTGCTAAAAATTGAAATCTTTTAAAACACCTTGGTCGATTTGCAGTTTTGTAGTCGAGAACACAAAGTCCGAGTCCAAGCCCTCCCCTCTCAGACTGATACTAACATGTCCGAGACCAAGACTTCCCCATCGAGACCAAGACCGATACCAAGACCTCCCCATCGAGACCAAGTCTTGATTTCTAATCAACGGGGGCCATTACAGACGAAATAATTTCACAGGATGCTTACTGCCTTTACCATATTTATAACAAGTAAGCTTTCGGATAGAAATTACACCATTTATTTTCATGGTCATTACCAAAGTATGACCCTACCTTTAAGGCAGCGCCCGGGGTACATGGCGCTCCGTTTGGGCCCACGACCCAGGTAGACTCTCGCCCGGTATGCCAGTTCGATCCTCCTTGGGTAACGGACCGCATGTGCCCGGCCACTTGGTGGGGAACGGAGCTCTGCAGGCCCCCACGAGGGTGCTCCTCCGAACGCCACCAACTCCGTACTTTGCCGACCCCCCCCTAGCTACGCCACTGTTTAGTACCCTTGTTATGATTCCTATGGTCTCTTGGCTTTACTCTCCTTTTCTTATACTTAGTTTCAATCACTGATTCTACTACGCCCAAATCACCCACTCACTCTGTACAGTGGAGTGCTTTGGAATAACGGCATCCATCCTCTCCTCACCAAGACTTCACTTTCAAGGTAATCACCAACGAAAAAAGAAAAAACAACAAATAAAACTTGTTTAGTTCGATGTGTTCCTTTAACGGCAGTTAAAGGTTGTATGGCTTCTGACTGGCACCCCCGAACGAAGATATTGACAAAATAGGGAGACCGCCAACATTAGGGCGAGATAGCTCAGTTGGTAGAGCGCCAGTACGTTAAACCGGAGGTCGTTCAATTCAAGTCCCGCTCTAGTCAATTTTTCTTTGTTCAACCCCAAATCGTTTAAAAATTTACCCAGTCAGTTTCCCTTGTGGTTTATAACTTGATTCCTTGGATATAAAAAGGATTTTTTGAACAGAAGGTTACTTGTGTACCAATTTTATGCCGATCCACTTTTGAGGTAATCTTTTTGGTTTGGATTTTGCTATCAAGTGGTGGGCAGCGTACCATCTCTTAAAAAATCATCGACGACAACTTTATAAGAATTGAATCAATCTTTGAATCAGCCTACTTTTTTTCCTCATTCATTCAACATTTCGTTCTTCAGATACTAACATTCATTTAATGGTATGGTACACATTTGGTAATGACTCAAAACAAATATTAGCATAAACACTTACTTGGTAAAAAGCAACGGAGAGCTGTTGATAGTATAAAACATTGTAGGAAACGACTCCCTCTGAAGTAACGTAGTTTTTGAGAAAGAGGTAATTTCTCACTAAAATAATAAAAACTTCTTGCAAGAAGTTTTTATTCCTATCTGAAAGCACACAAATTTGTACAACAAGGGTGTTTTTTCTTTCATCATTTTCTTGCAACTTCGATGACCAATTGAGCCCAAATTTTCACAGGCTTGTTATTTTATGCATATGTTGGGATACACCAAGTGAGAACACTGGTCTTTGACAATTTCCAAACGTGTTCAGTGCCTTTAATCAACTCTTGCCATTGGGTTCCAGTTTCCTCTAGTGTATAGCTGACCCTCGAAGAGAGTCTTTTTAAAAAGAATCTTCTAGGGTCGAAACAGGAGGCCATTTCCATTTGCAATTTATTTCATCGTGTGCGTGGAAGAACGACGTAACAAAAATGTAACCGCAGAAAGGGCGTAAGCAATTAATGTGCACAAATTGTGTTTCAAGACAACTGTAAAAAACATTACAAGGTGCTACATAATTGGGTCTCATAATTCATAACTTCAATAACCCATCTTTCTGTTTAAAGTATATACTAAGCGCCTTGAGTACCTTGTTTGGTAGATACGTGCACTATATAAGACTTCAATATTATTATTATTATTATTAGTATAAAGTTTGATCAGTTTTCTGCCATTTATTAGTCATCATAGGAAGGTTAAATTCTGCATGGGAATGGGAAAACATCTCTTTGGGGTAATTCTAGCAACAAAAATGTAACAGTTATGCCACATTTGTCTTGTCGGGAGCCATTTTATTGCTTACGGCCTTTTGTTACTGGACAAAAGTACTTTGTGTGCCTGGAAGAAAGGCGTAGAGCCTTGCGCCCTTCTTCTGGGCACAGAACGATTTGTTATGCTTAATTTCTTAAGATATGTTATTAAACCATGTTGATACATTGCAAACTTCTATTCTATTCCATCTTAAACCTTGTTATCTCTACTCTCCGTCCTCCAACCTCCCACCTCCACCCCATCTCAAACCTCATCAGATGACTCTGATCTACTCTTAGACAATCCAGACCAGCTAAGCTCCAGTGCTGGGTCGGCAGACAGCGCTATCCATTCCTACGAGGCCCGTGGGTCTCCTGCACATAGCATGGATCATATCCTTGTGTTTCCTCCAGCAAGTGGTTCTCCAGACTCCAGCTAAAGCACCCCCCCCCCCCATGAGTGAGAAAAAGGACCTGCAACGTTTCACTTCACTACAAATAAATACTTAGATCTCAGTACCGACTGAGAATAGACCTTCATCAGGGTGCGGCCATCTTCAATTTTTTTTCTCCCATTCGAATCAATGTAACCAAACCAAGGCTGGAAGGAGAAATAGTCTGTTTCCTTTTTGTACAATGAATATTAACATTCATTACTGTTATTGGATACAAGGAACATATCCAAGATGGTGGCAGCTTGATAAAGGTCTACACCATCCAGTTTGGTCAGTTATGTGTTGTGAGGAACTTGTCACATTTACAAATAATTCACAAGATTGGAGACCAAATTTCCTCGCTTTCACAAACAACTTTATTTTTGTTGCAATTTTCTCGATACTGCAGGGCTCAATTTGGCAAAGAGCTAAGATTGATCCTAACTGTGTACCAATCTTAATTGCTAAGCAGAGTGTGATGTCACAATACAAATCACTACGGCGATATTGACAACTCATCTTAAGATGAATCTTAGTGTGTGACGGCATGAATTAAAGTACTGTCTCAGTTGTTATCCCATCTTCTCATCCATGGGAGACTTTTGAACACCAGGTGGCAGCAGACTTACCAGGTAAATTTCCATTTTGTACGTCGTTCTGAGCATGCTCACATTTCCAAGAACAATGGATTTTACCTGGTAAGTCTGCTGCCACCTAGTGTCCCAAAAAGTCTCCCATTGTTTCACCCTTACGCGAGACATTTTTCTTGACACAGTTAAAGAGCCGTTGAGATATAATACTAATGATTTGGAAAATGCTCTGCGGACTGCAGAATTCTGCACTTGTGGTCACCATTTGCTGTCTATAGGGTTTGTGCTAAATTTATGTGCTAGCTGTGTTAGTGAAGAATGCCATAGTAAGTTGTAGACAGGCAAAGAAACCTCGGAAAAAATGCTAAGGACGCATCCGTATTGGCGGCTTCAGCTACGGCTATGACTGTTGCTAAGGGTTTTGCTAAAGGCTTCCTATACTTTAACGCATGATGACGTGGAAATCTAGCCGTAGCCGTAGCTAGCCGCCAATTCGGACTCGTCTTAACTTTTGATACACGCTTACATTAACCTGATTCTTCTGAAACTGAGCGCTGGTTTTTTTTTACGTGAGTTGAGAAGAGTCGTGCAATTCGACCCGGATATCAGAGGTGTTTTCCAAACCTAGGCTTGGGCTCTGTATCCAACGTGGGCTCCGTCATAATGCTGAGTGTGCATTTTGCATGGTGCAAACAGAGCCTGTGGAGCAAAAGCCCAGGTTTGGAAAAGGCCCGCTGTACATCACACTTTGGGTGGCGTTCTAAAGGATACTTATTTATCTTACCAGTTACAAACATAGTTATATATAAGTATTTATTTCAGCCAGTTGAGTTTTTAAAACAATATCTGTAACACAATCCGTGTGCTTTAAAAAACATCTCTCCCAATTTTTGTGTTTAATTGATCATTTTTTGGTTTACATTTGAGGGAAGTGAACAGTATTGAAGTGAAATCAACTAGAATCTGAATTGATCTCCAAATCAATCTCAGCGCAAAAAAGTTATACACTCAAAAAAAGTCACGTTTGAGGCAGCACAAATGCTGTATCTCATTGACAGTTAGCCTTTTTGAGATATGGTGGACACTATAGGAGTGCACTGTGTGGTTTGGGTGTATACAGACAAATTTACCCAAATGTAGTAGTGTCATAGTATTGTGTCCACTATATCTCAAAATGGCTTATAAACCTAGATGTAGCCTATTTTTCCACACCATGCAAAACTTCAAATATCACTTATCCTAGATGTGCTCATGTGCTCAAGTGTGTAGACATGTTAGATGGCCTCCAATCGTGGATCCCGCTTTGTTCAACTCTTTGTCTTGACAAACAAGGACCCCTTTGTTTTCCTTTGTGATAGCAATCCTGGGGCCTATTGTCCCTTTTGTTTTAAGTCCTCGGTTTGAATGTCATTACAAGTACACACAAACAATACAAACTTACACACAAGAGACTCAATTGATAGTACCTGTACGGCTAGTGTGCACAGAAGTTTACATTTATGCGGGTTCGGGGGCCAGTTATTTGCTAGATTTAAAAGCCGGTCTTTAAATCACATGTTGATACATCTAGTGCACACCACAGTATTTATGCTGGTTCAGGGGCCAGTTATTTGCAAGTTTCAAAAGCTGGTCTTTAAATCACATGTTATTACATAGTGCACACAGAGATTTACGCAGTATTTATGCTGGTTCAGGGGCCAGTTATTTGCTAGTTTCAAAAGCTGGTCTTTAAGTTACATGTTAATATCTAGTGCATCCATACAGAAGTTTACACAGTATTTATATTGGTTCAGGAGCCAGATATTTGCCAGTTTCAAAAGCTGGTCTTTAAACCACATATTAATACACCCCTCCCCCCAATGTAATCGGGTTTCGACCAATCAGATTACATAAACTCTCTAGGGTAAATATTGATGTAAAATCGAGTTACATTGACAGCTTGAGCTATTATTTAGAATAACAAATGCTTCAAAATGTTACAAAATTGCATTTTTCTTTAAAATGAAACACCTGTAAAAACGATTTCACTGGATACTTTGGAATAATATGTACGTTCAGTCAAGTAAGTTTTTTGTAGTAACTTGGAAGTACATTTTTTCATGTCTGCAAATGATGTAATCTACCTTTAAGATTTTGTTGAAAGAGGCAAATATACCATCACAGGGATACAACACCCAGCCCAATGTTATGACCTCTAAATTACCTTTTGGAAATAATGTAGAGAGTCTGTCAAACCTCTACAATGTAACGCCTCTAAATATAACATCTCAAGACCACCAGGAGACTGTTGTTATCCAGTAGTCAGGATTTGTCTTTCTCTTACAATCACACCCCTGTATTTTTCCAGTGCTGCACCGTATCTACAAGGGAGTTCATATTTTGAGTTTTCTTAATTAGTTTTGTCATTGCATGTAGCCTCATGTGACGTGACAAGGGAGATTGCACTTTGATTCTTTTTTTTATTAAGAGCAATATCTGAATGATGCGGCGTGTAACCTGAAGGGAAGGTTTGTTTACGGTGTATGCTTTTAGATCAATTCAATGGTTCTTACTCGTGTGGAGAATTCTTCTTTGAAAAGGCCAACCGTAATTGTGATTGGAAACAAATTAGCGAGACAAATTCTGAAGATGTGTACAGTAGCGATGATTACAGTCTGCAGATCTTGGGAGTTAGTGGAACGTTGGGGGACGTCGTACAAAGTGCGTGGTTTTGTTTGTGCAAGTGTTTTTGAGGATTGGAACGTTGGGCCACGTTAAAGGGACACGTTGCCTTGGATCGGACGAGTTGGTATCATAAAAGCGTTTGCAACCATTTGTTATAAAATGCATATGGTTAGAAAGACGTTATAAAAGTAGAATGCAATGATGCACACAAATATGCCTTGAAATTGCGTTGTTTTTCCTTTTACTTTGCGTACTAACACGGTCGGCCATTTTGTGGAGTCAACATTTTGACTCCACAAAATGGCCGACCGTGTTTGTTCACGATGTAAAAGGAAAACCACGCAATTTCGAGACATACTTGTGTGGATCATTGTATTCTACTTTTAAAACATCTTTCAAACCATATGCATTTTATAACAAACGGCTACAAATGCTTTTTATAGACCAACTCGTGTCATGGCCTGTTTCTGTGTATAACGCATTGGTTATTGGTTACAGCACGCCTAGTGACCTTAAAAAATGACCTTTGTGAAAGGTCAAGTTGTGACCAAAATAGAGTTTGGGAAGTCGGCTTTGAGCTTGTGTACGCCTTGACTGCAGTCATTGTTGAGTTTTGGTTTGCAACTTCGTAAAAAGAGTTGTATTTTACAGCTTAAGCATGGTATTACATTGATTTAGGACAGGGATGGGGTGAAAGCGTGCATTTTTAATTTTTTTTTTTAAATAAATAATAAAGCAGTGAATGTGGGAACCCACCCAAAGGCCTCAAAAGATGTTTGACTACTTTAGAGACTTGCATGGTCTATGGCCCTTTTTGAAGCCATGACTTTGGCTTGGGGCTTTGGCTTGGGGCTCTGGCTTAGGTTCGGTCCGCTTGCTTCAAGTCTCGTACCAAATGCACATGTTTTCAAAATAACTTACAGAGCCTAAGCTGGGCCCAACTTATTGTAAGCAAAGAATCGGCGCTTACATAAGCAGGGAATTCCACACTTACATCAAGCGTATTTCACAGGTTAGCAGGGAATTTTTTACTTGTGCACGTGTGTACTCTACGTTACTAGGCATTCTTCGCTTTGCTAGCGCAGAAAATCGGCGCTTGCCCTGTAAGCGAAGAATGGTGATCGCAAGCGCAGAATTCGGCGGTAAGCAGAGCCATGAAATTGGGTCCTGGAGCCGAAGCCCAAGCAATGGTTTTGAGAAGGGCCTTTAAGTAAGAAATGAACTTGCTATATTGAAAATAATTTTGGAATCAATTATTTAGATATGAAAACCTCTTGTGTTTATTTCCTCAAGAGGAACAAACAAACTTTAGCTTCCCTTCATAATTGCTTAAATTCAGTTGAGTGACCAAAACCAAAATAAAAATTCTGCAAAAAAAAATACAAATTACGTTAATTTAAATGTTTGGTTTAAGTAACGCATTAGAAGGAAAGGTTTAATGGTGATTAACCGCTATAGGTTCAGAAACAACAAACCTAAATTATTTTTTGCTTTTGTTTAATTTCTTTGAGGGTGTTAATTATGGAATTTGTTTCCTCCAAATTTGCTTTTGTTTTGGTTATTTTTCAAATTTTGACATTTTGAATGGTGCTTTTAAATTATTTTAAGTAATTTCTCTGTGCTGTTGTTATACTTTTTTTTGTTTTTTCGATTTGAGGTAGTATCACTTTTGTTATCTTTAAAGATTACTGTAGAAGTAGACCATAAAAACCTAAATAAAAAGAATAACAAATTGAATTTAAACATAAATACTGATTGAATTGAAACAAAACTAAATGAAGTCATTATAATTAATTATTTATTAAGTGTTAAACCAGAGATAACAGTATAAGGGAATTAAAGCACAACTTTGTTTTCTTTTGCAATAGTGAACTAGTTTTCACTCTGGATTTATTTATTTTTTCAGAACAAAAAATACAACCAAACTGAAAATTTCATCTAATTCGATGGTCAAGTTGTAGAAAGAAAAAAAACAAAAATTGTCAAGAATTTTTATTTTCTGCACTTTCTCTTTGGGCTTATTTCAATTGTTTGTAGCAACTGAAATGAGAAATAGTTGAATTGCGGGGTCATCAAATGCTATTTTCTCAGCTCTGAGAAGGAATTTCTCTGGAGGATTGGTGCTGGTATGAACTTTAGATAGAATCAGTGAGCTATCCAATTGGAACGAATCAGTCTTTTTCTTTAAAAATTACCAATCCTGATTTTTGAAACGTTTTTGCTGGGATTTTTGAGTTGGTGGTACAAATAAAACCACTTCTATAAATAAACACAAACCAACGTACTTACCTATTATCTCTGCATAAATAAATTACTAATATTTCAGTTGCCCAGTTCTGTAAAATAAAGGTGGACATTTTTTTCAGATTGATCATTCCAGAGTTTCCACTATTTGTAAAAATTGTAATCAATACAGAATGTTATTGTGTTCTGAAGCCTGGTTCACGCCAAAGCAAGTGTGAAGCGCCTTATATAAGGTCAGTACGCGCTGTTTGTCCAAATGTGACACAAGAATAATGGACTTCGCTTTCGCAATTTGCATGAAGTATGAACCGGGCTTAAACAGTGCTTTGCTGACACTTGAAGAATAATTTTTTTTTTTTTTTTTTAAGTACGTGTTTGCGAGTCAAAGGTCTCCTCAAATGAGAAAAAAAAAGAATAATTTAACAGGAAAAACTGGTGCAGAAAAGTTGGTAAAGTTGGTAAAGAAGTATAAAATCTACAAATGTTCACCAGGGAAATTATTGGGGCTTATTATACGTGCCTCAGTTACTGGTACTATGCAAGCAGATGCGGATCTGAGAATTTTACCAGGTGGGGTAAAAAAGAAGAAGAAATAAATAGAAAGAAAAACCAAACAAACAAATCGAAAAATGTAACTGAAAGGTTGCAAGCGGGCTAAAGGAGTTTAGACCTGTTTCGAGATTAGTTTTGTTGTGTCGTGACCAAGCGGTTTACTGCATCGGACTCAAGTTCTGATGGCTGAATCATTGGAGTGTGGGTTTCGATTCCCGGTCGTGGCACTTGTGTCCTTGAGCAAGGCACGTAACCATAATTGCTTCTCTTAACCCGGGCGTATAAATGGGAACCTAAGAGGGCTCGGGGCTGAGTATATCTACCACTGTTTTGAACCTTGCTCTAAAGTTGTGGTTTTTTGAACAAAATTTATGCACTGTCAGTTTTACTTTTCACAATAATGGCATTGACCGCTGGAACTCATTTACATTATGATTGTGGGGAAAACAAAAAACTATCAATTTAACATCGCTTTAAACATTATTTATGGAATTTTTGTTCAGGTGGTTTTCTTTAAGAATAGTTTGACATTTTTTGATCGAATTGATGTATATAATTTTTATTTGATATGTTTTTTCATACACTTTTTTCTTACATCTTCTTGTTGTCTCAGCAGTGAAATTGGACATTAATGTTTAACTCGATGTGTGAGGTTGGACAGCCGTCATTGTTGCACTACTTTTGATAAACGTGCAGCAAAGACGGCTGCGCAATCAGGGTTAGAATACGTGCTAGGTACATATTGTACTTATTTATTTATGACAGAGGCTCACTTGCAGACGTAGGTCATCGTTTATTGATAATAATATTATATAATGTATTTATAAAGCGCTGATCGAAGGGCAGTACAAGATCAGGATATTTACTCGGGTGTCATGAATAAGACGTGTTTAAAGGGACTGTGGTTGGGATCATAGCAGGCTATGCTAAACATGGAATTATGAACTTAAACCCAGTTTCTGCACATTGCGCATGCTGGTTGTTACATCACAAAGGGCGTCGTCATTATTATATTGTGATATGACGGCCAGCGCATGCCCGCGCGCAGTAACTGGGTTAGAGTTCATAATTCCATGTACAACTACAGGCCTGCTATGGTTATGACGACAGTCCACCTTTAAAACCAGTCTTTTACCAGTAGGCTTTGCAATTCTGTTGTAAAACAATTCCTAAAAACGTATTATATAGGCGCTTTGAAAGTTGTCTAAGAATTCAGGTTGCCTCGCTTGGCATTCAGGTTGGCTCAGTGGTTTCTTTCCCTGCCTTTCACCTCTGTGGACCCCGGTTCGAATCCCAGACTAGAGCCTTGCATGGGGATGGGGTTTTCAGTCCCTACCTGATTGCATGGGTTTTCCTTATTTGGGGTTTTCCTCCCACATCTTAAACTGACCTTCATAGGTATACACAGGTACCTTCTGGCCTACGGATCACGGTGCTAGTCACTTTGAGGGTCCTTTAGTTTCATTACCTGAAAGATAAACACCTTTAAAATCTCATTATTGGAGGAAACATTCACAAACATTGATGCATCTGTGTGCACAATGCGTTGAGTAAATGACGCATTATGAAGAGCACACACTTAATTTAAATTGATACTCGAATGTATACACATGTACATTGATGTTCATTCCTTGTCTTAGATTGAAGTCATGTGATGTGTGATAAGAACTGGGATTGGCCAATGGCCACAGGTTAGGAATGGTGATTGGTCAACTGGTTCTGGTATCAATTTTCAGGGCTTTTGTTTATTTAAGTTCTGTGTGTGAAAAGGTTTATTTTACCTTGCCATTTACTGAAACGTCCATTATACAATAAGTGAATTCCTAGGGTGTTTTTCCAAACCCTGGACTTAGGCTCTGGCTCTGGCTCTGGCTCTGGCTTTGGCTCTGGCTCTTGGAGCCGGAGCCGTAGCCTAGGTTTGGAAAAGGCCCCTAGTGTGATGTGTTCATAGAGTTTTGCAAATTGATTCAGAATGAGAGTGTATGTTTCTGAATGCAGGATGGAAAGTATAGTTTTCCATTGGTACCCAAATCAACACAAATGTTTAAGCTTGAGTGTAGGGGCCATGTCACACGAGGCAAAATACAGGCAACCAGTTCCAGGCAATCTCCATGAAGAAAAGGCATTCACATTTGAATGTTCACATATTTTTCTTGGGGATCTTAAGACATTGTTTGAAAAAACTACTCATGTGCTACCAAAGTGGTCCTGTAGCATGCAGTGCAGTTGGTTTCCGCCAAGTTGCCTGTAAAAGTTGCCCCGATTGACAAGGCCCTAATACACATTACAACATAATAATGTGTTGAACTCTGATGGTGTAATCCACAGTGGCCCGGTCACCTTACCTTTTTGCAATTCCCCTCCGTTTCTGTTGGTCTGTGGTCATTAAACATAGGCCATGGTTATCTTGTTTGTTAGCTGCTTTTATTAGTCACTTCAAATCCCTACCATAAACAAAAATATTTAAACAAATTCAAAGTTGAAAGATTAGTATGCAAAATGTCAGATCTCGATTTTGTACGTACATTGGGGCAAATTTGAGAGAGATACAACTTTTTTACACGTGCGTAACTGCATTGCTATTTTAGGAGATACAAAGCTTTTTGCACTGATGACGATATAGTATAAACGCACACAAATCAAAAGGGGGGAAAAAGATGTACAAAACTTAATCCACAAGGTTTTTTTCCAGAAGCTTCCTGTTAAAGATAAATATTTTGAACATTTGTAGAAATTGTTTCTGGTTGTTTCCACATTTTGCGATCACATCCTAAAAAGATGAATCAATATTGCAGTTAGTTCCTCAAATGGCAAACACTGATCTTCAGTAACCATTCAGGACCTAAGGTCATACAGTTGCTAAAAGTACAAAATTAAGCTAAGCACACAACAATTTTGCTTACCACTAAAAGGTTATCAGCCAAAACACTATGCCAAACATGCCATTTATGACTGGTTTCCTGCAAATTTTTGCTCAGAATCTTTTAAGCAACATTTTATGCCTAAGCAGCCCCATGACATTGGGTCCTTACATTTACATTTTACAGTGTGAGATTCATTTTTTGACAATTCCAATGGTTTGCATTGCATTGGGTAAAGGCCTGCAACACTTAAGCAGCTCTTGATGTCGTTTAAAGTTACCTTAAAAAATTGGTCACATACTTTTCATTTTATGAATGAGTAAAATATATCGATGTATTGTTATTAGAGACTGTGCAAGTCTAGGGTTTTATTCCAAAGCTGGATTGTGTTTCCTTCACACTGAAGCAATGTCTCTTAAAGGCACTGTACACGTTTGGTAATTACTCAAAATATATATTAGCAAAAAAACTTACTTGGTAACGAGCAACCGGGAGCTGTTGATAGTATTGTGAGAAACGACTCCCTCTGAAGTAACGTAGTTATTTGATGCATATGTTGGGATACACCAAGTGAGAATACTGGTCTTTGACAATTACCAAACGTGTTCAGTGCCTTTAAAAGATGTAACAATCAGTTCAGAGATTAAGAACTTTATTTTGGTTTCACCTCAGCACCGGTATGTATCCTATCGGCAAGTCATTGTGTCACACCCGAGCATATCTTTCACACGTGTGCGTATCTGCTGCACGCCCAAAGTTTTCGCTACTTCCGGCTCCAAAGCCGGCATACGTTTGTGTGTAATCTTCCCCAAAATTAGCCATGTCATCATTCAAAAGCGTTTCTTTATGACAGAAACTTTTCAATCTGAGGAGAACTTAGTCGTTTGAAGCCGTATGTCAAAGCCAAGTCCAATTATGAAACTTTTCTTGCGTAAATCACACACACAAAAACTAGCTCCACGCAAATTTTATGGAATCCTGGTGATCAGTGGAGCCAGTTTGTGTGACATGGGTGTGGCTTACAGTGGAATTACTTAGTGCGCCTGGAAGAAGGTCGCAAGACTTTACGTCCTTTTTCCGGGCACACAAAGTACAACTTTTTCCCTTGTGGAATTTAACTTAACTGCAATGACCTACAAATGGCAGAAAAACGACAAAACTTCCACACTTGGTTTTCTTGAAACACAATTTTGGACAGTAATTACTTGCAGCCTCTTGCCGGTCACACTTTAATTACGACGTTCTACCGGGCACACAGCGATTACGTCACACTTACGAACAAGATACTCGGTGCTTTCCAAGTTCTGCTCGACTGTTTTTTCGCCGTCTAGGACACGGAAAGCACAGAGTATGGAGTGCAGATCTCACCTTAGTGTTCATGTAAAACTAAAATAATGTTCGTACAACCCTTGAGAGACTTGCACAACCTATTGTTAAGTAATGAAGAAGTTGCAATGAGATAAGATTTCACACTTTTCTACTGTGTACATATAAATGTATGAGAGGCACTTCAAATTCTATTTACCTTTGTCTGGATGCATTTATCAATATTTCACTAAGAGCGCACACTGCCTTTACAGCATCAGCATTTTTAGTAAACTGCTTTTGCCGGTGATCAATTTGTCCTGCATTTTGTATAACAAATTCACCGGGAAACAAAAGAATGGAAGATTTATCTTCTAGCTATAGTTTAACACCTAACGGGTGTACATGAACCTCAGAAACCTTTATTATTGCCCTCCCCCCCTGTAAATGAACCAATTGCATCAGAGAGAGAGAATGTCATTCAAAGAAAATTTTCGCAGGGCATCGGTGAAATCTAATACAAAATGACTCACCCAAATAATGCCACAGTTACTCAAAACATTCAAGATGATTTTGTCCCCCCTTTGGCAAGCTCCACTTCCAGTCGGAACATTTGTCACTTTGCTGGAGGAAAGGAAAGGTGACTCATTTCATGAAATATTGGAGTGTTTAATGGCTTTTGTTGTTGTTGGCACTGTTCTAAAAAAGTCAACTTATGTCAATTCCCGCTATTAACGATTCGGAATCCTTTTAGAGGAAGAGAGGGCATATACCTACAATTTGTGTTTTGGAAAAAATACGTATTATAAAAACTGCAATTATTTTGAAGAAGTTCTAAAAACTTGACTAATCCATTCGTTTTTGTTATATTTTAAACTTGGCATATTATTTGACACGTTTCTCGGTAACAATAATTCAACAGCTTTTCTGTTACGGTCATCTGACATTTCTTTTCTATGAAGCTGAAGTACTTCCTCTTGAAATGTCAGAAAAGTTGCAAGTCACTAAAAGGGAAAACGTAATCGTGGTTGATACAAATATGTCTTTTGTATGTATCTGGCAATCCTTCACTGCAAAAACTGGGGTGTTAAAATTGACACCATGGGTGTTGTCACAAACATATACCGAAGAGAGAATTAAAATTTACACCACAGGGTGTTAAAATAACACAAATATCTGCCAAAACAATTACATTGGTGTTATTTTAACACCCATGATGTCAATTTTAATACACCCCAGTTTTTGCAGTGTATAACAAGTATTATTTGAGGTATTTAATGATCTGTTCTGATATAGAAACATACTTCGGGGAAACAAAATAGCGGGAAATTACCAAGCTACAAAGACAAGGGAAGAATTTGGGATTTCATTCTACAAAATTATCAAACTCAACCGGGGGAAAGCTGAAGAGAGGTTTAGAGTTGAAAATCGCTGTTCATCTACAAGAGTACAAAGTTTAAAAATAAGTTTGTCTATTTAAATTAATTATTCGTTGTAAAAACAAAATAAACATAATTATTTCTCATATTTGCTCAGGACTACCACGTGGATAAACAAACATGTACAAAATGTATGTTAAAGGTGTATACGTCAACAATTCATTATGGTGTAAATAGCTGTATAAAATATTCAAATTTAATAACGAAAAAATACTAATAACAACACAGATTTACAATTTAAGCCTGTTTTGATCTTATATTACGAGATTGTATTATAGATGAAGCCTTTGAATTCTAAAAGCTGTTGGAAGAGAGGAGAGATGAGTTTGACATTTTGCAAGTTGGTAATTAAAAGGAGAAGCAGCTATTATTGCTCCAAATTGAAGCCAAGAACCTTGTCTTTACTGTGTGTTTATTTATGCTGGAGGTGACAACCAATTGTGTTCACATTGTGTTCCTGTGAAATCAAATGAAGCAGGGCATACAGCTGGTCCGGCAGAAACTGTGCTTAACAATTTGTAAGAACAGTACATGTACAATCTTTATGTTGATTTCAAAAGTGTTAAGGTTGGGGTTGGGAGAAGTGTTGGGGTTCAAATTTTTGATTAGGATATGGTTAAGGCAAGGCAATGACCGAAATGCTGTTATTAATCAATTGAAATTTCAGATTACAGTTTTCGACAACTTGTACTAGTACAATCTTTAAGCTTGTTTCACAAAGCTTGCAAGTGTTAGGGTTGGGTCTGGGGTTAGGGTTAGGGTTTGGGGAAGTATACTAAGAATTGGGGTTAGGGTTAGTGTTAAGGTTAAGGTAAGGGTTAGGGTTGGGGGAAGGGTTAATGTAAGGTGCTAACTAAAATGAAACATCAGAATTTGATTAGTCTTGACATTTACTAACAATCATCTTTTGGCCAGCAGTTGTAAGGGATGGGGTTAGGTTAAGGTTTAGGGTTTATAGGGTAAGGCGGTTGGTTAGGGCTAGGGTTAGGGTTATGGTAAGGGTAAGGGTTAGGGTTAGAGTTAGGGTTAGGGTTAGGGTTAGGGTTAGGGTTAGGGTTAGGGTAAGGGTAAGGGTAAGGGTAAGGGTTAGGGTTAGGGTTAGGGTTAGGGTTAGGGTTAGGGTTAGGGTTAGGGTTAGGGTTAGGGTTAGGGTTAGGGTTAGGGTTAGGGTTAGGGTTAGGGTTAGGGTTAGGGTTAGGGTTAGGGTTAGGGTTAGGGTTAGGGTTAGGGTTAGGGTTGGGTTAGGGTTAGGGTTAGGGTTAGGGTTAGGGTTAGGGTTAGGGTTAGGGTTAGGGTTAGGGTTAGGGTTAGGGTTAGGGTTAGGGTTAGGGTTAGGGTTAGGGTTGGGTTAGGGTTAGGGTTAGGGTTAGGGTTAGGGTTAGGGTTAGGGTTAGGGTAATGGTTAGGTTGGGGTGGATTAGGGTTAGGGTTAGGGTTAGGGTTAGGGTTAGGGTTAGGGTTAGGGTTAGGGTTAGGGTTAGGGTTAGGGTTAGGGTTAGGGTTAGGGTTAGGGTTAGGGTTAGGGTTAGGGTTAGGGTTAGGGTTAGGGTTAGGGTTAGGGTTAGGGTTAGGGTTAGGGTTAGGGTTAGGGTTAGGGTTAGGGTTAGGGTTAGGGTTAGGGTTAGGGTTAGGGTTAGGGTTAGGGTTAGGGGTTAGGGTTAGGGTTAGGGTTAGGGTTAGGGTTAGGGTTAGGGTTAGGGTTAGGGTTAGGGTTAGGGTTAGGGTTAGGGTTAGGGTTAGGGTTAGGGTTAGGGTTAGGGTTAGGGTTAGGGTTAGGGTTAGGGTTAGGGTTAGGGTTAGGGTTAGGGTTAGGGTTAGGGTTAGGGTTAGGGTTAGGGTTAGGGTTAGGGTTAGGGTTAGGGTTAGGGTTAGGGTTAGGGTTAGGGTTAGGGTTAGGGTTAGGGTTAGGGTTAGGGTTAGGGTTAGGGTTAGGGTTAGGGTTAGGGTTAGGGTTAGGGTTAGGGTTAGGGTTAGGGTTAGGGTTAGGGTTAGGGTTAGGGTTAGGGTTAGGGTTAGGGTTAGGGTTAGGGTTAGGGTTAGGGTTAGGGTTAGGGTTAGGGTTAGGGTTAGGGTTAGGGTTAGGGTTAGGGTTAGGGTTAGGGTTAGGGTTAGGGTTAGGGTTAGGGTTAGGGTTAGGGTTAGGGTTAGGGTTAGGGTTAGGGTTAGGGTTGAGGTTAGGGTTAGGGTTAGGGTTAGGGTTAGGGTTAGGGTTAGGGTTAGGGTTAGGGTTAGGGTTAGGGTTAGGGTTAGGGTTAGGGTTAGGGTTAGGGTTAGGGTTAGGGTTAGGGTTAGGGTTAGGGTTAGGGTTAGGGTTAGGGTTAGGGTTAGGGTTAGGGTTAGGGTTAGGGTTAGGGTTAGGGTTAGGGTTAGGGTTAGGGTTAGGGTTAGGGTTAGGGTTAGGGTTAGGGTTAGGGTTAGGGTTAGGGTTAGGGTTAGGGTTAGGGTTAGGGTTAGGGTTAGGGTTAGGGTTAGGGTTAGGGTTAGGGTTAGGGTTAGGGTTAGGGTTAGGGTTAGGGTTAGGGTTAGGGTTAGGGTTAGGGTTAGGGTTAGGGTTAGGGTTAGGGTTAGGGTTAGGGTTAGGGTTAGGGTTAGGGTTAGGGTTAGGGTTAGGGTTAGGGTTAGGGTTAGGGTTAGGGTTAGGGTTAGGGTTAGGGTTAGGGTTAGGGTTAGGGTTAGGGTTAGGGTTAGGGTTAGGGTTAGGGTTAGGGTTAGGGTTAGGGTTAGGGTTAGGGTTAGGGTTAGGGTTAGGGTTAGGGTTAGGGTTAGGGTTAGGGTTAGGGTTAGGGTTAGGGTTAGGGTTAGGGTTAGGGTTAGGGTTAGGGTTAGGGTTAGGGTTAGGGTTAGGGTTAGGGTTAGGGTTAGGGTTAGGGTTAGGGTTAGGGTTAGGGTTAGGGTTAGGGTTAGGGTTAGGGTTAGGGTTAGGGTTAGGGTTAGGGTTAGGGTTAGGGTTAGGGTTAGGGTTAGGGTTAGGGTTAGGGTTAGGGTTAGGGTTAGGGTTAGGGTTAGGGTTAGGGTTAGGGTTAGGGTTAGGGTTAGGGTTAGGGTTAGGGTTAGGGTTAGGGTTAGGGTTAGGGTTAGGGTTAGGGTTAGGGTTAGGGTTAGGGTTAGGGTTAGGGTTAGGGTTAGGGTTAGGGTTAGGGTTAGGGTTAGGGTTAGGGTTAGGGTTAGGGTTAGGGTTAGGGTTAGGGTTAGGGTTAGGGTTAGGGTTAGGGTTAGGGTTAGGGTTAGGGTTAGGGTTAGGGTTAGGGTTAGGGTTAGGGTTAGGGTTAGGGTTAGGGTTAGGGTTAGGGTTAGGGTTAGGGTAATGGTTAGGGTTAGGGTTAGGGTTAGGGTTAGGGTTAGGGTTAGGGTCAGGGTTAGTGTTAGGGTTGGAGTTAGGGTAAGGGTAAGGGTAGGGGTTAGGGGTTAGGGTTAGGGTTAGGGTATGCTAAGAATTGGGGTTAGGCATAATGAAAACTAAGTATACAAAATAGGACAAAAGCTCTGTACACACAACACGGCGCGCCCGCGCACACATACACACCTGCTGTGAAATAATGTTATACATTGTTATGTGAATGGTATGTGCCCTGGCATACAAAGTAATCGCGGCAGTGGTTGGGTATAAGTTTTTTAATTAAAGATGGTCGTTGGAAAATAGTGTCCAATAGACACAGCTGTTGCATCAGTGTGAAGATGATTTCACAGGCTTCGAGAATGACGTCACCCCAAAGGCTACACTGAGTTGTTCCTTTGGTTATAAAGCGGCGAGCGAGGCCATGCAGTAAAAAAATAGGTTGCTGTTTGCGTGTTGTGCACATTTGAATAGGTACTTCTGCGGTTTTGGGGTATGACTCAAGTTTTGTAAACTAAAATGGTCGAATCATCTTCTCGGTTATGATGTAAACAAATGGTATCACCAGAAAGGCAGGGATATTTTGTTTAATATTCTGATCACCCCAAATTTACAGCCTCGTCCATTTTAGTGATATGACCAATTTGAGGGTGCAACTGCAAATGCAAGCTAATGCTATTACGTGCATTGTGTGTACGCGCACACACACAGACAAGCAAATGTCCAAAACTTTTCATTATGGGTTAGGCTTTGTTTGGATTATTATAATTTGATAACTAAAATGACTTGTTAGAATTGTATTAGTCTTGACACTTGCTAACAATCATCTTTTGCCCAAATGTTGTAAGGGATGGGGGTTAGGGTTAGGGTTAGGGTTAGGGGTAGGGGTAAGGGTTAGGGTTGGAGGAAGAGTGCTAACAATTGGTATTAGGGGTTAGGGTTAGTTTTAGGGTTTGGGCTATCACTATCATTAGGGTTAGGGTTAGGGTTAGGGTTAGGGTTAGGGTTAGGGTAAGGGTTAGGGTTTGGATGGAGTTATGAGTTAAGAATTGTATTTTGACCCAGCTGCTTATAACAATTCATTAGGGTTGTTTAATGGTTCTCTTCCTTAGTTCCTCAAATATACTTTAAAAATGTTTTTTTAAAGAGGTAGTGACAGATTTGTATTGTGCCCTACCATAATCTTAACCCTAATCTTCTTAAGCTGAGGTTTTATATACTTTAGCATTTTATAAATAGGGTAAAGGTTTAAATTTGGTTCAGGGTAAGAAACTCGTGTGAGGGTTTAGGTAAGAGTTAGGGTTAGGGTTAGGGTTAGGTTTAGGGTTTATAGGGTCTGGGTTAGGAACTGACGGCAGCTAAAATGTTTTCACTTCTAATTCAAAAGAAACCTTTTTTTAAGCTCAGAAAAGAATCTATCTAGAGTATCAGGTCGAGGCCAAGAGGATCCCAAGAAGTCCTTGGATTGGTCAACTGGGTCGACCAAGTGACTGCAACCATGGGGTATAGGAGGTCAGCAGATGCACCAATGCTGTGTTGCAGATGTGAGTGAGTGACAGTTTATGTTCTAACCCTCTGGCCCTAACCCGACTTTCACACTAACCCTGACCCTTAAACCTTGAAAATATCCCTAACCCTAACCCTAAACGCAAATACTAACCCAAGCTTACTCTAAACCTCAATACTCCTTACCCTAACCCCAACTCTAACCCTAACCCAAACTTCTAACTTTAATGAAAGGGCACCCTTTAATGAGTTTTTTTACTAAAAACAAAATTTAATCACTAACCCTCAAACCAACCACCAACCCCTAACCCAAAAACTGAGCCCTAGCCCGACCCTCACCACAAACCTACCACAAACCCTGTCCCTTACCTTCTAAAAATTACCATTTGCTTTACCCTCTAACCATAATCCTATCCCATACTGTCTAACCCTGACTCTATCACTTTCTCAAACCATCACCCTTACACCAACTCTAATCTTAAACCTAACCCTATACATTTGTACAACCATAACCCTAATTCTAACCCTAACCCGGAAACCCTAACCCGGAAACCAAGCCCTAGCCCTATAACCCTTACCGAAAACCCTGATACAAATCCTGTCCATTACTATCCCATACCTTCTAACCATAACCCTATTTGATACTCTCTTACCCTGTCCCCATCCTCCTATACTAACCCTAACCCTTAATATTATAGCCATAAACTTAAACTGACCTCAGCCCTACCTCAAGCCTGACCTTAATCCCTAACTCTAACCACAGGAGGAACTATAGGAAAGGAACCCACAAGCCTCTTAAATTATTAAAAGAAATTGAGGAAAAAAATACAATCCTCAACTCATAACCCCAACCCTAACCCTAACCCTAACCCTAATGTAACACTAACCCAAACAATATTATATGTAATTGATTCAAAATACAAACCTCAACTCAAAACCCCAACCCTAAATCTAACCCTAACCCTGACACTGAACCAAACCCTAACCCTGGCCCTAAACCAAACCTGACCCTAAACCTAACCCTGCCTGACCTTAAACTTAACCCAAACCCGAACCCTAACCCTAAACCTAACTCTAACCCTAACCCTAAACCTGAACCTAAACCTAAACCTAAACCTAAACCCAAACCCAAACCTAAACCTAAACCTAAACCTAAACCTAAACCTAAACCTAAACCTAAACCTAAACCTAAACCTAAACCTAAACCTAAACCTAAACCTAAACCTAAACCTAAACCTAAACCTAAACCTAAACCTAAACCTAAACCTAAACCCAAACCCAAACCTAAACCTAAACCTAAACCTAAACCTAAACCTAAACCTAAACCTAAACCTAAACCTGAACCCAACCCAAACCACTTACTCTTATGACAGGGCACCCACAGTGTTTTTATATACAAATTTGTTCAGATAAAATTTCAACTTGTAGAATGTGGTTATTATTAGTAAAGAATGTGACAAAAAGCTAGGTTAAGGTTAGAACTGAGGTATGGGTTAGAGTTATAGATCAGCTATAAATCTACATGACTTTAATATTAAGATATTTTTATTAATCACAAGTACTCCAATGGCAAAATGAAGATCTCACCCTAACTGTAAACAGACACCCAGTTCCAAACCTAACCCTAACCCAAAGACCAACCCTAAAAACCCAATCCTAAGCATCAGCCTAAAACTGACCCTTACCCTAACCCTAACACAAATCTTTACCATAGCCTTAACACTGACTCAGACCTTGACACTGTTCTGACCCCAGCCCTAACCCTGATTCATACCCTCCCCAACCCTAACACTAACACAAACCCCCCAACGAAACCCTAAAAAAACTACCCTATACTTGTGGTGTACCTTTCCCAATTTGTAAACCAAGCCTTTTTTAATTCAAGTGCAGAAAGACAGCGTCCTCTTCCTAAATTTCATGACAGTATCAAATTAAAGATTAATAAATTATCTGGGGAATTGGTAAAGAGATTATGAAAAGATTGACATTTCTGCAAAATATTTTGAAAATCTTGCAAGGACCTTTCACTCAATAAAGATCTTTCACTTTCGATAGCAATTCTTTTTGTTCAGATCCAAATGTCAGACTGTTTTGTCCAACCTCAGTAACAATAGGCACAATGTAGTGAATAAATATTTCATATAGACAATACAATGGTCATACGTATTTATTCATCCTGTACATTTAAATATCATAAAAATAAAAATAATAAAAAAACAAAAAGACAAAGCAATTCAAACATGATCAGGGCTCGATTTATCATTTTTTATTTATTTATTTATTTATTTATTTGTATATATATTTTTTTTGGGGGGGGGGGGTCCACAAAACCACAGGGCTTGTAGTTAAAAATGTTTCCTGGGGCCGATTTCACAAAGAGATAAGACTAGTCTTATCTGAAGTTAGGACCAGTAACTGGTCTTAACTTAAGACTAGTCCTATCTCTTAGCATTGCCTAGGACTAGTCCTAAGTTAGGAAGAGTTTTGTGAAATCGACCCCTGGACCATTATTCTTTTTACAAGACCAGAATAAAAATAAGAGAACGCTTCGTAACCCAGTTTAACATGCATTTAAGTTCTGTTAGTATTTGAACAAGCGCTTTAAGACATGTAAGAGAAGATTGATTTCATTTGTCTTTATGGGTATTAAGTATACTTCATTATGTCATTACTCAACAGACCTTATGCATTGACGTCATCCAGCCGTCATCTCAGAGGTAAATCGATGACGAAACAATCGAAACGCACAAATTCGCACAGGATTGGCCAATGAACAACCTCTAGGCGAGGGCGCCCTACTGAAATGACATCATGTGCATAAGGTCTATAGAATTGAATTGTATTTTATTAGATCAAAGTCAACATTTGAACATCAAGACATTACACAGTGAGGTGTTATTCTTCATTCATATTCAGTGGCCCAACACTAAAACTACTGGCCTCAGGCCTACAGTCCAGTATAAAACTTGAGCCCTGATTATTTCAATAATGTCAATTTTTTTTTTTTAAACTTTGAGAAAGACTCTGCTAGGGTTGAAACGTCAGGCCATTAACAGTTTTCACAAAGTTGATTGATATTAAATGTGTGGTAGGCCTACATCATACGTTTTTGGAAGAGTAATTTAATTTGTGTGCTCTAGTTTGCAATTAAAACTCCATTCAACTAGCCTGTGAAAGTTAAATTAGTTGATCCCTTTTTTGCAAACAACAACAAACAGTTTATGTCATTTCAATTGACCATATGATAATTTTTGACCATCACATGGGGGCGCTGTCAATGATGAATTTTCTTGCATCAGAATTACAGTTTTATCTTATAATTGACTGCCTGCAAGTTGTTTTCTTGTAATTGCCAAATAAATAATAATAATAATAACAACAATGTCAAAAATAGTTTGCTTTATTTCTTTCGCATTATGTAAATTTGGTTCACACAACGCTCTCACGCGGTCAAAAATACTGCGAATTGTGACAATCAAGATATGTAAAGATGAATTATATGCATTTTTAAATTTGTTGTGCGCTTTTTATCATTTATATTTAAAGGGCGCAACATAAATTTTGTAATTATTAAATTTTTATTATGAAATGCAGGAATCTTCAAATGATATTTACTTGATTTTGAGTGTTTTAAGCATTGTATATACTACAGACTTTTTCCTTAGTCCTGTGAAAAGAAAAATCACAGGCACATCGGGTGGGATTCAAACCCAAGACCTTTGCCATTCTAGAGCAGATGTCTTACCACTAGCCTACCCACCTAGTTTTCCCGGTAGCTAGAGGCAGTTTGAATCATATATTTCAGTTTTCGGAAAGAAAGTTAAACATTTTGTTTCTGATATTAAAACCAATTCTGTACTTTGTCTTTAGAAAACATCAAATGATCTACCCATCTTAATGAAAAAGTAACCATATAAATAAACAAATTTCACAAGCATAGAATGGTATCAAAAGTCATACACTCTTTCAAAGTTTTCTCAAAGAAATCACAACATGATATTATTTTCAATGTGTCGGATGTTTCATTATAAAGTTCAAGATAGGAATAAATGAAAAAATTAATAAAAAGGACAAGATTTAACATAACAAATTTGACATTTTTCACTTGATACGGTTGAAGTTTGTTCAAACGAAAAGCAAAGGTCGACTTTTGAGCAGTGGCGTAACAAAGAGGGGCATGTGCCCCCCCCCCCAATTGATGTCCGTGCCCACCGGACCCCCCCCCCCCATTTGAAATTGATTTTTTTATAGCTCCTCTAATTATTTGTATTTTGAGTCTCCAAACCTTCTTTCAGCAACGAATGAGACACTCACTAAAAATCAAGGTATTGCAAGCTATGGGTCGCCAAAAATTCAGGCGGGTCGCCAAACTTTTTCAAAAGTGTTGATAAATTACTTTGAACATGGACGACACTCATCCGCAGACTAACTGTCAGCCCCGGTCGAGTGCCTGGAATGTTCCTGGTCTCCGCCCTGAAAGTATACGGACCGCTGTTCTAAATAACTTTTAAAGATTTGCATCAGATTTAATTATTTACCCACTCCCCCAAGCCTGACCTTACACAGCCTTAGCAAAATTTCAGATGGGTTAGAGTTTGTACCCCACCCCTTCCATATAGCAAAAGCTGATGTAAATTGTACACTATTATCTGCACAAAACGAAATATTTGTGTGTTTTCTTCCAAAGAGTTGAACATTAATGTATTTACCTGTCCGAAGTCCATGCCTTTGTGCTATTTTGCTTTTGTAAACAGTTCATACCATGAGTCATCTTGTCAACAGAAATCGAACAAATTTGATGGTGTCTGACTTAAAAACAAATCCACTGCTTCCTAAGCTTGTAGTTTAGACTCATCTGAGAGTAAGCAGCTCTTGTTGGTTCAGAGTAAGGACAGTTTAATAATACCTAGACTTAGCACACAACACATTCTTGTATTGTAGTTACAAGAATGTGACTCCCATCCAGTGGCAAGATGATCATTGTGCGTTCATTGAGAATTGGAATGTGCTCCTTCGGAACTCAAAGAGAGTTGGGGGGAGGGGGTTGCAAAAAGACTGCTGTTAAAATGTTGGTGCTCTCTTTGTGGCATGGACCCCAACCATTGTGTTTCATTATTCAAATCTAGATAAACTTTAAACTTTAAACAGCTCAGTGCTGCCGGGCCTAGCAAAAAGAATCCTTGTCACATTTTTGTGCTCTCTTTATCTGGACCCCCCCCCTCCCCCACCAATGCATTTCATTATGTTCTGGGAACTCGGGTATTCTTTAGAGGATTTTTATTTCTTTGGTCGTGGGTTCGAATCCCACCTGTAGGGCAAAATTAAATCTACTAATTTAACTTTTAATCTTGAAAGGCTCAGCGTGCGGGGGGGGGGGGGGGGGATGAGGGTGCAGACAGTGAGCATATCTACTGCTCGGGTGATTATTTCTGATATATTTTGACAAAAGACTGTTTCAAAGGGGGGGGGGGTGATCGAACAGCCAGTTTAAGTTTATTTTGACAATAAGCACTAGACACAACAATTGTTTCATGGGGTGATTGTTAATATCTTTTATTTTCAAAACAGAAACGATTCTAAACAATGTGTTCAAAACTTCTAAACAAATACAACGTGTTCCTTCATCACAATCGCACAAACTGTCGTCTAGAAACACAAAGTAACGGCTCAACAACTCAACGAAAACAACGGCAAAATAGGTTTTCCAGATATACAATCTATATTACTACTAAATGATGATACTGTGAAAGTGGGTGTGGTCGACACAAACACAAGAGGTAGGGGGTTGAATCAAACTGGGCTAGAGTTCAGGCAGTTTCAGAATTAGCGGCTGTGGCTATGGCTGGATCACCATGGCAACATGCGTTGAAGCATAGGCTGACCATAGCAACACTCTTAGCCACAGCCGCAGCCGCCAATGCATGACCTAAGGTACATCGAATGTCAAAGTACCTGTACAATTTACTTTGGAATACTGTAACTCTCCCCACCACCATTGATAATAAACTTGTTTGGGATCAAAATCAAAACAATAGTCCTGTCACGAGAAATTTACCTCATTTTACAAGTTGCACATTGGAATAAAATTCTACACTACAGATGCATGTGTTTCACACTATTTGGCATGACCCTTTGTAAACGTCTTGACCCCCAAGTTTAAAGACTCACTGAGAACTGCCAAAAATGATAGCGACCCCCCCCCCGACATGGATACTGCTTGATTAACGTAGCAACAGATAACCATAGAAACAGATAACCCAATGATGAACTTCTACAAAACAGACCTCTTTATTTCTTTCCTAGGATGATGTAGTTCATGTCAAATTGTGTTTAGGTGCAAAAGCGAAAAAGGTTGTGGGTTTGAAGAAATGGTATCCACAATATAAACACACAATGTTACCGAAAACCAAATACATTGATACCTCACCATGTAATGCCTCAAAGCCTGTATAGGTAGCCACTGGTTTACAAACGTCAAATAAAAATAACAATTATGGAAAAAGTGCAAGGCTTTAACATTCTTTCCTGTTTTGCACCATTTTCTACACCTCAATTTCCACTCCCTGATCCTGTTTCCCTCCCTCCCTCCCTCCCTCCCCAAGAAAACTTTCACACTAAGATCAAACAAATCTTATTCAAATGTCAAAGACCCAATTTCATAAAACCTTTAGGCACACAAACTTGCTAAGCACAGAAAATCTTGCTCAGCAGCAACGAGTCACCAGCCAAAATGCCATAAAGTTTACATTGTTGTGACTGGTCCCCACGCATTTTTTTGCTTAGCAACAAGATTTGCTATGCAGTATTTTCTGCTGAACAGCTTCATAAAATTAGGCCCAAATTCAGCTCTAAAAATGGCTTGTGAAGAAGCTAATCATACGCAACAGGTTTGTATGGTTCACAAACTATTAGACCAAGATTATAGCGCCACCGTGCTCTCTCAATGTACTTTATATTACACTAAACTCTAACAGTGTATATGAAAGTCATGCATATTGTGTACATGTTATTCTGACCCATCACATTCCCCCATAAGTGCACCCTCTATCTACATGATTTCTTTCGGCTGTTTCCTGCAATGGTGAATAGCATGGCATTTCAGTGCGTTTCTGTACAAAAGTTGTGCGCTTACCACCCCTAAATGATGCATTATGGGAAACTATGATGGGCTCACACGTCAAATACCAACCACTGTAATGTGATCAACTTAGCTTTGCTTCCGAAGATCGACAATTATTATTTTTTTTTAGTGAATATTTTACATCCGAGTTGCATTAATACACTCCCAAACTACCAAGAACCTTTACGCTGCTGGCATTCTCATTCTACTCCCAAAAAGTCATCTGACCTCAACCAAAATTTGTGCACACATTGTGACTATCCCATAATATAGCTTACAGGGTCATTATTATGCAAACTATCCCAATTGGGGTATCCTTCTACCCCGATTAGAACTTATTCACCAAATGAGGATATAAATGTGCGGAATAATTAAGTAGCAATGCATTACAACTAAACTATCCCAATTGGGGTATACTTCTACCCCGACTTCAAAACCATTGGGATGCAATGCATTACTATCCCAATGAACTTCCTACCCCAAATAGGATATCAAAGGTCCGACTTCAGGAACCATTGGGATGCAATGCATTACAACTAAACTATCCCAATTGGGATATACTTCTACCCCGATTGGAACCCTCCTACCCCAATTAGGATATAAAAGGTCTGACTTCAGGAACCATTGGGATGCAATGCATTACAACTAAACTATCCCAATTGGGATATACTTCTACCCCGATTGGAACCCTCCTACCCCAATTAGGATATAAAAGGTCTGACTTCAGGAACCATTGGGTTGCAATGCATTACAACTAAACTATCCCAATTGGGGTATCCTTCTACCCCGATTAGAACTTATTCACCAAATGAGGATATAAATGTGCGGAATAATTAAGTAGCAATGCATTACAACTAAACTATCCCAATTGGGGTATACTTCTACCCCGACTTCAAAACCATTGGGATGCAATGCATTACTATCCCAATGGGGGTATACTTCTACCCCAATTGGAACTTCCTACCCCAAATAGGATATCAAAGGTCCGACTTCAGGAACCATTGGGATGCAATGCATTACAACTAAACTATCCCAATTGGGATATACTTCTACCCCGATTGGAACCCTCCTACCCCAATTAGGATATAAAAGGTCTGACTTCAGGAACCATTGGGATGCAATGCATTACAACTAAACTATCCCAATTGGGATATACTTCTACCCCGATTGGAACCCTCCTACCCCAATTAGGATATAAAAGGTCTGACTTCAGGAACCATTGGGTTGCAATGCATTACAACTAAACTATCCCAATTGGGGTATACTTTTATCCCGATTGGAACCTCCTACCCCAATTAGGATATCAAAGTCCTACCCCAGGAACCATTGGGAAGCAATGCATCAAAGCCTGTATAGATACATGTAGCCACTGATACAACGGATCAATTGGGATATATTTTTACACACATTAAATGTTACATGAAGTCACTCATTACAACGTTGTATTTTCCTACACTCGTCTTGAAATTAACATTTTTTTTAAATAGTGCATATTCTTATCCAGTTTCAAAAAAATAAAACCTGCAGCATAATGTAAAAGAGAAAGAGAATTTTTATCCACCATCAATTATTCCAAGAATAAGTGACACACCCTCTGATTTTGGAAAGTGTAAAAATGCAACTTCAAAATCATGGAGGAACGGAATCCTCCATGTTTCAATCAAATCCATAGAAATGTACAGTCCAATCTCATACAAACAAATAAAACTCCATTACGGATCCGTCATTACATTATTTTTCAGGCTCACATTTAAAAACACAATCACTAGAACCATATCTCTGTTGATCCATGTCTTTATATAGTACATGCACACTTATCATGCAAACTTAACCAATCCTTCATTTGAATAGAGAGATTCCCACGCTTAGGCCGTGTCTGAATTGGTGGCTACGGCTGTGGCTCTGGCTGGATTGCCACGCCAACATGCGTTGAAGTATAGGAAATCCTTAGCCACACCCTTAGTAACAGTAGTAGCCGTAGCTGTAGCCGCCAACTCGGATACAGCCTTAATTACACCATTTCCCTCTCAAACAATAATAACACCATGGAATTGGGTGACAAGTTCAAAGCACTCTACACGACAGCCCCCAATTTCAAAAAGCTGGTAAGCCTAGACAGCTGTTGCTAAGCAGAAACAGGTTACTAGCCAAACTGAGTTTGCATTGTTGTGACTGGTATCCACTAATTTGTTTCATTACCAGAAGAAATTCGCTAAGCAATGTAAATATGCTTAAGAGCTTTATGAAATTGGGCCCATGTCACAAGGTGAAAGCCAACATTGTGGGAAAATTAAGTATACACTGACATTTACTCAAGTTTTTATTTTTACAAATTTTATTAAGTAACAAGCTCTCAAAATGGTGCTCATATTGAATTTTGTGATGTGATATGTATTGTGCAGCAATATTTGTATTGCTGCGTCTTTTTGCTTTCTTTTGTGTGTGATGTGGGGCAAAGCAAAACGTTTCAACCCTTGAGGGCGTGGTTGGTAGACAGCTGCTGTGAACTCTACTCCTGCCACGTCCTCTTCAGGACGTTGACCGATTGTGGAGGATTGAGGGACTGTAGACCCAAACAACAATTGCTTATTATACCAATCTTGTTGAAGTCCAAACATTTTGGTGTTGAGTGACCATAGAGTGGACGATAGTAGAGGATAGTGGAGGATTGAGGGTGCCTGTGGGTAAATGGGCCTAGGGAGCATTGGTTAACAGACCACTGTAAGGGAGAACGCTGACATCACTGGTTACAATCCAATTGCATATTATCAAATCATACATCTGAAAGCTCATTTGATGACAACTGGATCCAGAGGTCAAACAATGGAAACGTGCACGCAGGTACGCGCCACGCACCACGCACAAGTCTCAGCCAATGGTAGATCTGCGCATTGAACACCCAGCAGGGTGGATATGTGCGCATTACAAGTCTTCTTCTTCTTCTTATTATTATTAGATCTTCTGTTGACATCAGTGAGGGCGCTGTTTGGGCTTGTGACGTCATATGCAAGGGGTCTATTAATTCAATGAATTATTTTGATTTGAATTTATTTGACTGCACCCACGGTAGAATATTCACAAATAAAATTAATCGTTTGTGAAAAAATGCGGACTATTATTCCACTACACGTGGTGGTCAAAGTCCTCGGAATAATAGTATTACTTGCTTTGTATTTTTACTTCTAATGTCTACAGCTACAATTTGTATACATATTTTAACAAATTCTTGTGAATCAAGTTTGTTAGTTTACGATGTAAAAGTTCAGTATACAATCATCAACAAGAGACGAAGTCTTGAATCACTTGGCAAATTTGCGGCTAATCGATATACTTTTTAAAATTTTATTTGAACTTTCGTTTCTTATGCTACACTCCTACGAAGCTTCAACAGTATCAGTATGCATGCAAAACTGTCACTTACTGTAAATCAAAACAAATAATTTATTACATGAATAATTACTTTGGTCATAAAGTGAAATTGAAAAAAACAAAAACAAAACCCAAAGCGTCTTTGAGAATAGATTCAATGTAAGATTTCAGAATACTTTTCCAGTCCAAATGTTTGGCAACATATAAACAGTAAACACACACAAGTATCATGCAAATAAATTAAAAATTAGGTCCCCCCTCCCCTCACTTGATAAAGAACATGCAATTGTTTCCTCGCATTAAGACTTTCGCAGCTGCTCAAGAAAACTTGGAGCTAGATCTCCGACCCATCCGTCTTATAAGTCAATGGTTGCTTGAATCCCCCGCAGTGACTTTATGTTGTTTTCTTAGTATTCACAAAGTAGCGAGTAAAAATAGCCAGTGATTTAAAGCTACATTCGTTCAAAGGTAGGGTCATTGATTGGTTTTTGTCAACGCAATGCTGATTTATAGGCAAAAATATAAAGAAAGACACAATAAAAGTCACATGTAAAGGATTCAGCTGAATACAGTGTCTACTTGCTGAGAAAATGGCAATCAACATTCAGGATATTTTCACAAGAACGTCAAATCCATCTAAGTTTGATGAGGGTAACAGCAGGTACCAACCGCATCTCTGGCCGCAGCATTTGCCAACGGACACCAACCCTCAGAAATCTGATCAAACGATTAATGCATGAATCGTTTTCAGATTCAAATGTTGAAATACTGCAAAAATAACAATTTTTCCCCCTGTTGCAGACAGTCAACTTGGCAGAATGTTTTAGTAGAAGGTGCTTAGAACCTGACCAGAAACCATTTGATCACTCCGGGAATTTCTTCTTAAATTTAGCATATTTTCCTGATCAACGTTTAAGATCCCCCCCCCCCCCCCCGAGAGAAAAAAGAAGAAGAAAAAAAAAAGAGGTAATTATAGACCTTTCTTTTGTTGATAAACAAAGTGGGTCGGTTGGCATGGCCAGCCGAATGTTAGCAAAACAATCAATCGTGTTAAAAGAAAATTGTGACCAAATTCAACATTTTCTGTAAAGATTCATGAGCTGAAATACCTTCCATGATTGGTTGATTTGTTTCCAACAAATTCAACATTATTTTTGAATATTTGTGCGACATTGCTGCAAACTATGGCTATCTGTTTTTGCTTTGCATTTATGGCTTTCCATATTTTTCCATCCTCGGTTGGCAAAAACTCCGGCTGTGACATGTCAAAAGAAAGGTCTATAACATGAATTGCTCTTTTGTTGATCTTTTTAAGATGTAAACATTCTACAAAAAACCAGATAAAAAACAAGAACAAGGTTTGTTCCTGGTCATTTCAATCTGATTGTGAAACCAAGTCTGAAGTACTACTTGAGTATTACACAGACAGGTTATGAACGCCAGCAAACATTGATTGCTTGAACCAGCCTAGTTTTGTCGCCATCTAAAATGAAGAAGAAATGAAAAATTTGTCCCTTTAGAAAGCTGGTCAATACAAGAAATGACGGGATATCTGGGCAAAATATACTTTATAGGGTAAAGAATAAATGCCTTCGGGGAAAACGTTATTTATGCGTCTCTCCCTTGCTCGAATTAGTCAGGGCAGGTCAGGGTGACCTTTCCAAATCTAAACACTGCTTGGTTATGAAGCAAATGGTTTCAATTCATGATCGGGAAACTAACCCAAATGTCACAATCTGATATTGTTGTTGGGGGGGGGGGGCGTCAGGGGGAAGCAAACACAACGACTTTGATAAGGTGGCTTGATCCTGTCATATCACTTGAAACCCTTAAAGGTATTGTACAGGATTGGCAAGGATTAACAAACATAATTGTTTAATTTCAGTCTGAAAGCTTACTGATTATGAAGTTCATACCAGAACTATTTTTTGTTTCTGTGAAATATTTCCCTCTGAAATGAAGTCATATTCGAGACAACTGTATCTGAAAACCTAAACAATTAAATACAAAAAGGCAACAGCTGATTTTGCTTGTTACAACCAAAATTAAGGACAATGTGTTTACATGCTGAAAATTGTGCATGGTTTTTCACTATTTTCTCCTGACTCACACAACGGATTAAACCAAATTTTCACAGGTTTGTTATTTCATGTATATGGTTGATCACACAAAACATGAACACTGTCTGCGACTATTTTGTCAGCTCTACCAATCCTGTATAAAACCTTTAATGTTGTCTGTGTAATAGTCTGATTAAGTAACTCTGAGTGTATCCTATACAGTATTCCATCCATTAACCCTTTAGAGACCATAGCAGCCACAAGCGGCTTGTACCAAAATTCCCCTAGAGGCCGCAAGGTTTGACCTACTTCCATTCACATAAAGAGGTCAAAGTAAAGGTCATGTCCGGATATGAAGTTTTCCAATGTAGTATGTTAACATAGTATCCCAATTTCTAAACACAAAACAACATTTTCTGTTTCATGTTATTTCTGTTGAAATTTTTACTGACAAAATTTGATTCATTAAATGAACAATATTAGCAATGTCTGGGCGCTTTGCGATGATTATACAGAAATGAATGGTCTCTAAAGGGTTAAGATTATTTTAAAACTAATGAAGAATGGACTTGAGAGGAAGTCCGACTCACTCTTGAAAGTTTTGGTGAGAGTTAAGGAACTGTGGGAAATCCTATCTATGCAATTCAGCTACTAACTCACTGTAAATTACTCTCTGTTGAGATTGAAAAGACAGACATAATATGCAAATTTAGTCAAATTAACAATCTTACGCAGTGTTTCCATTGGACAGGAAAATAGCCAATGGAGTGACACTTGAATATCAATGTTTTCAAATCTTTTTTTTTCACAATATGAGAGTTGTAAACAATACTTTACATCATTATACAGTTAAACATATTATACAAGCTAATCGTACACAAAACTCAAATAATATCTAGGATGTAAAAACGATCAACGATGTTTTTCTTTTAAAATTTTGTCGAAATGAATTTTTGGAGTGATGTGGAAATGTTGCACCGCATTCTCTCGTATCCCTTCTTAGAACAATATCACCAATGATGCTAAATGGTAAAAAATTCTACGCGTGTGACACCGGACATTCAAAAGTCTCTTTTGCGTTAATAGGCAAAATGCATCGTGGCTGTCATGCGTACAAAAACGCCAGACGGGCTCTGAACGTACCTCTTTGTATTTGTGTTGTGTAACCTGCTAAAAATGAATACGATCCATAGAGAAATTGAAATGGGCAATTAATCTCGGACAAATACATTCGATCGTCCTTATTTCATTTAGAATGCAGCAAGTTGTGCGCCCCGTGGACCATTCAATGCAGAAGTTCCAGGTTTCAGTTTTAAAATGCACGAACAAACTGTTTCATTTAAAAAAAAAACATATTTAAAATAGAGAGATTCACGAATCACGCAATCACATTATATCAATAATAATAATCGCTCAACTAAATATATCTATTATTATTATTTTTTTAAAGACTGTCAGACAGTCAATCTTTTTTCTTAATTTACGGAAAAAACGTTTTCACGTTGACAACAAGGAAATGGAATAAAGGAAGTAAAAATGTAAGGTCATTTTCACATGGAAACAAAAATTAGTCAAAACTTTGAGCTGGTAAAGTCGAATGCCGAGAAAAACTCAGATGGCGTTGTTTTTCTTTTTGGAGGCTTTCAAGAGGAATTATAAAATTAATTAAACAGTTGACATTAACTGAGGTAATAAATTCTTAATTGCATACTCATTTACCATATTGCAGTCACAGCTGAAACTGATTGGGTTACCATTTATTTGTTTTCTTTGGTATTTGTTGGCTTTAAAGACAAAGGTATTTTCACGGTAAAGTTAAGCAAAAATGTATTTCATATCGTCGTGTCAGTGCAAAAAACGTTGTATCTCCTAAAATAGCACTTACATTATGTGCAAGGTCGTCATTGTCAAAAAACACTGCATCTCACTTCAAATAGCCCGGATGTACACAAATCATTTATGTGCCGAGATACAAAGTTTTTGCGCATTGCATTTTCGTGCGTGATACGTTGTTTTTGCAAAATCGATGTACAATGCTTTTGCAAAATCGAGACAATGCTTTTGCAAAATCGAGGTACGAAATTTTTGCAAAATCGAGGTACGACATTTTTACAAAATCAAGATACAACATTTTTGCACCGACACAACGATAATACGATCCTCTTGAAACTCTCAGGATTGTCGTTTGTTTCCTTCAAAGGAAAAAGTGGAACAAAATTACCCAATTTTAACTCTCTAATACAATTTAGGAAAAATATTGACGTTCTTTTCAGAGTAACCAGTGCTACAACGTATACTTTATCTTTCATACGGGAATGACGCAAGCTGTGCATTACAAACGTCTTTAAATGTAAGATTGTGTTTTGCCTGGCTCCCAGACTACCAATAACTAATCACCAGTGGAACAGTCACAATTGGGGGGAAAGCACCAGCCTATTTCAGAATTGAGCCTCTCTTTGGTTTTCATAGCCGGGTCCGAATTAGCGGCTGCGGCTTGAACAAGCCCTGAAGCATAGGATGCCATTAGAAACAACCGCAGGCGTAGCCATAGCCGCCAAATCAGACACGGCCTTTTAGCCTTGTGTACAAAATAAACCACACAAGAAAAATCAACATATTCAAAAAAAAATATTTCAAAGAGTTATTGACTTTGGAAATGTACAAATTGAAACAAACAATTATTGAGTTGTGAGAATGACTTTTTGGCATGCCGCTGCACAAAAAAATCCCCAAAACTACACAACACAAATGGAAAACAAAATAAGAACAAATAATACAAGAAAGGTTAATAAGTAAGATCATGAAATTGGTATAGTCAATTCCAACTAAGCAACTGAAAAACTGACAGAAGCAAGAACGTTACCCTTGCTTCAACACTCAATTAACAACAGCATCCACATGTGATTTTTTTTCCGGTACTAAATAGTAAATTATTTTCAGGAACGTGACATGACAACAATGGGTGAGGTTAAAATTCACAAATGTTTAGGGCAGACTACGACAAAAGTTGGGAATAATACCAAGCACGTTATTAATATCACAAAAGTTGATATTTTATTTATGTTCTTTTAAGGGATGAATTTATCTTAAAAAGTGTAGTTAATAGACACTGTTTGAACCGGCCAATGCGATGATATCATGCTATAAAAAAGAACATAGAGGTTTGTTTTTTAAGACAACAAAGTGCGTTCTATGTATGCAGCTTTGTTGGATGTTTCGCAAGGCAGAATAGTTACGTGACGCCCCACGCCAAAAATCACGCAGTTCTCAGAAATAGCGTTAAAAGTGAAGACAACCAAAACATCATGCTCGATATCAATGTGATGGGATGTCTTTAAATCACGCAGTTCTCAGAAATAGCGTTAAAAGTGAAGACAACCAAAACATCATGCTCGATATCAATGTGATGTGATGTCTTTAAATCACGCAGTTCTCAGAAATAGCGTTAAAAGTGAAGACGACCAAAACGTCATGCTCGATATCAATGTGATGTGATGTCTTAAAATCACGCAGTTCTCAGAAATAGCGTTAAAAGTGAAGACGACCAAAACGTCATGTTCGATATCAATGTGATGTGATGTCTTTAAATCACGCAGTTCTCAGAAATAGCGTTAAAAGTGAAGACGACCAAAACGTCATGCTCGATATCAATGTGATGTGATGTCTTTAAATCACGCAGTTCTCAGAAATAGCGTTAAAAGTGAAGACGACCAAAACATCATGCTCGATATCAATGTGATGTGATATCTTTAAATCACGCAGTTCTCAGAAATAGCGTTAAAAGTGAAGACGACCAAAACGTCATGTTCGATATCAATGTGATGTGTTGTCTTTAACATTCTACATGTTGAGAAATACCAACCTTATAGCCCTAAATAGGTGTTATTTGAAAGCTCTTATGCTCATCTGCATGTAGTTGATCGGCAAACTAAAACCCAGTTTTGAGTTTTGGCAGTGAGTGCCTGTTTTTTGGGCGTGGGGGGAACCGTCACAATTTCTTCAATGAAAGGGTACAACATTCTAAAGGGGGGATTGTGTCCGACTTTAAAATCGCAGTACAGTCCGACTTTAAAATCGCAGTACATGGAAATCCTGTCAACCTGAGAAAAAACATTCGCTCACCATCTCAAAAAAAGCAGGGGGTGTTTTTAAGTGGATGATCCAAGTTGCACAACGACATCTTGTTATTTGCTTAACATTTTAAAAGGTAAAAAAAACAAAACATGTGAGAATAACAAACCTTCTCAATGATCGCCGCACCTATAAAAACAATCAGACATGCAAGTTGTAATTACCACACAAAACGAGGAACTGTCTTGAACACAAATATTTGTAGTGTTCCTTTGGGTTTTCTTTGGAACAAAAACCCAAGAAAAAAACAAGAGGAAATCAGCTGGGCCTAATTTCATGGCTCTTCTTACCGTAAGAAAAAAAGATTCAGCGCTTAACAGAACCAGGGAATTTTGCACTTACGTCAAGCATATTTTACAGGTTAGCAGAGATTTTGTGCACGTGCGTACTCAACGTTACTAGGCATTCTTGGCTTACACAACTAGCGCTGTAAGTGAGGAATGGTGATCGCAAGCACAGAACTTGGCGGTAAGCGGAGCCATTAAAATGTAGCCCAGATCTGCTGAGAAGTTGCACGCCTATACAATGTACAATGTAGAATTCTTAGCATATATTTCAAGAAACTTGAACAGCAAAAAGTCCTGCTCCGAAAACCCCCCAATGTTGTACCTTCCCTTTGGAGCAATATGAAGCGAAGTAGTACCAGCCAAAATCCTAATGCAGTTTGTATAAAATGTTCGCTGGTAACCAATAGATAGAGATTACAGCATATACAATGTACTTCAGTTTATCATGTTTATTTGGAGTCGCAGTTGTGTAAAATAACCCCCTACTGAGCAGCGTCTTTTATCTAATTTTTTTGTTTTTATCTCTTTCAAATTTTTGGGGGGATGAGTAATATGAAATAAACAATCGGAAAACTATTCATAAATATTTAAGTTTACCTGGTATCCAACAAATCTACTGAGTTGGGAATTTGTTCCCGTTGGACAATATTTTCTGCGGATATAGAAGCTAATAATAAATCTTCAGGCCCAAACCTTTCGACCATCTCCCACGATTCCTCTTGTAAGGATGCCTTGGAGCCCCTCTGGGCAAGAGGTTGATGACGAGTGGACTCCATGCGTTGTGAGGACGAGTGCATATTTGAGAGAGGCTAGAAGGGATGGGGTTGAAGGATGCAGGCTGATTGTACTCTATGGATTCTAGGATGCAGCCTCTTCTTGTTCACCTTGATGCGAGATGTCCTGAAGGTTGCTCTCGTTCTTCCTCTCTGTTTGTACACATTCAGAAATTTACACACACAAAATAATAAGCAACCAAGTAATGTATTATATTTCTGAAACAAAATGACAGTTTTGCAAAGACGTGTCGTGAGCTAAGAGCACCAGACTCAAAGCTGTAGTGTTTCTGATCGGCAGAGTGTGGGTTCGAGTACCGTTTGCGGTACCTGTGTCAGCAAGACACCTGTGTGACCTGCGTGAAAATGACCTGCGTGACCTGTGTCACCTGTGTCTTAAGCAAGACTCGTAACCGTAATTGCTTTGTCCTTCAGATGGGACATTAAGCCAAAGGTCCCGCGTACCAGAACACTTATCGTGGAAGAGTTAACCCCGGTGTTTCTGGTTCACATAGCAAGCACCCTTGTTTACAGGTTTCCTCAGGCTTGCGAGCTACAGGGATTAAGTTCACTTATGAGGCAGTTCGAATCCTATGTATTAGCAGCGGGCTAGCTCGGTGGTCTAGTGGTAAGTCATCTGCTCTAGCAATGCAAAGGTCGTGGGTTCGAATCCCACCCGAGTGATTTGTATGTGGATTTTTTTTCACAGAACTCGGGAAAGTACTGAGTATATAGTGCTTAATAAACATCGGTGAAAGGGTAAAAACAAGTTATATAACAAGAGTCATGTTTGCAATTACTGACCTGCCTCCTCTGCGGCCGCATCATTCGTCCAAAGCGTCAGGTTGTCTCGTAACAACTGCATAATCAAAGTGGAATCCTTATAGCTATCCTCGTTCAGTGTGTCCAGCTCTGCGATGGCTTCGTCGAAAGCTTGCTTGGCCAGTCTGCAGGCCCTCTCTGGTGAGTTTAGGATCTCGTAGTAAAAGACGGAGAAGTTTAGCGCCAGCCCGAGTCTGATGGGGTTTGTCGTCTCCAGTTGCTCGCAGGCGATCTCGCTGGCGGCTCGGTAGGCCACAAGGCTGTTTTCCGCTGCCTCCTTCCTTGCATTACCTATTGCAAACTCGGCTAGGTATCTGTGGTAATCGCCTTTCCTGAAAGTCCAAAGAAGTTGTAAGGTTTAACCCTCTTACTGTGTGACCATTCAATATTATCCACATGGTTTTATGGAAACACGTAGATAAACTATGCCAGACTGCAATAGACCCCCTGCACTGGCCGCCATCTTTGATGTCAAACAATGGAAACATGCACGCATAGTGTACGCGCGCGCACGACTCTCACGCGATTGGTTCTCGACCAATACATATTCACAATATATTACCATGGTATAACAACATCAAATGGAGCCCGGAGCCCCAGAGCCCGAAGCCGAAGCCGAGGTTTGGGGGAAAATGATCTGATGATGAACATTGAATTCTCCTGACTTACATTTTGTAGTAGAAGACCTGTGATTCACCAGGGCTTGCGTTTGGAATGAGATATTTATCGATGACATTAAGGACGTCTGAACATACATCTGAAAGCTCCTTTTCAATCTAAACCAAAGAGAAAAAAAAAAGTTCAAAATTATTACCACAAGTATTGATAGTAAAAAGAACATTTTCATATCAGAGGCTTGAAATGTAGCGTGTCGTGGCCGAGCCGTCAAGCGTACTGGACTCAAGCTCTGGTGTTTCTGATCAGCAGAGTCTGGGTTTGAATCCCGGTCTTGACTTTTGCAGAAATAATCTCTTCTATGTAGAAGCATTAAGTGAAGAGGGACTACTGGGGCTATTCTTCCAACATCTGTATCTAATTTCTTTCTTCATCTTCTCTACACAGGTGTCTTCAAGCCTACGACTTATAATATTAGCTGCTTTTGAGGATCTTGATTTCAACACTATTTTTATCCAAACCCTTACAGACCAGGCAGTTAGGCTAGAGTGTAGCCACAATCCTCCCACATCCTTTTCTCCTGTCACTCTACACCAACATGTTTGGACTTAGATAAGATTGGAATGCCTGACCCTGTGATAAGCAACTGTTAGTTATTTGGGCCTCCTAGCCCCAGTCTGAATCCGTCACTTTGCAGACCTGGAATTTCATCGTTGAGAGGACAAGGCCATTATTCATTTTGCAAAGGGTACTTCTACTTGGAAAATCTTTAAAGTCTATGGGAACATTTTCAGGCATGAGAATATGCGATGATAAAAAAAACGGAAAAAAATCTAACGCTAAAATTGCATGTCTGGATTTTGGGCAAATTCCAGAATTTGTGCATGTCCGGAATTTGGGCAAGTTGACCGAGGCGTCAGGGCCACATTCAATGAATCCCTCTGGCGTTATTGGGATCATGGGTGTGATCGAGGACAAGTTAATAGGAGGAAAATACTTTTTAAAAAGATGAAATCATAACAGTGCTAGACGTATATTGTCTTAAAAAGCTCAAAATAAAATCATCTTCCGAACTTTTCACAAAATTTGAACAGAGCAGCCATTTGAAATTTTGATTTTTTGAGTATTTACCTGTGATAGTAAATCATAAGTGTTTCCCCCCTTTGGCCATTCAAAGCTGTCTTCAAACATCTTTTAGTATCTCCAAGATTATCCGGACAGTTCACAAACCATAGCATTTTGGAAAAATATTGTGAGACGTCAAACGTCAACGATTCTCCCCCTCACACACACGTGTGTCGCACACTCATTACAAGCATGTGGTCTCGAAGTTAGTTCCAGTTCATAGTTCAATGCGTTAAAATATCTCCAGTCGTAAAACACAATAAACGCATCGAAGAAACGGCGCTTTTGCCTCTGGTGCTTACTGATGACTGGTATAAAAAGTATACCGATTCGGGCAAATCCAAAACATCGTGCGTTGCTGTCAGTAGACTTTTCAATGTCTCCACACATATTCATGCAGCAGCAGTAAACATTGAGAGTTATGGTCAAACCGTACCGTGAATGAAGCGGGGAATGAGAGAAGTCTACACATTGATCTAGCTGCACGCCATGCACCACATGGAACAACAAATCAACGCATATTGGGCCGGCCGGCCGCCGCCGCACGGCAATTCTTTACGACCGGGACTATTGGTAAATGGGTAAACCATACATTATTTCTGATCTGACCAAGAAGAGGGATTGGCGAAAACCAAATGTATACCCCCTACAACTCACCCCCCCCCCCCCCCCGAATTTGATATCAAATTCACACTAAACTCGAAGACTACAAATTTGAAAGGGAAAAAAACGGAATTCCGGTTTAAACCGGAAGATTCTCATGCCTGCATTTTGAACGGGCACTGAGGTCAAGACCAGGGGGGCAGCAGGGGCCATGGCCTCAACTGCCTCCAAGTAATTCCAGGCCTGACTTTGGCAATTGGATATAGAAGGGTATGGGACTGAAAAGCCCTTTTCACACGACAAAAAAAAATTACCAGGGTCCCTTGCTACAAATTTGATGAGCGCCAATTGTTTATTTGTTGACATCGTTCACTCAACAAAGGTTCCCTTCACCTGATGATTTCGCGCACCACCTTATTTAGTCCTAACTTCCGCAGGCGGAACATTTTGTTGCAAGTCCGGACCTCCGACAAAATTTAGCAATGTTTGAGAAGATTTCACAAGGGACCTTGGGACAGTCCAAACATTGTTGTCGATTCACAGGAAGTGCAATTTGTAAAACTTTACAATCATGCTAAAATAAAGCAAGGGACACCTGCTAAATTGCTCTCATGTGAAAAGGGTTAAATACATGCCATGTGATCTTTAGCTTTTCATGAAAAATTTGTTGATGATGATGAGATAGGGTTTATGACTCAGTAGTCTGGTACCTGTTCTCTGTACTCCTTCATGAGCTTTAATTTTAATGGGTCGTGAGCCGGGGTCTTCTTCTCCTCTTTCAGCTCCACACCACTGGCCATCCTCCACGATGCCCTCCTGGCGCCAATCTTGTTCTTGTATGCCACGGATAACAGGTTCCTCTCCTCAATGGTTAGCTCTACACTCATCTCTGCCACCTTCTTCATGTAGTCTACCATTTCTGTTGAGATATCAAATTAAATCAGGTTTTTGTTTAGTTTCTTTTTTTCTCACTAAGTTAGAACACTGGTGCCCTCTCACATCGTGGCGGAGCGGTCAAGCTGGACACACGCACTGGTGTTTCTGACCAGAAGAGTGTGGGTTCGAGTCCTGGTCTTGCACTTGTGTTCTTAAAGGGTCTGTATACGTTTGGTAATTGGAACCCACTGTTTGTTTCAATCCTTTAGTTGTACATATATACCATAAAACTAACCTATGAAAATTTCACTTCAAAAGGTGGTAGCATTTTTGAGATATTGCTGAAAATCTGGAGCAGTAATGTCCACGCAAGAAGAATAATCTGCAATTGGAATACACAATCTGAGAAACGTTACTGCAGTAACGCTTCTCAGATTCAAACTTCTGGGGATAAAAAATTATATCTCTTTCCATAACCGCAGTACTTCGAAGTGAAAAGTTTCTCAAAATGCATTATACTATCCAAAGCTGCTGTACTTCTTACAAAGTAACCTTTTATTGCCATTAATTTTCAGAGTCATTACCAAACGTATACAGACCCTTTAAGCAAGACACTTCACCATTATTGCTTCGTTCTTTGGATGGGACGTAAAGCCATAGGTTCCGTGCAACATGTAATGCACATGTAAATGACACCAGTTACAGCGGCAAATCTAGTGATACGTTGGCCATGCTAATTATTGTCATTACAAGGCTTCTACGTGTTAGGTCGTGAAACTTGGTCTAGTGGGTAGACACGTGATCTAGCAATGCAAAGGTCGTGGGTTTGAGTCCCACCGGAGTGATTTGCCTGTGAATTTTTTTCACAGAACTCGGGAAAAGTACTGAGTATACAGTGCTTAATACACATCAATGTAAGGGTAAACAAAATTATATGTCCTGAAACCTGCTGAAAATGGTAACAGTAAATGAACATTTCAATAGTTTGTACAAAAACAGATTTGCCAAATGTTGGTGATTTTAAACTCATACTGTATGTCACTTTGCGGAAACAGTGATGAAATGTAAATGTAGTCCATCGTTTAAATGTTATAAGGTAGTCATGAAATATCTGTGTAAAAAAGAAAAATGAAAAAAAAGGGTTCCATCTGTATTTGAACCAACGATCTTCTGATGACAAGTTTGAGTATCTGTAAAAATCACAAACACATCAGTCACAATAATCATCATCTTGTGGTTGAAACAGAAACTAGTTTCCTAAGTGTTTAGCAAAAATACACATGTAGATGTACATATGCAGACTTATCACTTTTATTTAATTTTCAGTAACTTGGCACAACAATGGGCAAGACTTTTTTCTTACAATAATAACTGTATTATTATTATTATTTTTTTTTAATATATATATATTTTTTTTGTGTGTGCTGAGATAACAATGTGCCCCTTGAAAATAAATGATTAGATTTAGACTTGAGAGAATTTATTCTTTTTTTTGGTGCTGAAAAAAAATCACTTAAAGGGGTGACTGTCGTCATGATCATAGCAGGCCTGTGGCTGTACTTGGAATTATGAATTCTAACCCAGTTACTGCACGCAGGCGCCCTGCTGTCACATCACAAAGGGCGCGGTCATTTTTGTACAGTGATGTGACGGCCAGCGCGCGCAGTAACAGGTTCATATTTCCATGTACATTTGTACAGCCACACGTTTGCTGTGATCATGAGGACAGTCCCCCCTTTAAGCTGTGCAATCAATATTTATAACAATTTGACAAAGTTTACATATAGTACATGTATGTAGAAAGCTCAGGTATCAGATTACCTTGACTGTGTGAATTTCACTTTCGTTTTTAACTCAACATGCATGTGACCAGGCCTCTTGTACTTCAGCTTTTTAAAAAGCAGAGTCTCAGGTTAGTAAACTGTGCGTTTTACTAGCCCCCAGGAAGTTTTAGTAGCACAAATTTCAAACATGAATTGTCAAAAACTTGATCTTCTTGATTTATTAATGGTAGCGATTACAACTAGTTCATTGGTCGAATGAACTAAATCTACACACTCAAAAATATGTTAAAACATTTGATAAATGTATTATTCACATTTGAAAGGAGGAAATATGAGCATTATAAACAAGTAGGTTGCACAATTTTTAGTAGTCCACAGTCCACATAGTGTTCCAAGTCCCTCGTATGTAACACTTAAACACGTATCCATGCATATGTTCAGAAGTTAAGTTTTCCTCCGTGCAATCACATGCCCAATACATATTTAAATGAATACACTCATAGGGTTCTCCCCATACACAATCTAGCCTATCGGGCCGATACGTGCAAATTTCGGCCGATACACAAAAAAAAACACCCAACCCCCCCCAAACCCCCCCCCCCCCAAAAAAAAAAACAACCCAAAAAACCAAAACCCCAAAAACAAAACACCCCCCAAAAACCCAAAACCATAACCCCCCCCCCCCAAAAAAAAAAACCCAACTTTTTTTCACAAAAATCTTCTAGAGAAAACCATGAATGCTCCAGAATGCACAGTAGGGCTTTTAAAACCAAGATAAACACCAAGTAGAAAACATTCCGAAGACCCTGTTTCAATTCAGCATGCTTCGGCCAAACATCCAACAAATTTGGGTCCAGAATGCCCCACAGTTTTGAAAAAATTAAAAATTCTGGGAAGAACCCAGACTCATGTTCAGGTACATGTTCATGGTTGTGCACAGTACACGTAGGTATGGCAAATCCAGTGGTTTTGGATTACACTTGATTAACTCTCCTGTATGTATTAATCAACAATGATCAACAGAGAATGTGAAGTGTCTCCTTCCCCTACAAGGCTCCTCCGGGGAGAAATTACAGCTCGGACATCTCTGTCTGAGCATCTCCCGGCTGGTCCTACCAATGTTTAATTTTCTTGGGGAGAAATTAGGAGCTTGCTCTGTCTCAGTGTCTGGCAACTTAAGGGAGAAATTATGGAGCTAGCTCCGTCTCGCTGTCTGGCTTTACAGAGCGTGGTTCATATGCTTTGCTTCCTTCAATCATGGAGCCATGTACGCTGCAATGTACATACTCTACATGCACCGTGTAGAGGGTCCGATTTCATAGAACTGCTCAACCCTTTAGAGACCATAGCGGCCACAAGCGGCTTGTACCAAAATGCCCATAGCGGCCGCAAACGGCCGCAAGGTTTGACCTACTTCCGTTCACATTAAGAGGTCAAAGTAAAGGTCATGTCCGGATATGAAATTTTCCAATGTAGTATGTTAACATACATGTAGTATCCCAATTTCTAAACACAAAACTAAATTTTCTGTTTCATGTTATTTCTGTTGACATTTTTACTGACATTTGATTAAAGAAATGAAACCTTGCCCTCCTCTTGCCCACTTTCTCAAAATATTTTTTTTTAAAGCACAAATGAATGGTTCAATAAGAACCACAGAATTGCAACCCAGAGTATGGAATAAGATCCAGAGGTAGACCAAAGAAAAGATGGAGGGATGACACAGTGAAGATCGCCGGGAAGTACTGGACCAGAACGGCTAAGAAAAGGACAACATGGAGGAATCTGACAGAGGGCTACATCCTGCAGTGGATGGACGATGCCTAGGTACAAGGTACAAGGTACAAGGTACAAGGTACAAGGTACAAGGTACAAGGTACAAGGTACAAGGTACAAGGTACATACTGGAAAGGAAAGGGCTACATGGAGGAATCTAACAGAGGGCTACATCCTGCAGTGGATGGACGATGCCTAGGTACAAGGTACAAGGTACAAGGTAGAAGGTACAAGGTACAAGGTACAAATGAATGGGTCGATACGTTAAAATTTAGCCCCCACCTCCAATTATATATGTGCCTCCAATTATATATGTGCCCCCGCTTGCTCCCCCCATGAAAATGTCTAGTTACACCACTGTGAAGACAAGACCATGGTGACTGGGTTTTGAAATCATTCTGTAGGTTTCCATTTTGATGACATTCAATAGGGAAAACAATTTTGAAAGTGATTATCAGCACTTTTTTTTCTATAAACCTACTGACGTAATCTCCATTTGATTGTTTAAATGTTTAAATACATGTAGCTGTTTATTTTTACTGCTGATGCTTTTATTGCTCCCATTTAGGACTCCTTTAACAAAATGTTTCATTTGAGGGATAATTTCTATATTTATTTCCCCTTTGTGGTGTGTAGTTTTTCATTAGTGGCTGGTCTAGTTTTTGGTTGAATATTATATGTCATACATGTATTTTAATGCTCTTTGATTATTTCTGTTGTTTTGTGCTGTTTTACTTTGTACAGCAACTTGAGATCCAGTCATGGATGCAAGGTGATTTAAAACCCTAACCATGCTAAATGCAACAATATGCACCAAATGGTAATAATTGTTGTAATCTGTTGCATTTGGCAGTCAACTCAGATGTCATTCTTTGACTGAATTTGTTGCATTTAGCAGTCAAGTGACTTCATATTGGTGTTGCATTTTGTTGTATTTGGCAGAGTTCATGGTCCCACATATTAGCCAAGTCACCACTACACCTATGTGCATACTGATGCATTTAGCAGGGCAAACCCCCTTGCTCAGTCCTAACACAAACAACATGCCTGCACAATGCAACAAAATCCCTTGTTGCATTTTGTTGCATTTGGCATGGTTCTCATTTCAACTGTGTTGCATTCTGTTGTATTTGGCAGGGTATGTGGAGGGACCCTGTCGGGGGTTAGGATTATAAGCATAATTTACTAATATTATTTTATTGTTGACACAACAAATGAGTTAATCGCCACAAAATGAAGCTTCTTAATTAAGAAATAATTGCAACTACGCGCTCAAGTGAGCATACAGGGAGGAAGGTCAAATGATCTGAAACAAGACATTTAGCACATGGTTTGTTTGATACACAATTTACAAACTAAAAATTTGTTAACGTTGTGTACATGTATACATGGTACATGTACATATGCATACAATGCAGGGCTGGCCCAATGCAGGGCTGGCCCCCCAAAAATGTTTGTTTGTCCTTAGAGGGTCCTCCAAAGGTAGGGTCGGTAGGTTGATTTAAAAAAAATTGTTTTATTTTGTTTTGAATATGGATATTGTATTTGGGAATATAAACTCTTTGGTATTAAAATATTAAAGGGTCTGTATACATGTACATTTGGAAATGACTTGGTAAGAAGTACATCAGCTTTGAATGCATTTTGAGAAACTTTTCACTTCGAAGTACTGCGGTTATCAAAAAAGATCTGAAAAATTTGAATCTGAGACAGTGACTTTTCTTAGATTGTGTATTCCAATTGCAGATTATTCTTCCTGCGAGGACAAACCGCTCCAGATTTTCGGCAATATCTCAAAACGCTACCACCTTTTGAATATAGAACTTAAACAAACAGTGGGTTCCAACAACCAAAAATAAACAGACCCTTTAAGCATGCAAGGCTTGCAATGTATATTTTGTACATTACAATTACACTACATTTAATTACAGCGTGGATGACACTAGGGAATCGGGACGTGTACATAATGCACATGGTACACTAAGCAAGCGACGTGTAAAGCATTCAGTGGTCTGATATAATTTCACAGATCCTAATTAGTCATGACTTGAAGATCACACTATTCCTAATCACGTCTCACTGATTGCACAGGGGACAGAGGGCTGTACATGCAAGCCTTGTTGTGACACATACATGTTTTCCTGTTGTACGTTGTTATAATAAAAAAATGTACATAATAATAGTTGGTTCTCAAGGTTTGCCCTCAACTTTTTTAGTGACTGGCCCACAAGATAGCTTGTTATTTTACTATTCCACCAGTTTTTTTCACTATTCCATATTTGAAATGAGATGGGGATGCTTTTCAACACTGAACTGGCCAGCTGAACCATTTGGAGGGAATTTTGACTGGTCCTCAGGTGTTTTAACTGGCATTTGGCCAGCGGACCACTGTTAAGGGAGAACGCTGGTTCTTACATAGCGCATATATCCTAGTACCATCAAGGCGCTTTACAGCATTATTATCCCTGTTCATTGGGCATACGACCATTCCTCTAACTTTCCCAACTCCCTGGGGAGCATACAACCTCAAGCTGCTTAAATTAGCGCTAAGGGGTTAATCCAAAACAATACTGTCTCAGCCCTCTCAGGTTCCAATTTTACACCTGGGTTAAGGGGAGCAATGATGGTTAAGTGCCTTGCCCAAGAACACAAGTGTCATGACCGGGATTCAAACCCACACTCCGATGATTCAACCATCATAACTTGAATCCGATGCAGTAGACTGCTCGGCCACGACACACCATGTTGTTACAGTGTATAAATGCAAACTTTGTTAACAGCTTCACGTTTCAGACCAAGCATAGTCTTTCCTTCAGGGTAAAAGTGACACCCAACACACATTTGACCCAATTTACCTGACATTATCACATGATATACATCTTGCTTGCGCCATTGGGGTGTCATGTGGCCGAGTGGTTTAAATATCGAATTCAAGTTCCGATGGTTAAGTCATCGGGTTGTGGGTTTGAATCCTGGTCATGACACTTGTATCCTTGAGCAAGATACTTCACTATAATTGCTTCTCTTCACCCAGGGGTATAAATGGGTACCTGCGAGGGTAGAGGTTAATATTGTGTTTGAAAAGCCTTCGAAGCGCCACGGCAGCATACTCCCAGGGAGCTGAGAAAGATTACAGGAATGTTATTGGCCCAATGACCAGGGCACTAATGTAAAGCGCATTGAGACATTATTGTGAAATACACTTTATAAGAACTAGTATTTATTATTATTTTGGGAGTCGGACCCTCTGTGTGTTACTGTGTTTTTAAAATATTTGCTACCTTATGGAGACCGAGGACAAAACAATAAAGGAAAATAAAAGGTCTTCATAGGGGAGTTCTAAAGACAGGGGTGCTCCACAATGAATTTTGTGTACAAAGTATATGTGAGGATGATAAGTACATGAATAGGGACTCAGAAAAGAAGGAAAAGATATCTCCACAGGGATGTACACAAAAAAGAAGTTGTGCAGTGCGCATTTTAGGTACAGTATCACACTGCAGGGACCAATTTCATAGAGCTGCTTAAGCACAAAAAGTAGCTAAGCACAACAAAATGTACATATTGTGACTGGTATCCTGCTCATTTCTGCTAAGCAGAAAATTGTTAAGCATTATTTTCTGCTTAAGCAGCTCTATGAAATTGGGCCCAGGTAGCGTGCTTCATATCTTTACACAGGTTTTGACTTCTGCAATGGCAGACCATGGGTAGACTGTGGCCGTGTGTGACGTTAGCGCACGGGTTAAAAGACAACACAAGTATATCAGTGCACATGTAACAGAAGCAGTCACTGGATACACATGTCATCAAGGTATTAGTCAGCGATGCGTCCGGGCGTCTTTTGGTCGCCCTATTTCATTTTTGGACGCCCTGAAAAACTGTCGGACGCCCTTGAAGACGCCCTGTTTAATTGGCCATGTAAATTTTTCGTACACTATACAGTAATATTACATCCGAATACCAGTGTTGTAAGGCTGTGCCGGTACACGGTTAACCGACCGATCATCGGTTTACATTTTTTACGGTTCGGATTTATGTAAAGAAATTCACTCAAAAGTGCCGCGAAACGATGAACACATGTCATAACGATCACGATGTACACAACGCACGATCCCGTGCCACACACAAGCATAATCGTTTCCAATTTGCAGGCTTGTAGTCTTTGGTATCTCGTTACTTTGCGTGCGACAATAAATGCAAGAAATATTGAATGCTAGAGGGCGTTTCAAACAATTCGATAGCGCTAGAGTAAACGCCCTCTATTGGTGAAATGACACGATAGCATACAAAACCAAGTTACAAACGCCTTGATCAAAGACTTGACGTGTCTGCGCATGCTCGGGAAAAGCGGTTATTCCCCCGAAATTGCAATATCATCATCGCTGGTGCGCTCTGAAACCATTATACAGCATTGTCGTCGCTGGTACGCACGCACATTCTGTCGACAGCATGGTCAACGGAGCACAGTTCCGTGGAAATTTTAGCTTGTTTACGAAAAACTACAGAACGTGTGGGCTTCATTGTACAAAAATGACCAATTTAGGATACCCTGGATGAACAAAAAGAGTATTTTACTGTATAATGTAAGATTTTTTCTTCTTGATTTTGTTTTGTTTTGTTGTTTTGGGGGGTTTATTTTGCGGGGTGATTGCGCGAAGTCAAAATGCTTTGTTGAAGACGCATCGTTTTTGGATCACATGTATGGGCGGTTGTGTTAACGATGTTTTTAAACTCGAAAATGTTGTTTATGAAACGGACGGTAACACGTGTAACCGACCGTTTCGGAAACGGTTACACGTTTACGACTACACTATTCTGGCTGGTCGGCACAAACCAGTTCTAAAAATAAAACGACCAGCACTTAACATTGTCGAACGGGGAAAAAAAAATCTGGCGATCCTTTTTTGTATTAAATGTTAGACCCAGACACTCTAACCAAGCCCAACGATACTCCTATTTAGATCCAATTACGTGTTATCTTAATCATCTGCAGTTTGTTATACATTGTTTTAGTTTGTAATACTTTGCTTCACTCAAAAACTAAGCCGCCTGCGCTGTGTCTTGGTGGTTTTAAGACCTGGTTTTGTGACCCTTAGGAGTGGGTATTGTGTTATATTTAAACATGGAAAGTGTATAAATGACATGTGCTGCCTTAGTTTACGGTTTGTTAATGAATAAGATATAATTTATCAGTATCTTATTCATGCAAATTGTTTCATCGGTTTTAGTTTTTTTTTTGTTTTAAGGGTAACTGAACTTATTCAATAAAGTTAGTTTTTTTTTAATTAATAACCCCCCCCCCCAAAAAAAAAAAAAAAAAAAAAAAAATTAAATTCCTACCTACTACCCTATTTTTTTCTGGCCCGTTACGCCAAAATGACAATTTGTGTAGTGTCTAGAACCCTTAAAATATGTAAATATTTTCCGAAAGGGTTGCACCCCCTGGACTCCCGCTAATCGCTGCTAAAAATTTGGACACCCTGTTTTTCAAACCAGTCAAATTTGGACACCCTATTTTCAAATCCTGGCTAAAAGCTTGCATGTCATTGTGGCATGTTGTGGCCGAGCGGTCTAGCACACCGGACTCTGCCAGTGTTTCTGATCAGCAGAGTGTGGGTTTGAGTCCCGGTCTTCGACATGTTAATCTATTGATCAGGATCAATATTGAAAGGACACATTGTTGTGTAAACGTTGTATCAAAATTAATTAATACTTGAGAATGAGAATCTGAGAATGACACTTTGTTTTAGAAAACAACAAAATAAAACAGAATTTTTAAAAAGGATGATGCATAAAAACCATGATGGGGTCAGGAACGATCAACCATGGTTTTTTTAATTTATTTGCTGAACCTTACAAAAACAACTATGTGTGAAAAAAAGTAAAACAAATTAGTCTGGCAAATTTTTGATGTAACAGTAATTAATATAAATTTTGAAGGTAGTGAAATGACACAGGGAACATGACTTAGGCTACAAAAAATTATGTTTCCGGCTACATTTCAAAGTAGGCTCGGGAATTTAAATTTTTCCCCCACTTTTTTGTTGTTGCTGTGCCTTGAATTGAATGTAGACCTTTTACCGCCATGTGAAACAATCATTATAATTGTGACAGGTATAAAACATACCCCCGTTAATTTTCAGTTTTATAAACTTATCAGTCAGTTCCTTTAACTAAATTCTTTTGACATTTAAAGTAAATCGAGCGCCCTCCATGTCAGGTTTCCGGGCGCTCCCATAATTCCATTCCATGAAGACAGCTCTAACGTGTACTTCATCACTGTCTTCACCTAACAGATATTCAGAATAAAGGAGATTTACCGAACCTCAGAATAGCGTCCCGACCCAATATATGAGTGTCACACAATGATCAGCGTTACTGGAAACTAATGCAAAATCATGTGGGTATTTTTTGCTAGTAGGTAATCGGTTAAACGGCCAGGTGGATCACAAAATAGACTCAAATCACAGAGATATCAGTATTTTTGCCTTGATGTGTTCTGTTTTTATTTCAATTTTGATTTAAAACATTTTAAATTGGTCAAAGTCAGACATTTTCTCCCTGGAACAATTTTTCTTTCCCTTTTCGCTTGTATTTTCTTAAGTTTTTAAGCCGAGTAAAAAGTTTAGGGTCGCATCTTAAAATTAGGGTCGGTTAGGTACCTGGAAACAAACCACTTTTTTGTAAAGGCCTTAGTGGTGCCAACATGATTAATAGAATACATGTATAATGGAGTACGTATTATATTTATTTATCATACATATTTAATGTAATTTTCAATGCATATTAAATGTAATTCCCTCCAGTGTCTTGGCTGGAGACAGTGATGCGAATATGAGAACGGATGAACCTTTCATTTCCGATGGATCGTCGTGCACACAAGGTGACGCTGGACCAGCAGACTGCACAGTAGAGTGAACATGTAGAGCAATCCGCATTAAAGGCACTGAACACGTTTGGTAATTGTCAAAGACCAGTGTTCTCATTTGGTGTATCCCAACATATATGCATAACATAACAAGCCTGTGAAAATTTGGGCTCAATTGGTATCGAAGTTGCAAGAAAATGATGAAAGAAAAAACACCCTTGTTGTACAAATTTGTGTGATTTCAGATAGGAATAAAAGGCTTCTTGCAAGAAGTCTTTTATTATTTTAGTGAGAAATTACCTCTTTCTCAAAAACTACGTTACTTCAGAGGCAGTCGTTTCTCACAATGTTTTATACTATCAACAGCTCTCTGTTGCTCATTACAAAGTCAGTTTTTATGCTAATATATATTTTGAGTAATTACCAAATGTGTACAGTGCCATTAAACACAGTGTCGGTGCATTGAACATAATGGGGGAGGAACTTTGTTTTGACTTCCGTTCTACTTAGTACAGATTAACTTGTAATGCCACTCCTGATCATCTTTCAGGGTTCTCCACAGGTCTTTTCAAAACTGTGGGGCATTCTGGACCGAAGTTTGGCCGAAGCCACTGAATTGAAACAAGGTCTTCAGAATGTTTTCTACTTGGTGTTTATCTTGGTTTTAAAAGCCCTACTGTGCAATCTGGAGCATTCTATGGTTTTCTCTCAATGTTTTTGATTAAATTATACAACAAATGAGCGCGTATTTTATTTTAAAAAAAATCATTTTCACCAGCACAACACAAGGAAGAGTGATCTGAATTTTACAGTTCCAGTCTCATCCAGTTTAATCAACAATCCTTTTTTTTGCTGCAGCCATAAGAGATTGGAACAATTTACCCACTAAGTCCAACTAGCCTGCATCAATTTAAAAAAATAGTTAAATGCCATCTTGCTACAAAAGCCAGATCTATACTTCGAGGAGGCTTAGTTTTGAGTGCTTTTTACATCAATTTTAATCTATTTTTTAATTGTTTAACTAATTTACTTTTGTTTGGTTTGTATAGCTTTGTATATATTCCTCCATTCTTAATCTCCGTAGGTCTGTTTTGTATTTCTATGTCTTTTTGTTTTCGTGTTTTTTCTGTAAGGACCCCAGTGGAAATAAGTCTAAGTTGTTGGTTTTTTGGGGGCTATCCTTTGATACTTTTGTGCAGTTTTTCTTTCTTGTTTTCTACTTTTATTTATTTAATTCCATTTTATCCTCCTGTTACTGTGTATGTATTTTTGCCAAGTTCTTGGCTGTGTTTTATCCGAGTAAAATCAAATTAAATCAAGTCAAACGAGTCAAAAAAGTTGAGATTGTTCATCAGCAAGCTGCAATGTCATATTTGAGAGAGGGGCGAGACCATATTAAATTCTGCAAAGGGGCATTCCATTTGAAAATCTAAAAAGTCTATGGACAACTTTTGAAAGAGCACCAAAGGCCAAGACCAGGGCAACAAAGGCCATGGCCTTGGTGTAATTCCAGGCTTGTAAAAGTCAAAATTTGGGAATTGCATTGTACACTTGCACATTCACACAGGAAAAACCCCAAACAAACAAAACAAAAATGGATACTACCATCAGCAGTGACTTAAATGGCAAGGGCACCTTGAAGGCGTTTTTTCCTTGGTAATAAAGGGCAACTTTATGAGGAAATTTCTATTGGAACATTTCAAGGGGCACCAAGGCAAAGACCAGGGTAGGTGGAGGCAATTACCTCTGTGAAGTAACAGGCCTGTATAATTGTTTTTGTTTACTGTCAATTATCATGCTCTTAACGTAAACTTAATTGTATGCCTACTTACTGTAAATCTGTAATACTTATTTCTGCTAAAAAACTCATATTTTAAATCTTCCTTATACAAATGTTATAAACTGTCATTGAGGAAGAATATCAATGCGAAATAAATGACGTATTGAGTGAACTATAGTTAATGTGTACATGTACTTGTGCTTAGAAAACAGAAAAGAAAAAAATGAATAGTCGTTAATAGGGAAGAATAATGACAGGGTTGCGGGCAAAAGTCATTAAAAGCAGACAGCGTGTCAGTCATGACGAGGTTCTAGGAACATAGGGGTGTCGGAACACTCAGCAGTCCCCTGTGCATGCAAATTCATGTACAGTACACACACACAAAAAAGCCTCTAAAACGTGTACACAGAGTAATGGCTGATCAATTATGTACCCTGAAATTATCAACAAACACCGAGCAATAAAAATCTGCCAGTATTGAACTTGAGCTTTAAAATCAAAGTACACTCCACGCTGGAGTGGGATGTTTGACAAGCATCATTGCTAGTCTCTTTACAATAAAGGGGAAACTAATCCGCTGTGGAAACACACACACGCACGAAAAGGTCAGGATGGCGGTGATAAGAGTAACTGGATCAAAAGTCTAAATTCTGTCGTGATTTGACCGCGAGGGAACTTTGTACTTGTAGAGGGTAAAGTCAAGATGACCCCCCCAACTCGTTAGTTAACGAGTCGTCAACATGGTTTGATCAGTAAAACTATAAGCCATACAGGGCCACATTTCATAAAGCTGCTTAAAGGGAAGGTACATGTATACGTTTGGTAATGACTCTGAAAATGAATGGCAATAAAAACTTACTTGGTAAGAAGTACAGCAGCTTTGGATAGTATAATGCATTTTGAGAGACTTTTCACTTAGAAGTACGTTGGAGTTATGGAAAAAGATATCACTTTTTATCCCAAAAAATTTGAATCTGAGAAGCATTACTGACAGTAACGTTTCTCAGATTGTGTATTCCAATTGCAGATTATTCTTCATGCGTGGACATAATCGCTCCAGATTTTCGGCAATATCTTAAAAACGCTACCACCTTTTGAAATTAAATTGTCACATGGTAGTTTTATGGTAAGTATCTACAACTATAGGATTGAAACAAACAGTGGGTTCCAATTACCAAATGTGTACAATCCCTTTAAACAGCAAATAGTGCTGAATTATTTTCCGCTAAGCAAAAAAAGAGCAGGATACATGTGGAATGATATTTTGGGGCTGGTAACCTTTATTCTGGTAAGCATAATTTTGTTGTGCTTAGCTACTTTTTGTGCTTAAGCAGCTCTGTGAAACTGGGCCCTCAGGTGGGAGCTGTGATGATCTATTAAGGTTGTAAACCATATTCTTCAACACTGTAAAAAACACTGTGTGGACGTGTGTAAGTCCACATAGTGTTTCAAGTCCCTACATTAAATGTGGACCTCTTTTGTTCTCAGGTCCACACTTCCTATGGTAGTGTTAAAACAACCTTACGGATCGGTTTGTTGGGTCCTGCTATTGTTGTTCTATTATTCCCTTTTCTAAAGAATTCCTCTGAGGGGTTCAAGTTGAACAAAGACAAACTCCGGGGTTGTGGGGTTTATTGTTCCCTTGTGTAAAAGACCCCACAAGGGCCCTTCCGTTAGCCAAGAGCTATGTGTTGCATACACTCTGTGGACATTCCTGACTGTTGTCTAGGACTAAATTCCTGTGATCAAGAAGGTCTGGCAATTTGGCTGCAAGATTTTTTCAAGACAACAGGCCGGGCTATTTTTCAAGATGGTTGCCAGCTTTTTTCAAAATGGCCACCACTTGGACTCAGGAAATTACACATATTGGCTTCTTATGGGTAGGATGCAACAAAAAATGAGACCAAAATGATGTCACTATGCAGAATTGTTTTTGTTGTTGTTGTATACACCCCCCCCCCAAAAAAAAACAACAAAAAAACACAAAAAAAACCACTAAAAAACCCAGGCGGCCTCTAAAAAGGAAGCGGGCGGGGACTCTAAACATGATTTTTTTTTGGTGCCTATTAATGCTTAATTTTTTTCTTCTTCAAAACTACTGTGCGAAGCAGTGAATAATACTATAAAGATACATTGTACACTGTGGAAGATATTGCTCAGTGAACGCACATGTATTCATGCGTCACATCCTTGACCTCGAGTAAGATCTCTCGGCCCAAGGGTTTGAACGCCTTTTGCAAAAACACAGAGGCCATGAGGAGGTGGAGCATCCAGTCTAAGTGTATCTGTGAATTAGTTCGGCACTGTTGATGAAGTGGACATAATACTGTTGTCTAGGGCTACATGTAAGTTCCTGAGCAAGAAGGTCTGGGAATTTGGCTGAAAGAATGAATTAGTCTCAGTGAGATTTCCACTTCTGGTCTCTATTATTGGCAAAATATACATTGTACGAACATTATACATGTAACTGTACATGTATGGCTTATCTCGGGCCTCTAATTTGGGGAAATTGACCAGACAGCAGGGCTTGTAACTCAAAATTTTAATTGACCGGAATGTTTTGTACATAACCAGTTTGAAGCGCTATATAAATGTTGTTTAATAAAATGTTGTTTATTATGTACCTAAGCCCAAGCCGAAGCCCAAGCCCAAGCCAAAGCCGAAGCCAAAGCCTCAGCTCAAGCCAAAGCCTAAGCCTAAGCCCAAGCCCAAGCCCAAGTCTAAGTCCAAGCCAAAGCCAAAGCCTAAGCCTAAACCCAAGCCTAAGCCCAAGCCCAAGCCAAAGCAAAAGCCTAAGCCCAAGCCAAAGCCTAAGCCCAAGCCAAAGCCAAAGCCTAAGCCCAAGCCAAAGCCCAAGTCATGGGCCTCCTAATAATTTTCATGCTATAAAACACGCTTGCACCCAAGTAATTCTATGCTACAGTAAGCAGACAAATTTGCTTACTGTTTAAGTAGCTCTATGAGATCAGCCCCAGCAAGTTGGAGGTCTTGCACTATCGGACGGCTGCAGCCTGCAGCATGTTTTCTGACCTGAACTCTGCTGAGTGGTTCGTGCAAGTCTCAGGTTGTCGGCTCAAGAGGCCAAGTTAACAGGAACTATAGGACCCAAAACTGGGCACTTAGACACGGAAAAAAAACAGCTCATCTTTCTTACACCTTCCTATGACATTAATAATTATAATGACCAGGGCCTTCATGAAGATCTTCACAAATATCAACAGAATCGTATGATGTATCTATAACACCATGTTGTTCTCTTGATAAGTTCTACACTAAGAAATAACTATAAATAAATAGTAAACTTGCGGGTACAACCATGTGTAAATCTCTTTGAGGGAGTGTTGGCTCTGAAAAGAGCCGGTGTGGTCTCGACGTTTCGAACAGTATATACTCTGCTCGTCTTCTCCTGAAGGGCCAGACTCTCCCACAAAGAGATTTACACAAGGTTGTATCCCACAAGTTTACTATTTATTTATAGTTATTTCTTATTTCTCCACTCCATGCAAAGCTTTAAACAACACTTAAGTTCTACACATGGTATACAGAAAAGAAAGAAACTGAACAACAGGCACATATAAATAGCCCATATATGTATGTGATGCGATCAAGCAAAATGAGTCGTTTGTCGACCCAGGTCATTTAAAAAAAAAAAAACATTTGAGAAGAACATAATCTAGATGTTTTAATACTGTTAAAGCCCCAAGTTGATACCACCTTTGGTTCAAAAGTTGTGAAAGTAGAAACACCAAGAGATGCGAGAGAATGAAACTGAGACAGGGGGTTTAAAGTCGAGTTGTTTATTGAAACTAATTGTACATTTTGCAACTGGCAAATTTTCATTAATGCTAATTTTAGCCCCTTTTTGATGATATTTATCAGGAAGGAAGTTGCCAAAATAAAATAAGATATATTTTGGCATTTACAAAAATTTTTTTTTTGAAAGTTTCACCCCTGTTGGCCTGTTTTGGCTTGTTTCTCGCTACTGATATTTCCGACAAACGACTCATTTAGCTTGATCGCATCACATACATGTATAGGCAGCCATCATGGTGCGTTGAGTTTGAAGCAAAGCGGTGCAAAACCTGGCTGGTTACATGTAAACTACAGCATGGCATCCATCTTGGCAGCTGGATTTATTTGTTAACTGTTCTTGGTTTCCCAAGATGCATTGCGGTATATTTTTAAGATGGTGCTTGTGCAGACAAGGTCATTTTTCCCATAGAAAAGGGGACCTCCATTCAGGTTTCTCCCCAGGTTTGTTCTGGACCAAAATTTCTGAAGTTTGGCCGAAGCACGCAAAATTGAAACAAGGTCTTCAGAATGTTTTCTACTTGGTGTTTATCTTGGTTTTAACCCTTTCAGCCCCAATGGTGACTTTAGTCGACTGTGCACTATACCCTGCTTGAGCCCCAATGGCGACTATAGTCGCCAAAGATTACACACAAAAAAACACTCAAGCCTGAGCACAAAGGCCATTTGTTAAAAAGCTGTAGTTTTGTCCATGTTCACCTTCCATACCAAAGCTTACCATCATTGGAAAGAGAAAGATCGGATCTTTCCAACGGTGGTTAAATATAACAGGGTTGCTATTATGCAATCACTTCAAATTGGAGTGGAAAGATCCGAAATGACAAACACCTACAGAGCGCCATATGGTTGTGTGCAAAAAAGTGTTTGGATTTACAGAACACACTTGGGAAACAAACACCAAGAACTTGGACAAATATTGGCTGATTTCAATGATTTTTAAATTGTATGAAAGGAAATTCAATGAGTAAGTATTTTTATTACTTATTATGCTCTAAAATGAAATCTTCCAGGTAATAATAGAGTTTGTAAAATCGAACTTTGAACACAAGCTTCCTGTTGTGTGAGAATGTGTGCTTCACACTTGAGTGGTCAAACAACGTGGGCCACAGCGGTTGTTTATGTCATAAGAACTTGGGGCTGAAAGGGTTAAAAGCCCTACTGTGCAATCTGGAGCATTTTATATAGTTTCTCTTGATTATTTATATTATTTGTTTATTACATGTTTTTTTTTCTTTTCCGTATCGGCCGAAATTTGCGTGTATCGGCACGCAAATCATGGGTATCGGCCCGATACGCTACATGTAGCTTGTGCATGGGAAGAACCCTGATCAGGTACTAGTAGGCACTATTTCGTACTGTTCATATCCCACTGTCTAGGCCTGCAGTTCACACCTGCATATTGACCCCTAACCATTCCCAAATCACCCAAATCCAATTACGAGATTTGTTTGATTCTGTTGGACTGAGGACACCTCAAGTAAACAGAATGCTTTCACAATCACAGAGACCGTTTGTTAAAGGTACCATACAGGATTGGTATAGCTGACAAAATAGTTGCAGACAGTGTTCATGTTATGTGTGATCAACCCATGAAATAACAAACCTGTGAAAATTTGGACTTAAACCTGTTGTGTGAGTCAGGAGAAAATAGTGAAAAACCAAGCACAATTTTCACATTGTAAACACATTGTCCTTAATTTTGGTTGTAACAACCGAAATCAGCTGATGCGTTTTTTAAAGATTTTCAGATAGAGTTTTCTGGAAATGACTTCATTTCAGAGGGAAATATTTCAAAGAAAAAATGGTTCTAGAATGAACTTCATCATCAGTAAGCTTTCAGACTAAAATTAAACAAGGTTGTTTGTTATCCAATTACCAATCCTGTACATACACTATACCTTTAATTATAGGAGCTGCCAGTTTGTGTTACATGTTCACACATGTGAAGGCCAATTTACATGTAATTCTCTTTTAATAATAATGAATAATAAATGTATTTACTGCTTTTACAAGTGAGATCAAAGCGCTGTACAAGAAAAGGAAAATTTACTGTCCTGAATAAGAAGTGTTTTTAAGAAGATGCTTCCTGAAAATAGTGAGAGATGACATTTTGTGCTCGATATGTGTCATGGTGTAGGGCCTGGGGCCGATTTCACGAAGCTCTAAAGATTCATCTTAAGATTCATCTTAAGATGAGTTGTCAGTATAACCATAGTAATTTGCATTGTGACATCACACTTTGCTTAGCGATAAAGAGTGATTTGCAGTTAAGATCAATCTTAACTCTTTGTGAAATCGGTCCCTGGTCTGTTTGCTTAAACATAGCCCAAATCCTCCTACATTGTACATGTATATATCCTTCAGAAGAAGAGAGTTAAAAGCTCAAATTGCCCAAATCCTTCAAAATCCTCCTGGTTTCCCCCAAAATGAACCAAGGCCCAAATCCTTCTAAATCCTCCTGTGACAGGCTTTATCATCACATTCCCATCCCCAACAGCCCATATCCTTCGGAGTCTCATTTTGGCCAAGCTTCATACGGCCCAAATCCTTCCATTTCCTCTCGTGTCAAAAGCAACCTGACAGCCCAATTCCTTCTAAATCCTCTCACAGCAGAAACCCATTGTGTCCCAAATCCTTCTGGATCCTCCTGTGACAGGCTTCATCATCACATTCTATCCCCCCAACAGCCCATATCCTTCAGAACCTCATTTTGGCCAAGCTGCATACGGCCCAAATCCTTCCATTTCCTCTTTATGTCAAAAGTAACCTGACGGCCCAATTCCTTCAAAAAAATCCTATCACAGCAGAAACCCACTTATGGCCCAAATCCTTCTGGATGCTCCTTTACTGCAATGCCCTGATAGCCCAAGTCCTCCTTATTCCTTCACTTTGGCAAAGAGGATATTAAAGGAGTTGAGCTTTTCTGGGTTAAAGGCACTGAACACATTTGGAAATTGTCTAAGACCAGTGTTCTCACTTGGTGTATCCCAACATATGCGTAAAATAACAAGCCTGTGAAAATTTGGGCTCAATTGGTCATCGAAGTTGCAAGAAAATGATGAAAGAAAAAACATCCTTGTTGTACAAATTTGTGTGCTTTCAGATAGGAATAAAAACTTCTTGCAAGAAGTTTTTATTATTTTAGTGAGAAATTACCTCTAAGTTCTCAAAAACTACGTTACTTCTGAGGGAGTCGTTTCCTACAATGTTTTATACATGTACTATCAACAGCTCTCCTTTGCTTGTTACCAAGTAAGTTTTTATGCTAATATTTGTTTTGAGTCATTACCAAACGTGTATGATACCTTTAATAAAAAAGATCTTAAATTTAAAATGGCTCTAAATCACAAGAAAAAATATAATAATCAAACACCACAGACATGACAGACAAACATTTTCCAAACAAAACTCATGTTTATCTTTGCCAAACAAATTGGGATGGTATAGGCCCTACCCAGTTTAGACCGGGGCTTCAAACAACGTTATGAAACTCATGCAGGTTGAAAAAAAACCTGACCACACGTTAAGTTTTGAGGCTGAGTGTTTATACTTCAACAGTAAACCGTTTCATTTTCAAGCACTTGTTATTTTTTCCTGCAAGGGGAAATAACAATGAAGCACTCGCCACCGTAAAAGGAATTGCAGGAACTACCAGATCAAAAACAAAGATATTTCGATGCGCTGTTTTATTAAAGGTAGATTCCATCATTTGCAGACGTGAAGAAATGTACTTCCAAGTTACTACAACATAACTTACTTGACTGAAAGTACCTATTACTCCTAAGTAATTTTGCCAGGTGTTGTTTCATTTTAAAGAAAAATGAAACTTTGCATCATTTTGAAGCGACAACAAAGTCTGTCTGACAGCTTAAAATCATCACCATCTGCTCTCGTCTTTTTCGCCAGTCATGGAAGCACAAGTATAAACAGGAAAAAAAAAATGCAATTTTGTATAATTTTTAAGCGGTGGTCTGCTGACCATGGTTTGAACCTGTGAGGTTTTTATACAACAAGGTCTGTCTGAAACTTGAAAGCCTAAAATTATCACCATTTGCTCTTGTTTTTTCTCGGCAGTCACAGACTGACAATGGAAACAGGTCGCTGGAACGATCTTATTGAATCCTACCCCACAAATCCACAATTCTAATAAAAATACAGCAATTACCAATGACGTAATTTCCCTTTAAAGGCATGGTATACTTTTGGTAATTGTCAAAGACCAGTATCCTCACTTGGTGTATCCCAAAATATGCATATAGTAACAAACTGTGAAAATTTGGGCTCAATTGGTCATCCAAGTTGCAAGAAAATAATGAAAGAAAAAAAACACCCTTGTTGCATAGAATTGTGTGCTTTCAAATGCCTGAGAAAGGCTTCATGCCTGATGCCTGAAGCCTTTCTCAGATTCAATTTTTTGGGTAAAATTTACCTCTTTCTCAAAAACTACATTACTTCAAAGGGCGTCATTTCTAACAATGTTTTATAATATCAATAGCTCTTCAGTGCTCTTTATCAAGTTAGTTTTTATGGTCACTAATTTTTGAAGTAATTGCCAAAGGTATAGCCTCCCTTTAAGAAGGAAATCTATTTTGCTCTTGCATGTATTACTTGCAGAGACAGCACGATGTGTGTGCGTGCAACTTGCCTGTTTTTTGACGGAATGAAATGCCAATTTGAATACACTAAATGTAGACTTTAAGATCTGCACTAAGTCGTCTATGTTTGACTGTAGCTCCCAGATTCAAAGAGTCGTTACAACGTTGGAAACTAGGAGAAGATGCTGGGGTAGGGGTGGGGGAATCATCTACAAGCTTACGAAAGGTCTGCCTACCTGTCTATCCTCTGTGTCCCCAGAGGGACATATGTGAGGGGCTAGATTAGCCTTATCCTGAACTTCAGATTTCTTCCGAGACAATCAAGTGTACAAATTTCATTAAGATATACATGAACAATTTAAACAAGTTTCCAAAAAAAATTCTGTCACAGAAATTTATATAAAAAATTACCTGTTTTTTAATAATATAAAAACAAATAATAATAATTTAAGTTAAAAGAATTATTAAATTTAAAAAAATAAAATGGTTACGGATCCTGAAAAGAGATGGGGAAAGTCTGCATAAGGACTGGCAGGGGTTAAACTGGAGATACGTAAATTAACAAAATAGGCCAAAACATGGAGAGATTGCTGCCTTGACATTCAGATTCTTCTAAACCATGCGCTTTGTATTAGAGTCGTCATTCCGCGAGTTCAAGTCCTAGACTGAGTCCAAGTTCATGTCTCAAGTCATTTGAGTTGAGTAAAGCCCGGTTCATACATGTACTTCCTGCGAATGCGAATTACGTCACAAATTCGCAACGAACAATTCGGAAGAATTGAGCTGTGCTCAACTCTTGCGAAACATTCGCAGCAAAAACAGAGCTGTGACGTCAAATTCACTACGCTCGAAGCATTCGCAGGAAGTATGAACCAGGCTTAAGAGTCCAAGTCACAAAGGTCGAGTCCAAGGTTTCGAGTCGCTTTAATTATTTAAAGGGAAAATTCTATGCCATGGCTGTATGCCAAGGTTGGAAGTTGACTTTAAAACTGCTAAAATTTTCAATTTTCTTCTATTAATAAAGGTTGGAACAGTGTGTTTGATACACTTTCCTTACTTGTAATCTCCTATTCTATTAATCCATACATTTATTTCAATGCTGCCATAAATCACAAGAATAATACAAAATGTTACATAATCAAATTGACAGTACATGTACATCAATATTTTAAAAATATAATAGTGAACATGGCAACATCTAGGTCCGGGTTGAAGCAACAGCTTTTGTTCCCCAGCCTATTGACAGACAGACAAATGAAAAGACAGCACATAACAATCCTGACAAAGAATAGCAGCAGACATAACACAAAATATTATTAAACCCATTTGTACAAAAAATATTAATAAATCTATTTGTATAAAAAATAAAAGACATTAACAGACTGTACACATGAAAGATAGCAAATTTGTTCACGTTTTCTTCTCAATTTTTCGTCTGCACTCTGACTCCGAGTCACCAAAAATTTGACTCAGAGTCAAACTCAAGTTCGAGTCCGAGTCATAAGTCATACAGGCCTTCCTACATTTCCACAGATTTTTACAGACAGTGTACGTGTTTCTTTCATACTAACGCATCCAGAGAAGTCCTCTCATTTCTTTTGTCATCCAATCTTGCGCTAGCTTGGCCTCTAATTGATTTGCAGCCGTAAGGCAAATGTAGGTTCCTGTCTCTAAATGCTGTTAATCCTAATGAACAGCCAGTTATGCCTACAGCACAGGTCAATCAAGTATATAAAGTGGACCTGGCTGACATGCAGTCAGATCACAGCATGTGTGAAGAGCCATGATGTACAGAGTACTCCTAAATGTCCACTTTCCAGGGGGTCTCAAACCTTGTAATAATAATAATAATAATAATAATAATAATAATAATAATAATAACCAGGGTTCTACCCAGGTTTTTTTCAAAACTGTGGGGCATTCTGGACCCAAATGTTTGGACGAAGCACGCTGAATTGAAACAAGGTCTTCGGAATGTTTTCTACTTGCATGACTTGGTGTTTATCTTGGTTTTAAAAGCCCTACAGTCACTGTGCAATCTGGGGCCTTCTTGATGTTTTTTATGAAAAAATAAATAAAATAAAACAAGAGGTGTTCCGGGCGGATTGCCCGAACACCTAATAGTAATAATAAATGTGTATCGGTCCAATACGTTACATGTAGCTTGTGCATGGGAAGAATCCTGATAAAGATTTGCAGCGTACTTGTACATTAGGGTTGGAATGTTTACAAATTAACGGTTTAACCATGAAAAAAAAAATTTGAAATCCGTTTCCAAATTTCCATAAATGGTTCAATGAAGCCGACAAAAAAGAAGAGAATAAGCGGACAGTAAAAATTTTTTTTTTTTTAATGCGACCTTTCTTTTTCTTTAAAATGTTAGCCCCAGATGCTATGGAATGCGAAAGGGAGAATGATTGACATCCCTTTTGTTGGTGAAACTGTCTTATCTTAATCCCCCACAATTTGTAACACATTATTTTCAAGTATGCCATGTACATGTAAATGTATGCTGAGCAGACAGATTCAGTAGGCAATATTTTCTGACTGGCAACTTTACTTAACATAACATGTACAATGTACTGTATTGTGTAAAGCCATAACAACACATATTTTGCTTACTGTAATAACTAAATCAGTCAAAATACATAACATCATGTATATATATGTACCATGCGAAGTTTGAGACCGGTTTCCTGCAAGTTATTCCTCTTAACTAAAATTTGCTAAGACTGGTTTTTCTTCTGCTATTAAGCATCAATTAAGCTGGCCCCAGGGCTTGATTTCACAAAGCACTAAGATTCATCTTAAGATAATGATTTGTATTGTGACATCACACTCTGCTTAGCAATTAAGATCGCTTGGCATTTAAGATAAATCTTAGCTCTTTGTGAAATCGAGCCCTGGTCTCAGCACCAGGGGCCAATTTCATAGCGCTTGGTAAGCAAATTTCCGTGCTAACTAAAGCAGACAAATTTGCTTAAGCGTAAGCAAATTTCACAGGTTAGTTAGAAAAATTAGGCAGCCAGCTTGCGGGTTCACCATTGATTTGCCTTCTTTCATCATTCATTTTCATACAGTAAGCACCAGAAGGTTGGCATGCCTTTTCATGTGCTTACGGTTAGCAGCGCTATAAAATGGAAACTTGCGCAGTAAACACAAAAGCGAATGAAAGCAGCTCTATGAAATTCTCAGGATAGGAACATACAGTTGTACACTGCACCATGTACAGTGTAAGCAACGATCGTACAGCGCCACAAGGTGCAAGATGGACAACTGGTGCTCTGTGTATTGTAAGAACTTGAAGTACGGCATGGGCACCATTTCAGTAAGCAAATGTTTTGTTATAGCATTGACAGCAATGCTCACTGTCTGCACTAAACTATGGTTGCATTAAAAGAGTTGCTTACTGAAATGGCGTCCCAAAATCATTGGGTATGCACTGTATACTACATGAATTATGTATGCATGTATACAGCTTCATGTTGAAGAAAGTGCTGGAAATTGCTTTTAAGGAATGGTCAGTGCATCATCAACCTATATGTATGTTTGTAGACTCTGAAAATGATCAGACTTGTTTTTGAATTCCCACTTCAGTGTGACGTTAGTAAGTACGCACAATGTACGTGTATCTCATACTGTCCATACCCATGCCCTTCCCCAACCCCCCCGCCCAGACGTTTCCACTTCATGTAAGTGTGTAAAGTGCTCTTAAAACATAACGACCAAAACTAACCAAGTAAGTTACCTGCAATGCATCATCAATAACCAACAGGGGGAGGGCAACCGCACATAATATTCCAGTTTGTTGTTTCAAGTTCTACTACACCTTCTTTTTTGTAAAGTCACAGCACATTCTGCTTCAAGGTATTATGCAGGATTGGTAGAGCTGACAAAATAGTCGCAGACAGTGTTCATGTGATCAACCATACACTGTACACAAACCTGTGAAAATTTGGGCTTAATCTGTTGTGTGAATCAGGAGAAAATAGTGAAAAACAATGCACAATTTTCAGCATGTAAAACACATTGTCCTTAATTTTGGTTGAAACAACCAAAATCAGCTGTTGTTACACAACAAAAAAAGAGTTTTCAGAAATATTTTCTTTAATATGACTTCATTTCAGAGGGAAATATATCATAGAAAAAATTGTTATAGTTAAATGAACTTAATAATCAGTAAGCTTTCAGACTAAAATTTAACAACAATGTGTTTTTTTCATTACCACTCTTGTATTTTATACCTTTAAAACTCTGTGTAAAAGCTGCACTTTGGATAAAGAATATGAGTTTGGTTTCACCTTTACACCAATAGGTGATATTAAGCACTGTGTACTCAGTGCTTTTCACAGGCTACTCTTACGGGATTCAAACCCATGGTGGCAACCCCCGTATTCTAATGCATTATTCTAATGCACTATGTCTTAGCTAAAAATGTTGATCAACTGAATTGTGGAGGGAAGAGGGGACAGGGGATTGTTTGTATCTTTGGGCAAGTAATTTGGGTATCGTAAGATTGTTGGAATTTCTAAGACTATGGTAAAGATTGTCGACTTTGTGATAACATGTGATGGTGTCTTTTGCAGGCGAGCAAGTTACGGGCAAACTTAGTGCTAAGCTGGTTAGGCCATTCTGAGAGTAAGGAAATAATTAAGTTAACTAATAAGATCATTAAACACATGTTATATGGCATATTTTGATAGAAAATTATGCGGAATGCTCACTTCTGGATACGCTTTGGGCTTTGGCCAAAACCATGTATTGCCGCACCAAATACAAGAATACAGGCCCAGGGCTGATTTCACAAAGAGCTAAGATTGATCTTAACTGTGTATCAATCTTAATTGCTAAGTGTGATATAATAATACAAATCACTATTTAATTTTGTTTTTTTAAATGAGATATCGCCTAACATCACAAGGCCGGACGGCCACTTCAAGGTGAGGGCTACACTTAACTGATTTGGGCTGTCGACCCAAATCAACTGTCAACAGGGGCACGTTGCCACCTACTCTTGGGGCTGAAACAGGGTGACCCCCTTCACGGTCCGTAAGTATATAGGCATGGGTATCATCCACTTGGAACCTGGCTGGTAGGGCAGAATGCACCACCTTCCCAACTACATGTACATTGTATCGTGATATTAATCACTCATCTTAAGATGAAGCTTAGCGCATTGTGAGAATGATGCCCCTTGAAATCTTCAAATGAAATTTACAATTTCCTCATAAGGTGCCCTTTACTACAAAGAGAAATCGCCTTGGTGCCCTTGCCCTTTCACAAAACGAAGCATCAGGCCTGAGACTAGTTAAAAATGTACAATTTATAAATTAAATTAAGATAATTAGAGAGTTTACTACACAGTATAGCCATGGTTACTGCAAACCTTACTACATGTAGATCATAAGGTTTGGAAGTTTTCCTTCATGTTTTTTTTTCCTGAAAACAACCTTTTATGAGTTCAAAACGTTTAACCAAGAGCACCTTGAGCGTTCCCTTTTGCTTATTCCCGGGAGCAAACGTCCTTATATGTAAATCACTTCGCATTACACCTGAGGCACTCTCATTTTACATGCATGTAAAATAAAAGTTGCATATAATACATGACACTTAGTAATACTACACCTATGAAATACGATGTAACTGTAATTACTAACTAATTATCAAGTAATAAACCACAAGGGAAACTGACTAGGTAAATTTGAATTAATTTGGGGTTGAACAACGAAACACATTGACTAGAGTGGGATTTGAACCTCTGACCTCCGGATTAACGTGCTGGCCCTCTACCAACTGAGCTATCTAGCCCTAATGTTGGCGGTCTCCCTAATCTGTCAATATCTTTGTTCGGAGGTGCCAGTCAGAAGCCATTCAACCTGTAACTGTCAATGTAACCAGGGATCACACCCAAATTTACGCTACAACCCAACATTACAATGTACTTACTAATTACAATATGTACACATGTTATCCGTGTACATGTTATATGCACAGGTACATTTATTTCCATTTAATTGTATTGCCCACATGGAAAGAAAAAAACAGAAAATTTAATCTCCGAAGCAGTACTTAAATTTTTTTTTAAAAAAGTCACCACAAAAATGCAGACTATTATAGTTTAGCCTCCTTGATAAAAATAAGACAGTTCAATCTCAAAATAAGAGTTGATGAGCTCTTCCATTTGGGCTGTGTATAAATCATGCCTGCAGGAAATCCAGGCCCTGTGGCGCTTTTGCAAACATGTGACGTCACAGGTTACATCGTCTATATGTACAGGTTGCTTAATTTTTCAGTAAATTTCAGGTTGTCGGGGCAACAGGGCATGAGACAATGGATAAAGTAGTAACAATCATCCAGTGTACACATTGGACACCTGGATTCCAATTATCCACTGCCATATAACTGATCTTATTGACGGAATTTTAAGTAATGCTAAGATTTCCTATTCCGCTAATGCTATACACTTTACGATCCAAGGTAGATTTAATAAGTGGTTGCTACTAACGACAATGTTGTAATTCCTTCCGGTCATGTTGGATATTTCCAGGTGAATGACAAATTCTCTACACTATGGGAATTACACGAAGAAATTGTTCATTGCACGTACACGTATGTCCTGCACAGGACTGTCTAATGCATGAGATTGCCAATTTGGCTATGATGAGTCAGCTCTGCAAGCACGCAGGTTCCTCACGATTATTGTACGTATGTCAGAATGCTGGTGGATTGCTGGCCGAGACATGCTAAACATGAGATTTTTTAACATGATGACCAATCATCTGGGAACCCTTCCAGTAAAGTCTGAATCATTGCTTCTCTTTGACCTCACGATTCAATTCATTGGGAGTAAGAATGTTGCTGAAACTAAAGAGCTGAATTGTGATCGATTGCAAAAATGGCGGCAACCTGTTCTAATGTGTAGTTTGCTTGTTTTGCATAACACACCTAGCTCAAAATGGCCGCTGCACCACAGGCCCGAGTCCAGGGTACAATTTCATTATTCTGCTTACCGCGGAATTCTGCGCTTACATTTCATAGAACTGTGTGCTTTAAGGGCTCTGTAAGCGCATAATTCCGCGGTAAGCAGAGCCATGAAATTGGACCCAGTAACTTTACCATTTTAGCATTTGGCAGAGCTGCTAACATTTGCATCTTGAAATCAGGGAGATTTTGTAAATAACAATTAGGTTGATATTTAAAATTACATTCAACATAATAGGCCTACAAGAAAAGTTTCCATAAGTACCGTGGAATTCTGCGCTTACGTTCCATAGAACTGTGTGCTTTAAGGGCTCTGTAAGCGCAGAATTCCGCGGTAAGCAGAGCCATGAAAATGGACCCAGTAACTTTACCTTTTAAGCATTTGGTAGAGCTGCTAACATTTGCATCTTGCAACCAGGGAGATTTTGTACAACAATCAGGGAAATATTTTAAAATTACATTCAACATAATAGGCCTAGGGGAAAAAGTTTCCATAATCGGGGGGGGGGAGAATTTCAAATTTGTTCATCAGAACATGGAAAGATTGGTTTAATTTCAGGGAACTTTCTGCACAATCAGGGAGAGTTGGCAGCTCTTATTTAGCCAGTAAACTCAAAACCTAACAAGCCCAGTAACAGTTCTGCGCTGCAAGACCAGTGGCTGACTAGCCGGGTGAAGTTTGAGCTCTGTTAATGCATTTATGTATTACAATGTCGAGCCTTTCAATTTTCCACGTAAATCTTTTTACAGGAATCACATTTAGGTGTGCACACGACCACTTAACCTTATAGTGTTGAAAATACTGGGTATAAGAACAGAATTTCTGGGGGGTTTTATGAAGAAAAGATCTTCCAAATTTCCCCAACTGACAAGTGAATTGTGAAAAGATGAAAAATGTAAGGACTTTTTTAATCCCTCAACAATTCTGTTAATATAAGACTGACTTGAAATTTATCGAAGGAAGCGCTGTGAGCAATAGGGTTACATTTTTCTATGATATTGATAAGAACCCATTTTAGTACGAGTTCATTATGAAGCCCTCGTTAAATAACGTCTACACCCACACCGCGTAATCAGTAGTCTACAACCTTGTAGAAAAAAAATCACCAGCATCCCCGCGTCGTTATAATATTCCCCAACCCCCATCAACGTGGCGCTGTCTCTTTATATCCAAGAGTAAATTATATGCACAACGATGACTACGCAAGGCTTTATGTACATTGAAATTGATAGGTAACTGTCAGCCACATGAATACATGTTTGTGAGTGTTTGTGGTTTGTGTATTGGGGGGGGGTGGGGTGAGTCATCCAGTGCTTATATACATCGTGTCATGTGACGTTGCAAAGGGAGGACTAGGTCAACTCACCTGTCTCTTACACTGACATGTTTGTGTGTTCACCTGTGATTTCAGACATGTACAATATGTACGTAAAGTATGCATGTACATGTACATGAATATATACGTTACCTACAGTATCTGGTCCCAATATCGCTCTGTTGAACACTAAAATGTACTAAGTACAGACAATTCTTGCTATTGGTTACCAGCCAAAACACCATGCACTGTGCATTGTTTGTGACTGGCTCCCTGTGAATCTATGCTCAGCAAATAATTCTGTTAATTAAGCAATATTTCCTACGGAACAGAATTCATGAAATTTTGCCCTGTAAGGAGAGGGGGAATAAAGTTTGCGAAAATCACCAAGGTACATTGAAACATTATGCCTGCCTACAAAACATATCTATTTCACAAATAAACAGCTGCCACCACAAGTGGGGGGAATAAATTATATAGCGTTATGCATGACACACATGTTTGTTTTTCCGAGGACGTTTTATACAGAATGTAACGCCGTGCTGAAATTTTTATGAGCTGGTATTGATTTAATCAGAATGTTAGATTCATTATGCATCACTACTCACTTGCCAGCTATGTTTTTCTGATGCAATGCAGTGGTTTTTTATCATGTGTACATGTAGCTAGCTCATTGTGCACAGTTGTATTGTACTTGTAGCAAAATATGTATTGCATGTTACGTGAATATTGGGTGTTTCCAACATAGTATAAATAAGGTTTGTTCTCAAGGGAACAAAGTTTTTGTTAATTTTGTTTTTTTAAAAGCGTAAACGAGGTCAAGCTTTTGCACCCTAATAAAGGCATCAAATGCAATACAGTTGAAATGAAAACCCTGCTAAATGCAGCAGAATGCAACAGAAGATTCTGTTGCATTATGAAATGAACTGGTTAGTGCCAGCTAGGTAGTGCCAGCAAGCCTTGGCACTGAGCAGGTTACCCTGCTAAGTGGTCCATGCTTGTTGAAGTTTGCTGGGGATTACATAACTGTACCCTGCTAAATGCAAATTGAGTAGGGGATTACAGTTAACTGCTAAATGCAACACAATAGACTGTGCAAGTCTCGCGCATATTTGAACTTCCGGACCATTGTGGTCCCAACCATATGGAGATTTACGTGGGCAAGATTTTGTTTTGTCAATTATTTTAGTTTAACGTGGTTTATGCCCGTGAAAAATACATAGTTGTTGGGAATGTAAAACTTAGTTATAAAAAGTATGAAAGTAAAATCAATTCAACAATATAACGAAGAAAACCCGATAATTAAACTTGACCTCAACCTCCGATCACAAAACGTATGTAAACGCTTGTTTTAGATGAGCGATGATAATCGCCAGATACTGTAATTGCAACGCGAAGCCTTTTCATTGCAGTCTATGGTTGTTAAGGCGTCAGCGTCCTCTATAAACTGTGTCAAACGTTAATTTTACGCCCGTGTGACCTTCGCGAATCCACGTAAGTGGTTTCTGAAAAGTTAAGATCGAATAAACATCCTTGTCCCAGAGTTTTAATTTTGCTTTGAACACTAATAATTAACACATTATTTGTGTATTTATTATAAAAACTAAAACTGATTTTATAAACATGTATAATGAGTATTTTTGTTGTTCAGATTTTGTCATTAGATATAATTTAAAACAAAGATTTGATTTCAGAGAAAAAAATGTTCTTCGTTTGACGTGTTTTCTCGTTCCGATACGCGCGAGACTTGCACAGTCTATACACAAAACTTTCACCAATTTTACAGAGCTGGTTACCTGCACAAACAAAAATAGCTTAGCACAAAACAATTGTGTTTACCAGAATAAGGTTACCAGCCGAATTACCATGTAACAAGTGCTGTCTGTAATTAGATTCTTGCTTATTTTTTCTTAGCAGGAAATTGGTAAGCAACATTTTCCGCTTATCCAGCTCTATGAAAATCTGTGCACACTATTAAACATGAATGAAGTGCATTTCGTTGTTTGCTAAGGACCTTTTTATTTTGTAAAGGGCAGTTTCATTGGAAAATCTTAAAGGGGCACCAAGGCCAAGACCAGGGCAACAGCGGCCATGGCCTCCTTGGCCTCCATGTAATTCCAGGACAGAGATTTTCCACTCATTTTTTGACAATTTGAATTATTAATCCATCATTTCCCCCCTCCCCCACTAAAAATAATCCATGCTTTGAAAGGACAAAATATGATTTCAGTTTTCAAAGCAAACTTCTTTTACTTTTTTGCAAGCCACGGAACATGGACAATGCACTTTCACATCTAAAAACAAAAAGTGTTTTTATAAATTTCCTGCCAAGTTGTACCAAACACTTCCCAGGACAAATTTAGTGACTGTTCTTGTACGCTTGTACGACTACGCGTTTTCCGAAAGTAAACCTGGCTGATTTTGTGAACTTGTTTCAATTGACAATTTTGCCGCAGTCACGCCAGTGCGTGATTACAGCCTTGCCAAATCAGCATGCCAATTGCCAACAATGTAATAGTTGATCTGTATTGCCTAAACCAACTTGCTGTTTGTATGTATACAAAGAGACCGTGTTCGGTTGGACATTGGTCGGATGTAGTTAAAACGGAGGTTTTGACCTGACTGTTTCCATCTAGCTAGCTGAGCTACCAGTGTGTCCACACGCAAACAATTCAAGATAATTGGATCGATTTTCCTATTACTTGGAGGGTTGCCAGGTTGCGTAGGATTAACCTGAAATTAACCGTAGCAACCGTCTGTAGTAAATTGGAACAAATTCAAGCAAGCACATGAAGTAAGAGGAAATACATGTTTGTCAAGTACATAAGGCAATCTAAAAACTAGGGAGATTATTTCCCTTAAATGTTAAAATATAAATATAGGAAAGAAAATCAATGTAAAAATACTTATTTTGGGTTTTTTTGATAGTTTTCTAAAAATATAATCAAGTTTATTTTTACAAGCTTATTTTTGTTGTATGTTCGGTTGGCGGTAACACCATGTGTATCAACTTTGTTGTATAGATCTTGTTCTTTAAGAACTTGTCTAGCTATTTATTATAGATACTGCCGCCGAGTAAATGGAACCAACCACCATACTTTGTGTGTGATTTGATGCACAAAATGGGAGGGTACAGTAGTTGACACACTATGCAGTACTGCATACATGTAATATGTACAATGTACATACACATAGTACAGATTGTACAGTTTGCAAGAGGTCACCGGATGAACTTACTATACAATAAATTCATCTGACCTTTTACCCAATCAAACTGATAACTATTTTGAAGAAAATGCACAAATGTTTAGAAATGAACTTTGGTTATAAATTGTTCACTTGATGAATCTAATGATAAGGTACACACATAAGGTACACATGATATAGTGTACACAAATTGTAAATTGCTTATGTACTGTGGATGTATACATGCATGGGTAACATTTACATGGGAACGTAAGCATGGGTTTTTTTTATTTTGGGATCCATGATATACCATCGCAAAAATACTGCGGTATTTGGTATTACGGGGAACTTTTCAGATGGGGCTAAAACAAAACAAACCCCCAAACCATGCAGCCTTACTCAGGTCATTGACTGAATTGAGGCTACAGTCATGGTTATTTAATAACAGATGCTAGCGCTGAGCTTGTCTTTCTCTTTTAACACTATTTAGGACAAATAGATTGACTAACTTTTCAACATAAAACTTATCAAAATAAGCTTACTGTTGGTGGGTCACTGTATAAAAACTCAATGTGACAGGAGCGGTGTTTTTGCACCAAATATTGTTGATAACAATTGTAGCTCAACATGGAATTATAAACCCAGTTACTGTGCGCGCTGGCCGTCACATCACTATACTGACGGCGCCCCTTAGTGATGCGCACGCCAGTGCAATAACTAAGTTAGAGTTCATAATTCCTTGTAAGGCCACATGGCTACATGTACATGTATGACTGATCATGACAACTTCCCCTCAAAAATAACAATTTTTGGGTTAAGCCATTGTCCTATATAAATATTATATTAGTAATTACCTTAAAAATTTGATAAAGCTTCAGTAGAATACACTCATTCATATCCTCTTGTAGAAGCCCTGGTAGGACATCAGTCTCCGATAACTTTGGAAACTGACATCCTACCCAGCTAATCATCTACCAGCTAGCTTAAAATATGATGTATTAAACACATTCATATGATATTTAAAGCCAACCTGTGAAAATTTCATCCTTTTAAATTTAGAATGCCAAAGTTTTGAGAAAACAGTGAATAACTGTTGTGTTTCAGGAATTTGTGCAAGCTTATGTACAAATAAAGGTTTACAGCACGCATGCTGAGAGATAGCTGCGATTAGACCTAAACACGAGAGCTACGACCATAATGTTAGCCAGAGGGGTGTCTGGGTGTCTTTTTAACACCCTGTTTTAAATTTGGACACCATTTTTTATCGTCATTTACATATGTAAATGTATTGTAAATGAACAATTTGGACACCCATAGTTTTTAAATTTCAGCAAATTTGGACACCCTTTTACCAAATCCTGGCTAATAAAACCTTGGCTACGACGGACCATGTGTAAAACTCAAAAATTTGTTTTGTTTTTCTTGACAATCTGATGATTCGTTCTAGTACCACTAACCAGCAGTAACTCATTGCCTGTTGTGAGTAATAGGATCAGTTCCCTCAGCCGGCCGAAAAGTATGCAGGCACTACTTTCACATCTGTGCTGCAATACCACATCGTTTGAATACTTCAAAATGTGGGTGTGTACTTTTCTCTCATTTCTGCACTTAACTTTATTTTCAGGATATTTAAATTGGGCTTCTATTGCATTATAAGTTAGAATAGTAGTTGGTACTTAACAAGTCATTATCATTTTCACAAATCAAAAAACAAATGTTTGGGAAAATTTTCTTTGACATAAATAATTGCAGTGATGGGAATACATGTATTGCGCAACAATAACGTAAAGCTTTCCAATCAAAAATTGTCCATTAATTTGTTCAACTATACAAAATCACACCCACCACAGCACTAACCCCTTGTTCCTTGTAACATTTCGCTCTAATCAAAGTGTTATAAACATTTAGTAACGCTGTAATTAGTAACAGTAGAGAGTGCATAAATTAGTAATTATTTGCGGTTGCACTACTGAGTGAGGTCTTTTAGGTAAGCTTTGACTTGTTGAGGTAGAAAACAGACGAAATAAATAACATTTAATAAACAAAAAACCTAGGAAAAAATATTATGACAAAGGAATCACGACAGTAAAAAGACAAACAGACAAACTTGCAGAGATTCTTCACACGACGTAGGCTATGCAGACATTTAAAAAATAACACTTTCTCACGAAATGGGTACAGTGTGTAACGAAATCTTGGATAAAAATTAATGACCAAAAATAAAATTGCAGAAATTAAATTAATGTTTACCGTCGTATCTTTCAGCTTGCTCAGCCAACTTGGCTATGTAGACAAGGTCCTCACGGTTCCCGTTATCTCCCATGATAAGTGACAACAACTCTACTTCGTTCTTTGGGGAAAAAAATCTTAAATATCTCCTGAACGATTTCCCACCAGCAGTCTGGGTTAAGATTTAATCACTCCAGGGGCATGGGTTGTTGCTGCATAAAATTCGGCTTGTGTGTGTGGTATAGATATCCGTGTGCACGCGACGGACGTACACGGCACTTGCAGATCCGTTCACATAGGCGCAATCACCTAGACTTGATTCAAGCCGTTCGAACCGAACGGTAGACACCTAAAATGAATGACGCATGCATAATTAATGTAAAACATAAGGTCTCTCAATTTATTGGTTGTGTGTGAAACTGGTACTCAACCTGTTCGGCAATTACGTAGTGTGCTCCGCAAAGTAGGCAGAGACCAGTTAAAAACGACCAAGCGACTGGTTTTTCTTTTTTTACCGCCTGCTTGCAAATTGAGATTGCTAAAAATTCATGCAGATAAAACCATGAAATATCTTTACTTGTGTTGTGCAATACCACAAATAAATGCCAGACATAAATGTTATGATATCAACATTGATAATAACAGAGCCAAATCAATTTTTTTTATACAGTTCCTTCCTTTTTTCACCCCGCACCAACATCTACAAAAGCTCTTTTTTCCCAAGAATTACCCCTGTATGGAACAATCTTCCTCTGCCTGTTGTCACTGCCTCGCTCTCCCAGTTCAAATCCACTCTTAATCTACCCTAGTTGCTTCATCGATCACACGCGTGCATAATCTTGGCGTGATATCCCAACATGGGACTTTGCCGAGTATACAAGTAGAAGTAGAAGTCCTTAAATCATAGAAACAAAAGACAAAAGCTTTTTCTTTTCCTTTGGGAAATTTAGAGACAAACCAAGTTGTTGAATTAACTGTTTGCGTAAATGTCAGGATTCAGACGGGTTCTAAAGTGACAGTGGTCAAACTACTCTTTGCATTGATGCCATCCCACCGCCATCGTAGAAATAAACCCTCCATGGATAAACTAATGATGACCGATGGAAACGCACATCAAAATATTTGCGGCACACAAACCTTCCTTTGACCTCTAGCAATGGCGCCCTACTCAACCTTCTGAAAAGCGTTCCATAAAAGTTTCATAAGTTCTACACATGTAGTGTACATCCACTGCTCATCTCGAAAGCTGCCCTTTAACGCCTCTCTTAGTATTGTTCCACTAAATTTTTGGGGTTGAACAGAGAAACAAAAAAAAGGTTGCATCCCCTTAAGGTGACCCTTGGCTGCCGTTTCCCAGGTTGTATTGTAAACTTGGGTGTGATCCCTGGCTACATGGCAGTTACAGGTTGAGTGGCCTCTGAATGGAACAAAGATGTTGACAAAATAGGGCGGCCACCAACATAGGGCTAGATAGCCGCTCAGTTCTGTATCTGTCAGGTACTGCAACAATCTCCACAAGGGATATTACTAGTAGGTAGAGTGCCTACCATTAATCCGGCAGTCATTGGTTCAAATCCCGCTCTAGTCAATTTGTCTTCGTCCAACCCCAAATCATTTAAAATTTATCCATCAGTTTCCCTTGTGGTTTATTACTTGAAATTGTTAATAATATAATAACTCTTGGTAGTTACTTCACTTCCTCCTAATATCCTTAGAATCAAGGGAAGTTTTAGGCCAAGTAAAATAAATAGCATGTTGCTTGTCCCCGCCCGCCTCGGTTTTGGCGGCCGCACCGATTTTGTTGTTATTTGTTAATCAATTTACATATTATTTATAGCTATTTCCAATGTACCCTTTATTTTTATTGAGCAGTTTCATCATCTGTCTTATATGTAGGCCTACAAGAATAGCTATTGCAACGCATAATGAGAAACTCTTTACTTTGAAACGTTTTGCCCTTCAGGTTTGCATGCCACAGTTCTTTGCACAAGGACGCGATGCCACGCACACAGAATAACTTTGGAGCAAAATCAAGAATGACTCTTTAGAAATAATTACAATGTATCAAAATGGACACAGAAACACACACAGAATTTGAGGACATACAGAACACACTCATAAAACCATAAAACCATCTTCAAATACGATATGGCGGCCATCTTAGACATGGTGGCCATATTGAAAAAAATAACAAAAAAATTGAAAATAACAAATAACAAGGACCTCCCTCACCAACTTTTTCAAAAAAGTCCGGACGGGCAACATGTTATTTATTTTACTTGGCCTTATCAAATTAAATAAACTGAACAATAAAAAAAATCCACCAAGGCTGAATATTAATGTGCTTCACAGGGCGCCGTAAGCACGAATTCCGCGGTGAGCAGAGCCATGAAATTAGACCCCGACACGATAAATCTTGCTTGCGCCATTTGGGGAGTCAGTTTCTCCGTGCGTAACTGTGCAGTGTGCATTTTAGGCGAAACAAGTGCGCAGTTCACATGCACCATTATCTTTACATGTATATTTACTCCCAAAATTGCAGACCATAGGTAGATTGAAGCCGCGTGCGACTTCAGGTGAAGGGGTCAACGGGTAAACAAATCCTTCCAACATTGTTTCTTAAAGGCAATGAACACGTTTGGTAATTGTCAAAGACCAGTATTCTCACTTGGTATATCCCAACATATGCATAAAATAACAAGCCTGTGAAAATTTGGGCTCAATTGGTCATCGAAGTTGCAAGAAAATGATGAAAGAAAAAACACCCTTTACAAATTTGTGTGCTTTCAGATAGGAATAAAAACTTCTTGCAATAAGTTTTTATTATTTTAGTGAGAAATTACCTCTTTCCCAAAAACTACGTTACTTCAGAGGAAGTCGTTTCCTACAATTTTGTATACTATCAACAGCCCTCCATTGCTCGTTACCAAGTAAGTTTTTATGCTAATATTTGTTTTGAGTCATTATCCAAATGAGTACGATACCTTTAAATCCCTCCAACACTGTTCTCTAAAATGAAAATTTGCAAACTACAGTCTTGTTTAGAGTGCTTGAAGTTATTCTTTTATTTAGTAAAATTACCACACAAATGTAATTTCTGTTGTTATTACATCATACATGAACAAATACATGTAGTGCACAAACACTGTACACACTCTACAAGTGAGCAGGAATTTATTGAATCCAATTTAAAGCCCTTCTTTTTAAACTCACTACATGAACGCAGCCCCATAATTGCCTCACACGGCTATGGCTACCTCACTACTTCTTTGAATGGCTTCAACATCGCTGCTAAAGTCAAATGTCACATCCACAGCCAGAGTCGCTCATTAATTTGGTAGGAAGCCACTCCCTCCAAACAATGCATCCATTTTGCTAGCCTCCTCTACAGCCGTTTTTGTTGCTGGTTCATTTATGCATATATTTATCAAGAAAGAGCTAAGCATTTTTTTGTGTTAATGTCATACAAGCTACCTTTTTATAAAGACACATATACCCGTAGACTGCTGCAACCTACTTTGTTAATTAACAATGACAGATATAATAAAAGATAAAGAGATTAATGCAGTAATTAAGGTGCAGATAAAACTATTTATGCACACTAAACAAAACAGAACAAGAGTTTGAGTATTAAAACAAAAAAATGCAACGTGCAGAACCCAATTTCATAGAACTGCTTAAGCACAAAAAGTAGCTAAGCACAACAATATAATGCTTCGCAGAATAAGGTTACCGGCCAAAATACCATTTCACATGTACCATCTGTGACTGGTATCCTGCTCATTTGTGCTTAGCAGGAAATTGTTAAGCAATACTTTCTGCTTAAGCAGCTCTATGAAAGAGGACCCTGGAAATACAGTTAACTTACTTTCTCTCTCTCTTACTCTCTATTGAAACAACAAAATATACAGCCTATTCGGGTTTCTGGTCAAAGTTAACCTGAAAGCTAATGCAGTTATATTTCTGTTCAATAAATGGATGAAAAAACAAAACTGATTGAAGTCCGTTTATCAAAACAATAGCAAGAAGACTATGAGACTGACAAAAATTCAATGTTAGAATTTCTTACTTTTTCGACGCGGTGATTGTCTGAGAAAATTTGGCTGAAAATTGTTACATGAGAACAGTACTGACTCGAAAGGTTTAGGCCAGAAACCACAATTTTATTTTGGGTCGGCCTTTCAGGTATGTATCATGCTGGAGCCATCTTACATTGTAGTTTTCAACCAGACTAAGACTGTATCCAAACTTACAGCCACGACTACAGCTGTGGCTGTTGCTAAGGGTGTTGTTAAGGGCCTCCGATGCTTCAACACATGTTCACTCATCGATCAATTCATAGATGTAGCCGTTCATTTGTACACCGACGAGGTCCATAAGACCAAAGTGAGGTTCGTCAGAAAATAGTCTGGTAATCTTCTTGTAGTGACAAGCCACTACCGTTATGTAAGTACTAGTCAGGGAATCTGATAAAAAAGATGGCGGCCAGCTTGATCAAGGTGTCTTGTTTTTCATGGATCCACATTATAGTTGATGCTGGGTGATACAGTTTCACTTATCAATTATTCAATTTCACGGCAAAGTCTTTATTGTGTTAATGCAGGTCTTGTATTTCACCACTAGTACCAAGAGGCAAATTTCGTAGAGCCTTCTAAATAAGAACATTATTGCTCAGCAAATGTATACACCAAGCAACTATTGAAGGAAACCGGTTACAGATGACACACATCACATGGTGCTTTCACCGGTGACCTTTTTTTATGCTTAGTATTCTTATTTCAAGTTGAAATTCAAGACCTGCTAATTGTGTTCACAGCAATCTCAATATAAAAAATAATATTCTTAATCTTACTTTAAGAATTCAAATGACACATGAGCAGCCATATAAGGGAGAAAACAAACAAACATAAACTACACTAATTTTCACTCAAAACCCCCACCCCCCCCCCCCCACAAAAAAACCCAAACACAACATGAGAGCATAATTGCCAACTCTTTTTCAAAATAATTAATTTAACCTTAATACACCTAATCTAAAACTGGGCAGTAATTATAGAGAATGCAAGTCAGCTCACCTCTTGATAGTTTTTCTTCTTTTCATTTTCATGATGTATATTGCTTGGGAGGCTGTATTATTATTGTTCAGACTCTTTTAGAGATTGATCAAATATTTCTGTTTGCTTTAGACATTATCCCGTTCCTTTGGGTTGATCTTGAAGCAGCGTGCGAAATAAACGTCATTCCTTCACAAGGTTGTTTTTCTAACACTAACCGCATCACAGAGAATCATTTCTTCTTCAACTTGTTTTTTCTTCTGTCAGTCACTATTTTATAATGAGATATCCTCAATATGCCACGCTTTTGAAGATATTTCATGAACAAGTCTTCACTTCGGATGTCCGCGCGAATCCACGTCTGATTACACTGTGGAATAGCTCCCCAAAATTAGGTCGTATATGTACATTCAAATCTGACGAAACTCGAGTAGGTTTCTGTTTAAAATTTCACAGGAGGGTTTTTTGTTTGTTGAACTTGCACGCTTTATCATGACTGTCACGTACACAGAGACACACACACACATTATGACAAGCACAGAAAAATCTACAACTAAAGTACAGGCTTTGGGGTTGTACATTTTTTCATCATTTTCAAAGATGTACAAAACAAAATGCTGGTATCTTGGTTTGGAAAAAAGGAGGTTTTGGAATTGTTCAAAAATAATTTAGTACGATACCTTAACATTATTATTTTTTTTATTTTTTTATTTTTTTTTTGGTTTAAAAACTTCAGGCATAGTAGGGAGAGGGTTGGAAAGTGATCTTGGAAAACAGAGAATACGGTTCTTACACCCTCCAAAATGACCAAAAAAGTAGTACCCCTGGGTCATATACTGTAGTGTCCTAGCCATACATTGTAACAAACTGACTTGACTTTTTACTAATAATAGAAGCAGCAAGTTGTTTAACACGTAATAATTGTGCGTGTGGAGTGTCCCTTTTTTAAATAAGTTTAGGATCACGATCAAGAAGTAGGCCATTGAATCGGCAAAAACACATGTGGAATGAGTAGACGACTGAATGAGGTTTTTCACTGTCCAACTTTTCGATTAAAACTTGCTCTGGGCATTGAGCATACAACGCTCTACTCTTCCTCCCCATGGAAAGATTTGTTCCCCCCACCCCCAGAACAAAAAAGGACACCCCACAATCTAACAACAATGTATAGTCAAAATTACAGATTAACTATAGTTGGTAATATTCATGACAGGGAGGGTAACACATATACTTATCTACCATTATTAATTTCTACTCCAGACCCAAGTCTTGATAAATCATACCCAGTCCCTTACAACCCCTACAACCACCACCAGTTTTTAAATATTTTTTCTCCATCTTTTTTTTTTTAAAAAGATCGTCCCCTGTTGTGAGAACATTATGACCTTTCTCCAAGTACTTTTTTTTTGTTATCCCAACAATCATCTGATAAGATCTAATAATAAACTGAGAACTATTCGGCTTTATGCTATTAACTCCGTTTAAAAACAAAACGTGTTATTTTTTTTGTAATCAAAAAAAATTTGCTAAAAAACCAAAAACGATTTTAATGGCGGATACTGTAAAAATGTATGATACACTTTTGGTTTGAATTACAGCAAATGTCATTCCTTGAGAATTTACTTGTTGAAGGTGGAAGTAGAGTTTTAACAATTATTCTTTTTTTTTTCAAACTTTATGCTGCTAAAACTCAGAGATATTACCGAGTAGGACATTTCAGTGGGAAAGTATATCAGAAACTCTGTTTGTAAAAAAAAAAAGGTCACAAAAGGTGTTTTTGTTACTCGAAAGATTTTACCAATTCATTGAGCGAGTTTGGAGATCCTCGTGTCATTCTCCGCTCTTGTTTACCAAAACTGTACCATGCCATTTTCAAAATGTTTATATCAAAAACAAACTTCACAACATAGTAATAAGTGAAACACTGGTGGTGACTTTATCTAGGTCCGTAAACAGTCTACTACAGTGAGGGAGAATGGACAATCTTGCCTGTGTCATTCAGAGGTTAAATTTTTTGTTTGTTTTCATTTCCAATTCAAATCTCTTGCTAGTTGAGAAGATTCCAAGTTTTGTCACTCAAGTTTGGTGAATCCCATGTACAGCCTGGTAATCTCAGCCCTGAAAAAAAAAATAATAATAGGAAATTCTTATTTTTAATTGCTATTTATATAATAAGCCAATAAAGCCTGGTTCATACTTAACGCGAAAGCGAATTTCTTGCGTCACAATTGGAAAAACAGTGCATCCCGATTATTGCGTCACCAAAATCTGCTACGCATTGCTTTCACGAGAAGTATGAACCGGGCTTAAAGTAAAGTCTGTCCCAAGCCAATATGGCCCATCAGGCCGGTGTTTATACCCGGTTTCTTTGGCATTAATTGATTGAGAATATTTCTATTCCCCCCGACAGGTTACTCCACAGCTCTTGCCGGTACCCATTTGTACTCCTGGGTGGAGAGAAGCAATTTATGATAAAGAGCCTTGCTCAAGGACACAAGTGTCATGACCGGGACTCGAACCCACACTCTGCTGATCAGAATCACCAGAGCTCGAGTGCTCTTAACTGCTTGGCTTAAGCCATATGCAAATTAGACTTGAAGGATGTTTGGTACAATGCCGTGTCACAAATGCTCAAACCGAATTCCTCTGACGAAGTCCACTGTTGCTAGTCACATGGTTAGGGGCAATGAAATGTGTGCTACAAGGATACCAGTCTTCGATGATCTGGGCCCAATTTCATAGAGCTGCTAAGCACAACAAGTTGCTTAGCATGAAATTTCTTCCTTGATAAAAACAGGATTACCAACCAAATTTCCACGTGATTTTCAGGATAAGCAAACAACAGCTGAATACCAGTAACAAGCAATATGCAACACATGGAAATTTGGTTGGTAATCCTGTTTTTATCAAGGAAGAAATTTCATGCTAAGCAAATTTTTTGTGCTTAGCAGCTCTATGAAATTGGGCCCTGGAGGTTGCAATGCAACAGCTTGACCCGAACCATGTGACACCAATCAAATCATACTCGCATATAGCTGTATTGCAAGTTGGTGTTTAGAGCATATTCATTTATCAGGCATGATATTTAGCAGGACATTTTTTTTGAGCACAAGGGCTGACCTACTTGTATATTTGGTGTAGGGTTTAATAGGCTTTTCAGGCTTATTAATCACAGTTTTTCTGATTTTTCTAAAGGCAGAAAAATCGGAAATCAGACTAAAGTAGGAAGAATATCATGCCCGATTAATTATGTAGAAACATGGCATTGGTCTTTTTTTAAATTTAAATACTAATTCTGAAGCCAAGGATTCTCAGAAAAGCAAACTTAAAGGGACACGTTGCCTTGGATCGGACAAGTTGGTCTAAAAAAAAGCGTTTGTAACCATTTTTTTTATAAAATGCAGTATGGTTAGAAAGACGTTATAAAAGTAGAATACAATGATCCACACAAGTATGCCTCGAAATTGCGTGGTTTTTCTTTTACTTTGGGAACTAACACGGTCGGCCATTTTGTGGAGTCAAAAATTTGACTCCACCAAATGGCCCACCGTGTTTGTTCACGATGTAAAAGGAAAACCACGCAATTTCGAGACATATCTGTGTGGATCATTGTATTCTACTTTTGAAACATCTTTCTAACCATATGCATTTTATAACAAACAGTTACAAATGCTTTTTATAGACCAACTCGCCCGATCCAAGACAACGTGTCCCTTTAACCACTATACTAGCCAAGAACCACCATGGAGAGAAGACAAGGAAGGAAGTTTCAGTTTTAGATGTGGGAGGAAAACCCCAGAGAATTATTCATGGGGAAAACCCAGGCAATCAAGTAGGGACTGAAAACCCCATCCACAAAGTGTCCCCGGCACCGGCAGGATTTGAACCGGGGTCCTAGAGGTGGAAGGTGAGGAAAGATACCACTACACCAAACCGACCGCTGGGCTTAACCACACAGCCTGCTTTGACCCACCTGATACTTTTGTGAGGGCGGGGCAGTTTTTGTTTCCTGTGTAAAGTGCACCTCAAAGTGAACTTCTACAGGGACATTTCAAGGGGCACAAAGGCATTGACAAGATACATTGAGGCAATTGCCCCATTGCCTCTGTAGGGTTGTGCAACTATATGTTTATTCTTTCTAAGCGATTAACCGGAACTTGTGACTTGTAGTTAAAGGTAAATCCCAACATATATGCATCAAATAACAAATCTGTGAAAATTTGGGTTCAATTGGTCATCGAAGTTGCAAGAAAATAATGAAAGAAAAAACCACCCTTGTTGCACAGAAAAATTGTGTGCTTTTAGATGCCTGAGAACCTGAAGCCTTTCTCAGATTCAAATTTTTTGGTGAAAATCTACCTCTTTCTCTAAAAACTACATTATTTCAAAGGGTGTCGTTTCTAACAAAGTTTTATAATATCATCAGCTGCAGCGCTTCTCGCAAGGTCAGTTTTTATGGTCATTTAATTTTGGAGTAATTACCAAAGGTATACCTTCCCTTTAAAACATTTAACTATTATCAGAGATGCCACTGTGGTAGCGAAAAAAAACCTGAAAATTATTTTCCCTTCGGCCAAAACAAAAATGTTCTTTTTCCGGTTACCGACTGACCCTAAATTAACGCCGCGACCCTACACTTTTTATTCGGCTTGGAAAAAAAATGGGAATTTTTTTTTTAAATTTAAAAAAAAATATTTAAAAAAATATTATAATAATAATACAAAACAAACTTTAAAATGAAGGTGCCATGGACAAAATGTCAGACTTTGACCAGCTTAACATGTTTTTAACAAAATTTGAAGAAAAAAAATCAGAACACATCAAGACAATTTTACCGATATATCTCCGTGATTTGAGTCTCATGATTTCGTGATCCACGGTCGTCACGTCGTGTTTCCTACAAGTTAAGTACCCAGCGAAAAAATACCCACAATTCAAAGCACAGCGCGCACGTGTTTACACGACGGTGCACAATCTGAATATTGTGCAAACTGGTGCTCCATACGCAAATGGAGCTGCCTATTCTGCATAGCGCAAATTTCAGATTGCCCGTAAGTTTGTCCAATTTGTTGCAGCGCAAATCTGTTGATTGCGCTCGACAGATGAACGAGAGTGGACTCAACCTTCTCTCACTATGCGAACTTCCTACACACACGTCGGCAGGGTGTTTGCATGTGCTGTCGATCGCGCGCGCTCGGGAAAAAAAAATGTTGCCGTTTGTTTCTCTCTCCAGTCTCTTAATAAATGGACGGCCCGGAAAAAACGGAAGTTGAGGTGGGTTTTTTTTTAAAACCAGAATTCGGGGTTAAACCGGAGAAGTGGCATCTCTGCATTACACTGATTCCAATCAGCCCACATGTAAAGGACGATCATTGACCCACGTCCGGTTGATAAAGGACATAAAGTATCAACTGAAAATGTTCACACGATACACTTACCTTAATCTTACTAGTTGTATTTTTTTGATGAGAGAGTGCTACTCTTATTCCTGTGGCTCCTCAAGATCCTCCACTTTCTCTGTAAAGTAAATTTATCGACAATTGGTCATCATCATCATAATCAGGGTTCACCCCATGCACAAGATAGCGTATCAGGCTGATACGTGCAGATTGCGTACCGATACGCGCAAATTTTGGCTGGTACACCCCCCCCCCCAAAAAAAAATTCATTTCACAAAAATTATCAAGAGAAAACCATGTAGAATTTTTCAGATTGTACAGTAGGGCCTTTAAAACCAAGATAAACACCAAGTAGAAAACATTCCGAAGATCTTGTTTCGATTCAGCATGCTTCGACCAAACGTCCAAAAATGTGGGTCCAGAATGCCCCCCAGTTTTGAAAAATCCTGGGGAGAACCCTGATATGGTTTATCTCAATCTAGCATTGCCAGACGTCGATGACCAGAACTCTGAAGAGGCGACCTTGGTTAAATATTCTCACTTTACTGTCACTTGTACAATATATCAATTTTTTTACGGAAGTGTGCTTTTGTATTGTTTAACCTTTTTACTGTTGTTAAGCCTTGCTGCGGCTTTGAGGTCCATTCAATTCCATTCTTTGCTTCCCTAAATTGTGTCTTATTAGTCATCAGCAATTTGACTGATGCTTTTTGTGCTATCTAGTATCTAGTTCCACTGTGTTTGTTCTCCCTTTTTAAAGGCACTGAACACGTTTGGTAATTGTCAAAGACCAGTGTTCTCACTTGGTGTATCCCAACATATGCATAAAATAACAAGCCTGTGAAAATTTGGGCTCAATTGGTCATTGAAGTTGCAAGAAAATGATGAAAGAAAAAACACCATTGTTGTTCAAATTTGTGTGCTTTCAGATGGGAATAAAAACTTCTTGCAAGAAGTTTTTATTACTACGTTACTTCAGAGGGAGTCGTTTCCTACAATGTTTTATACTATCAACAGCTCTCCGTTGCTTGTTACCAAGTAAGTTTTTATGCTAATATTTGTTTTGAGTCATTACCAATACGTGTACGATACCTTTAAGTTTTTATCGCTTTAGGACTATAGGTTTTTTCTGTTTAATTTTACTAACTTTCGTCCTTATTAAAAATTGTAAACACGTCAATTTTAGTCTTTTTACCTACTGTCGTGTATTTATTCGGTTGAATAATAAACCTAAATCAATTGAATAGAATTCTTGTAAAAATTCATCAGCAGTGCATTGTTCATTGCTCAGTAGTACCCTACTTTCCAATGTTGATTTCCTTCCGGGTTTTGTTGCTTTATTGTTGTTAAATAAGAGTTGTTTTGTCAATATTGTATTTGGTGGACGTGCTTATGTGAGTAAGTTTCTTTTTTTGTTGGCATTTGGTAAACTCGCCTCTGTCTGACAGATGCTGTGTAGATCCGCATTACTTAACTCTTTCACGTGTCGACCGGTCGCTAGCAACCGGTTTAAAACCCTTCAGAAAAATAGTTGTAAAACGAAAAATAAAGATCGCTCGGCCACACAGTTTTCAGAATGGGAAAGAGGACTCTTGAGAATTGAGGAAACCCTAACCATGACCTATGACCTACCTCCGTCTGCCTCGCTGTCTGATGTCCAGAGAGTGAGGTTGTCTCTGATTAACTGAAGGATGAGCGTGGAATCCTTGTAGCTTTCTTCTTTCAAATGGTCCAACTCTGATATTGCGTTGTCGAATGCCTCTTTGGCCACGTTACATGCTTTAGTCTATAAACAAAATCACACAGCACGTTCCATCATCATTATCATTTCTGACTGGCCCTGGCAAAACCGTAAACTTTGACAACTTTGACAAAAGTGAGATAATAGTATACTTTGATTCTATGGATCTTTCTTTTTCATCTTCATTTAACCCTTTAGACCATAGCGGCCACAAGGTTTGACCTACTTCCATTCACATAAGGAGGTCAAAGTAAAGGTCATGTCCGGATTTGAAATTTTCCAATTAACATAGTATCCCAATTTCTAAACACAAAACTAAATTTTCTGTTTCATGTTATTTCTGTTGACATTTTTACTGAACAAATTTGATTAAAGAAATGAACATTATTAGCATTGTCTGTGTGTTTTGTGATGATTATACAGAAATGAATGGTCTCTAAAGGGTTAATAACCCGTGGGCCAATTTTAAGGCAAGTGAGACAGCGATGATTGCAAATGGGGACTTTTAGTGAAATCGGCCCCAGGCAATGACCAAGGGGCATGGAGGCGATTGCCTTTGTATGGATCAGGTCTGACGTCTCCTCATGCAAGTAGCGTAATGTCCAAGAACCTATGCAGGAACCCCGTCACTCGAGGGCAATCTCTAAAGGCAACTGGGTGTCGACCAACCCCTCCACATGCAAAAGGAGCACACACACACAAAATTCTGATAAATCCCAAAGAAATTTTCAGAAAATCCAGCTGAGAAAGATTCTCTCTCCCTGGGAGATTGCCTGGAACTGGATGCCTGCACATTGCCTTGACATTGACAAGTTTGAATACTGTGATTGTCTTCTGAATTATAAAGGATTGTTCATGGATATTGGAGGGGTGACTTTGGTGGTGGTGGTGAGGGGAAAAATGCCCTTTAGGAAGACATCTAGCATTCTGCATGCTGCATCCCTGGGCCCAATTTCCCTGGCAACAATTTTCTGCTTAGCAGAAATGAGCAGGATACCAGTCACAAATTGTACATATGCGACATGGTATTTTTCGCTGGTAACCCTGTTCTGCTAAGCATAATTACGTTGTGCTTAGCTACTTTTTGTGCTTAAGCAGCTCTATGAAATTGGGCCCTGGTCCTTACCGGATCTCCCATGATCTCATAGTAGAATACTGAGAAGTTAAGAGCCAACCCGAGACGAATCGGGTGCGTTGAGGGTAGCTGCTTTGCAGAATCCACGGCTTCCTTGTAGGCGGCCAGAGCTTCCTCTTTTGAGTTCTTTCTGCGATCTTCTTCGCTGACCTCTGCCAGGTAACGCCAATAGTCTCCTTTCCTGAAGGTCAACAGTCAAAAGTTTACAGTCATGACTAAAAGTCAAAGAAATAATTTTTGTCTACGATGCTGTCCTCTTTGCAAAGAGATGTTTTTTTAACCCCAACTTTTCCCAACCTAGCAAAATTCAAATGCAGGCCTGGAAATTCATCTTTGAGAGGGCAAGGCCATTTTCATTTTTGCAAAAGGGCACTTCTATAAATCTTAAAGTCTATGGGAAACTTTTGAAGGGGCACCAAGGCCAAGACCAGGGACAACAGAGGCCATGGCCTCCGTGTAATTCCAAGCCTGCAAATGTATGTTTTGTTTGACCCTGTTATACTGAGGACTGCACTCGTAAACTGATTATACCCGACAGGGGATCAGGCATACCACCATAATCTTGCTTGAAGACATAAGTGTCATGACCGGGATTCTAACCCATAGTCCAATCATGGCTCGAATTTGGGTGAAAAGTCCACAAGACTGTAGGTTTTGTAGATCAGCATTTTGACTGAACCAGAATTCTTTTTGCAAGGCCAGAATCAAAATGAGAAAGGAATGTACCGCACAGTTTTCATTTGAAAAACACTAAGAGAAGATTTATCTCATTTATCCTATGGGTAAGTGTACTTCAATATTCAACTGGATTGAAAGATATTGATCAGATCTCAAATTTTTTTTAAATCAAAGTTATTACACAATGATGTATTACAGGTTTTCCCGGCCAATTTCAACAAGAATCCATTCATTTGATCATCCGGCTCATTCAATTTCGTTTGAAAATGAAAGCTCCGTTGCATCATTATTCAACAGTCAAAATGAGTAATTCAATTTCGCCAGTTTAGCATTCATTGGTCAAATAAGATCATTCAATTTCATTAGGCCGCAACACTCATTCAAGATTTGTAAAAGCAAGCAGCAGCTGGTCAACCATTCAACTTCATCAAGTGTAAATAGGTAGTAGAAATTCAACTTTAGAATGGTCAAATTGTAGTCTTGAATGACTATAAATGAAATAGAATGACTGAAACGAATCTGAATGAGAAAACCGAAATCATGAGTGCACGAAAATGAAAATGATGCATTAATAGCTAATAAGAAACCCTACTTTGAGTGGATTAGGGGAAAATGGGTGAATTTGAATGCGTGTTAATGAAATTGAATGAATTTTTTCCTGAAATTGGCCAGGGAAACTTATATTATTCATTTGTAAAACACAAGACTGCCGGACTTGTCCAATTATGAGTTTACTGGCCCGACACAAAAATCACTGACTGCAGGCCTGCGGTCCAGTGTGAACTTCTAACACTGTCAATGCATATACCACTTGGCAACAACACTCCAGAATTAACATAAAACCGTAGAAAAGAAACCCAGACTCCACCGCTGGCTTAACACCATGGATTAATGATTCATTTCCCAACAAATGTTAACTAGTATTTTTAGGCAATACATTTTTTTTACCGCATTTACAACTCCTAGAATGAAATTCCCTCCGACCTCAGAACTTTGCAAGTTATTTCTCAAATTAAATCTGGCCTCCTTGACCACTACCTCACTAGTGACCTGTAATTTGGGGTAGAGTATTTTGTCTTTACCATCTTGCATGTGCAATACGTAGCCATAATTATATTTTGGGGGGTGATTTTATGACTTTTATTACTGTACATATACTTCCATGTTTTCTAGAATTGTCCGGGTTTCCCTTTTACACCACGTTGTATTTTGATAAACTAAACTAAACTCAATAAAAAGTCAAAGTACATTTTGTAATAGAAGACTTTCGACTCGACATTTTCCACATTATCATCGTCTGCTTGTTCCGTCTGAGGAAGAAGAAACTTATCCAGCAGTAGCAAGACGGCCTGGCATCGATCTAACAACTCAGCCTCAATCTGTCAAGAACAATTATGGACAAATGATTGATTTACAATGAATGCCTTCGTTTTGGAATAGACTGTGCAAGTCTTGAGCATACCTGAACGAGAAAACAAGTCGAACGAGGACAATATTTTTTTATGAAATCAACTTTTCTTTTAAAATTCCATTTATACAAAATTCTTGCAAAATAAAAATACTGAGATGAGAGCAATTTTTTATGAATATAATTTCAATTTTACATAACACAAATAATTTGTTAAAACTAACATTGAAACAAAATCAAAGCTTGGGGGAATTTGGAATGAGGATACTTGTAGCCAGATAAATAAAAGCTATAAACCATGCGTTGTAAGGATGTTTAAAAAGGAATGATTTATTTCAGAAACCCCATTTGAGAATCACGCCCAAATTTGTGCAACCATTGCATACAATGTAGGTTTAATGATAACATAAATGTCAGTTGGGCAAAATTCTTAATTGTTTAAAAGTAACCGGAAAATGAGGTCAAGTCTTATACTCATGTTTTCTTAGATGATTTGTTTGATTTTTTTTACTTCCACATATTTCATCGAAAATGTTTGTTTCCCCAACAATATATTTTTATAGCCATAAACTACGTTAAAGGCAAAGTATACCTTTGGATTTTGGAACCATTCGATTGTTTTAATCCTATATAAATGTAGATATATATACAATAAAACTAACCTGTGAAATTTCATTTCAAAAGGGGGAAATTTTTTGAGATATCGCCGAAAATCTGGAGCGGTTATATCCACGCAGGAAGAATAATCCATAATTGGAATACACAATCTGAGAAATGTATCTGACAGTAACGTTTCTCAGATTCAAATTTTGGGGGATAAAAACTTAGATATTTTTCCATAACCACCTTACTTGGAAGTGAAATTATACTGTCCAAAGCTTCTGTACTTCTAACCAAGTAGGTTTTTATTGCTATTACCAAACGTATACCTTCCCTTTAAATTAAAGTGTTTGAAGAAACAGAATCGCACACCGTAAAACTTATGAAGTTCGAACACGCGCAAGACTCGTAGTCCATTAAAGGCATCATACACGTTTGGTAATGACTCTGATAATTAATGGCAATAAAAAATTACTTGGTAAGTACTACAGCAGCTTTGGATAGTAAAATGCATTTTGAGAAACTTTTCACTTCAAAATACTGGGGTTATGGAAAAATATATCACTTTTTATCCCCCAAAACATTTGAATCTGAAAAGCGTTACACATAACGCTTCTCAGAGTGTGTATTCCAATGCAGATTATTCTTCCTGCGTGGACACAACCGCTCCAGATTTTCAGCAATATCTCATAAACGCTACCACCTTCGGAAATGAAATTTTCACAGGTTAGTTTTATGGTATATATATCTACAACTATATAGGTTTGAAACAAACATTAGGCTCCAATAACCAAACGTGTATGATGCCTTTAAGTAAACTCAAAAATGCATTTCCACATTTTCTACAAACAGACCTACCAGCCAAATTGTGAAAACTTCATCAGATTAGGTGATCCCAGTTGGGTGACGAGAGCGGGACTTGAACAGGACTTGAACATGAGACCTCTGGATTAACGTGCGGGTTCAAGTCTCGCTCTATTTAATTTATTATTTGTTCCAACCCCAAATGAATTGATACACTCATAAATCCAGGAGAACCACACCACTAGATTTAAAAGTCAAACCTGCCACTGGACTCACATGAAGGTGGCAGAGGGTCAGTTTAAAGGTATCGTACACGTTTGGTAATGACTCAAATCAAATATTAGCATAAAAACTTACTTGGTAACAAGCAACGGAGAGCTGTTGATAGTATAAAACATTGTAGGAAACGACTCCCTCTGAAGTAACGTAGTTTTTGAGAAAGAGGTAATTTCTCACTAAAATAATAAAAACTTCTTGCAAGAAGTTTTTATTCCTATCTGAAAGCACACAAATTTGTACAACAAGGTTTTTTTTTTCTTTCGTCATTTTCTTGCAATTTCGATGACCAATTGAGCCCAAATTTTCACAGGCTTGTTATTTTATGCATATGTTGGGTACATCAAGTGAGAACACTGGTCTTTGACAATTTCCAAACGTGTTCAGTGCCTTTAACCATAATTGCTTCGTAAAAAGTTTGGAAGGTATTGCATTCTGCTCTACCAGCCAGGCTCCTAGTGGATGATACCCATGCCTTCATCCCTTCGGACTGTGAAGGGGGTAACCCTGTTTCAGCCCCAGGAGTAGGTGGCAACGTGCCCCTTGTGGCAGTTGATTTGGGTCGATAGCCCAAATCAGTTAAGTGTAGCCCTCACCTTGAAGTGGCTGTCTGGCCTTGTGATGTAAGGCAATATCTCATAATAAAAAATATAAAAAAATATAAAAAATATAAAAATGGAAATAAACAAACAAACAAACAAACAAACAATGAGAAGAACCCACCTGTTCGCGGTACTTTTTGGCTTGGTTTTGCTTATCGGATCCGTCCTCCTGGTTGGACTCTATCGATTTGATGATCCGCCATGACGCCCGCCGGGCTCCAATAACATTCTTGTAAGCGACAGACAGAAGGTTTCTAGACTCGGAGCAAAGAGCTGGTTCTTTAACCACGATCTCCTTCATCGCTTTTACCATGTCTGGAGGAGAATCATACATAGTCTTATATAATAATAATAATTATTATTATTAAGGGTGATCCCCTGGCTGCTACTTCCCAGGTTATATCGTAAACTTGGGTGTGATCCATGGCTACACGGCAGGTAACGGTCGTATGGCTTCTGACTGGCACCTCCAATCAAAGATATTGACATAATAGGGCGACCGCCAACATAGGGCTAGATAGCTCAAACGATAGAGCGCCGGCACATTCATCCGGAGGTCGCTGGTTCAAATCCAGCTCTAGTCAATATTTCTTTGTTCATCCCAACTTTAACATCTGGTTTCTCTGTCAGTCTGTGATGTATTCTGCCACATTGCATTATCTAAAACCCTGCATCTTGTCAGAATACTTTTTAAAGTGTCTGTATACGTTTGGTAATGACTCTGAAAATTAATGGCAATAAAAACTTACTTGGTAAGAAGTACAGCAGCTTTGGATAGTATCATGCATTTTGAGAAACTTTTCACTTCGAAGTACTGCGGTTATGGAAAAAGATTTAACTCTTCATCCCCAAAAATTTGAATCTGAGAAATGTTACTGCAGTAACGTTTCTCAGATTGTGTATTCCAATTGCAGATTATTCTTCCTGCGTGGACAAACCGCTCCAGATTTTCGGCAATATCTCAAAAACGCTACTACGTTTTAAAATGAAATTTTCACAGGTTAGTTTTATGGTATACTACAACTACAAAGGATTTAAACAAACAGGGCCCAATTTCATGGCTCTGCTTACCGCCGAATTCTGCGCTTGCGATCACCATTCTCCGCTTACCGAGAATGCGCCGAATTTCTGTGCTAGCTGTGTAAGCGTAGAATGCCTAGTAACGTGGACTACGCACGCACACAAGCAAAAATTCTCTGCTAACCCGTGAAATATGCTTGACGTAAGCGCGGAATTCCCTGCTTCCGTAAGCGCCGATTCTTTGCTTACGGTAAGCAGAGCCATGAAATTGGGCCATGTTGGTTCCAATTACCAAACGTATACAATCCCTTTAAAATTACAAAAATCTGTGTATTTGTTGTTGTTTCCCCCCTAAGGCTAGTCAGCCCTACACTTGATTTGCCCGCATAAAGTTTTGACTACCCAGTGTTGGGTTTTTTTGCATGTAAAATAAACATACTGTTACAATGCATGTAGGTACAATGCAAGTTGCTAATATTTGACTAACCCACCAGGCTACCTAAGAGGAAAGATTGACCAGCCCACAGCATTTTAGACTAGTATTTGTTACTACAGGGCTGGCCTTTAACACTAGCCTAGCAGACATTGTCTAGTAAAAACTGGTATGGGCTTTGTAAGCACCACTTCTCAACTTGCCCTGAGGGCTAATAAAAACTGTGCAACCTACTTGTTAGTAGGACTTTTTTTGTTAGTGTTAAGTTATTTTTGACTAAGTGAATTTAACATTATCTGACCAATAAGCTGGTTGCTATCGCTACCATTAATACATCAGAAAGAACAGTTTAATGTTTGATAGAACACACATTTAAAACCTGGGTACCTAAAACCTGTTGGGAGCAAGTAAAATGCAGTTTACTGGCCCGGTGGGCGACTTTACTAAACGCTTTTGCGCAAGGCCTGTTTGCACACCAGGGCCCAACTGCAGTTTAGCTCGCCGCGTACAGTGGCCGGTTGTAAACGGCCGAACGGTCGTGACAACACAAGCAGTCTCTACATGACGTCACGGACTCACTTGATGCACTACATCAATCAATGGCGATTTTTCGAGTTATTAAAGTAGGGGGGCTCGTAAAGTTGAAGAAAACGCTTAAAAATGAACGGAACAGACTTCAGTTGTGGGACAAAAAACAATGCAAACACGTTTGTAAAAACTGACATTGGCTTTTATTTCTATGATCCTTTAAGCACAAAATATTGCTTAACAAATTTCTGTTTCGCAGAAATGAGCTGGATACCAGTCACAGATTGTACATGTGACATGGTAGTTTGGCTGGTAACCATTTACTGGTAAGCATAATTCTGTTGACATGCTTAGCTTATTTTTGTTCTTAAAGCAGCTCTATGAAATTGGGCCCTGCAGGCTGCCAGGCTGTAGAAGTCGTTATTATAATATTTGTAATAATATTCAGTAGTTTTGCAGGCACTGCTGACTGAATCTATCTTGGGTGTAACCCACACCAGTAATGCATAAAGAGGTCGGCAGCGCTCAGCCAGCAATCAAAGGGCTGTCTTTTCCTGCGACTTCATTCTTCACATATTGGCCGGCTTCAATCAGACTTACAATATTTTATTGTCTATTCGCTCCTCTTAAAGGGTCTGTATACGTTTGGTAATTACTCATGAAATTAATGCCAATACAAAATTACTTGGTAAGAAGTACAGCGGCTTCTGATTGTATATAAAGCATTTTGAGAAACATTTCACTTTGAAGTTATGTGGTTATGGAAAAAGATATCACTTTTTATCCAAAACAATTTGAATCTGAGAAGAGTTTACTGACAGTAACGTTTCTTAGATTGTGTATTCCAAATTGCAGATTATTCTTCCTGCATGGACATAACCACTCCAGATTTTCGACAATATCTCAAAAATGCTACCACCTTTTCAAATGAAATTTTCACCGGTTAGTTTTATGGTATATATCTACAACTATATAGGATTGAAACAAACGTATACAATCCCTTTAATTTCCATTTTTATTCTGCATGTTTCTTTTTCTTGATGTTTTTGTTATAATCAGGACCCTAGCTGTGGGAGTCCACATTGTTTGTGAACGGGTTACCCTGAAAAAAAGATAAGAAATAAATCAATCAGCCACTGCATTGACATCAAATGAGCTTATTGTCAATTTTCTTTAATTTCTCTTCAAATTCAAAATTGGCCCCTGATGTCATTCCTGTAAGGCATAAGGGCACGAGGTACATGTAGTTTTTTGTTAAAAAACGGGCATCGCTGTGAGGGATATTTCAATAAAAGTGGAACATTTCAAAGGACATTTCAAAGGATACAAAGAACACGTGGCGTGTCGTGGCCGAGCGGATAAGAACACCGAACTCAAGCTCTGGTGTTTCTGATCAGCAGAGTGTGGGTTCGAATCCCAGTCGTGACACATGTGTCCTTAAGCAAGACACTTAACCACATGCTTCGTCCTTTGGATGGGACGTTAAGCCGTAGGTCCCGTGTGTTGTGTAATGCACGTAAAAGAACCCAGTGCACTTATCGTAAAGAGAAGGGGTTCGCCCCGGTGTTCCTGGTTTGATTGGCTGCATATTGCACCACAGCACCTTGTAAACCATTACATGGTGCTATGCAAAGGAATAGGTCTCATATCTCAACACGTAACTCCACTTACCTTGTAGGAAAAATACTGAGCGCTTTGAATCACCCTTCGGGAGTATAAAGCGCTATATAAGAACTGCATTATTATTATTATTATTAGCTGTTCCGACATAGTAGTCGGAACAGCTATTGTTTTCGTCGAGATTTTTAGGTGTTCGGGCATACAGCCCGGAACACCTCTTATTTTTGTTCGTTTTTTTTTCTTTTCTTTTTTTTCTTAATACTTCTTCTTCTTCTTCTCAGCGTCCCTTGTCCCAAAACAAAAACACCTCTCATGAGCTTGAAACTTCATAACTTAGTTAGAATACTAGATAGATATTGGAGAAGTTAGCGCTGAATACGTCATGATGGCGTCATCAATAAATCAACAAGCCATTTAAAAAAAAAGAAAAAAAAAATATGCCATATGCAAATGTAATATTACAGCTAATATTATTTTATATTGGGCATAATATTAGATCATGATGAGAGGCAACATTTGAAAAGTTAAGGCTAAATTCACATGACCTTTACTTCCGGTCATAAACGAAGGTCAAAGTTTGCCTGGTGTAATTCTTCAAAAAAAACTTTCGAAAAAACAAAAACTGTTTATCAGATCAACTTTCAACTTACCTTAAGCTTAAGGAACTTGATAAAACCTCAAAACCTCAATCAACGTCATGATGATCATATCAAGTGTTGAGATACAGTAAATCGAAGTTCAATCATTTAAAAATTCATAAATAAGATAAGAAGTAAATTATACATCACAATCTATACATACATCATCGGATCTTAAATACATAAATACAACAAGGACCAAACTACAACCCATATCTTATTATTTTTATTATTATTCTTTCTATCCGCCTGAATCCCCATAGCATTTGAACACAATTTTGTTTAATTTCTAAAAAAAACTTAGTGAATATGAAAGACTTAAATCTTATATCATAAGACAGCTTATGTCATGAAGTTGTTGTAAAATCTGATTAGCTTAAATTAATTAATTGGTTTACTTAGTTATAATGACATGAATATTTAATAGGCCAATCTTATTACCACCATATCTCAAAAAATATACCCCCGATCGTCAAACTTTTTTCGGTTTTAGACTTCTGGGATAATGTAGATGTGCTTGCCGGCCTAAAATGCAGAACGATGTCATTATGACGTCAATTATTGGGCGTTTTCACCCGTGTACAAACACATGGGGATTGTGAAAACAAATCCGACTTCTAGAAACATACTTTTTCAAATAGGCTCAAATTTAACGTCCTAGAGTACACAAATGTTTCTTGAAACAAGACAGATTTTATTGAAGGTCAGTTTAAAAGCATCAAAACTTATTAAAACATAGTCAGTGTAGAAAAAAACCAAATTATCAGGCAAATTTAACGCCATGGGTACACTGCCTAGAATTTGATTTGTGGTTACATACGAAAAGTGTCAAATTCTAAACTTTTTAAACGATTGAGGGCGCTATACGAGTTTAACGGTGCAGTTTTTTGCTTTTTTCAACTCTCGATCAAGTCCTAAACCCTTTATGACCCGTGTTGTTGCATTTTTTGTAGAATTATACATAGAGTCATCATTCCTGTCGCCGACTGACACAAGTCTACTCCCAGGCTAGGAATCGAGAATAATCCTCGCTCTCAGCGCAGCGTCTTGTGACCGCTCAAATCAGATCGTTATTCGGGTTTCAGTGCAGCGTGGACATGAAAAATAGACCGCCGTGTTCTGAGACGATAAGCCGGCGTGGTAGACTTGTCTGCGCTTGGGTCCCGTTCGCTGGAAAACGATATGTTTTAGGTTTCTTATGCAATGGCATTACTTCAGAAAACCGCCGTGTAGCAAAAAACTTACTGGTGGTTCCAATAAAGCAATAAAAAGAACTGATTGAGGAAAGGGCTAGGTGTAGAAAAGAGAAATGAGCTTTTCCATGGCTTAACGGTCAGTGTTGGATTTGGGGGTGTGATGAGCAAAAATTACATACACTCTTATCCCATATATGAATTTACTGTTTTAGCCCGACAAGAATAACATTTCAGGGGAAATTGTTTTTTACATTTACGATTTTACTGCAAGAGCATTAAGCTTTACATGTGTGGAGGTGGAGGTAGGATTAGAAGTGAGCTGATAATAAATATTTGATCACACAGACATTCAAAATGTTGTCAAATGTCACTGTCACTCACACTCACAGTCACTTTGTCAGTGAGTGGTTTCTAATTCTGTGTATTGCATCATGACATACAATACATTTTTTAGCCGGCTAGGCCCTATATAAATTAATAATAATCAATAGGCTAAGACAAGTCAAGAGACATTTCATGATAAACCTATTTTACTTGTTAATATTTTGTAAATGGTTATCGAAGATAAATGTTGACTGAAAACAATTCTCCACCATCGTAGTATTCGTATCCTTGAACGGGATTAACACCAAATTGCATTTACGAATTACAAATTCAAAATGGCCACTACACAGAGTACTGACACTAGTGCAAAAATGTCAAAAGTACGTATAAAAACGTGTGCTTTCAAATGACACCGGTAAACAAAATATCAAAGTTTCATTACCATCGTATCTTTCAGCTTGCTCGGCTAATTTTGCCATGCGGGTGAGTTCTTCAGTTGATTTGCCCTCCATTTTAATTATTCTGAAATTAAACCGTTCCTCGGAAAAAGACCACTTTTGGTCCCATAAATTTCAGAATCTGTCGGTGTTTTGTGGGTGCGGTACGCGGATATAATTTTGCTGGCTGGGTATTTGCTGTAGTCTTGGTGCAAAACGTCGTATCCGATAAATCGGCCACCCACGGTCAATCAATAGGGGGCGCTATATTAAAGGGCGCGCGCGGGAATAAAATAATTGTCGCGATCAGACTGCTGCGTGTGGTCGTGTGGTTTTGTTGAGAATCGACCTTGAATTGGAAGCTAATATTCATACCTCCTGAATAGAATGACAAATAGTGTAGATGCGTCTTATTTTAACCCTTTGCGGGATCTTTGCCGAGTTTCCTTGTTGGGAAGATCATTTGGAACAGTGGTTAGACTGCAGGACTTGCAACTGGGTTCGAATCCTACCAATCTAACCGCTGATTTCACAATGACTAGAATAAGTATTGTCGTCTAGTTAGTGATTCACAATTTGTTGATTTGTGTAATTCATAATCATAGACGTTAAACCAATGTTTGTATGAGAGGGATTGGCTGTTGCCAGCTTGGCGTTTATATCCCCTTGTGGGAGTTTGCCGAGTTCCCTTTGCGGGAAAATCATCTAAACAAACAAACAAACAAACAAACAACAAACCCAACTCATTCGATTAAAAAATATTCTGTCCCATCCCCAGCAGCCAGATCCACCAGCCCCATAGTTTTTTGCAATTTTTCTCTACTTGCATTGTTAAAATACTTGATGATGCCATGGTACTGTTTTGAACAGTGTTTGTAAACAAGTTTTGTGTACTCCACCCAAAAATCTGTAATATAAATCTCGAAAATTCTAAGTTCTCTGTTGAGACATAGCATGGAAAATTTCAAATCACCCTGGGTAATTGATTCTTTGAATGAAAAGAATTCCACTAATGACCGCCCCTTGAAGAATTCCCACAGGAATTGTGAATAAATCTCTAAACCTTGGGCTACATCACCACTCCTGGCTGAAATTAATGTCTTCGACCACTCAGAACTGCCCTCCACCTCAAATTCCACCCTGAAGGAGTAGAAATAAAATGATATTTTAACGTGATGTTGTGATGTTAGAGATTTTGTACATTAGGAATCGGGGAAAATGAGTGCATCTCATCTTAGAGTCCCTCTTTAACGCCTAATATTCCCACCCATTCAAATAGACCACAATAGTATAAGACCATATTCGAATTGGTGGCTGCAGCTACTGTTACAGGCACTGTACACGTTTGGTAATTACTCAAAATATATATTAGCATAAAAACTGACTTGGTAACGAGCAACAGAGAGCTGTTGATAGTATAAAACATTGCTGGAGAAACGACTCCCTCTGAAGTAACGTAGTTTTTGAGAAAGAGGTAATTTCTCACTAAAATAATAAAAACTTCTTGCAAGAAGTTTTTATTCCTAACTGAAAGCACACAAATTTGTACAGGGGTGTTTTCTCTTTCATCATTTTCTTGCAACTTCGATGACCAACTGAGCCCAAATTTTCACAGGCTTGTTATTTTATGCATATGTTGGGATACACCAAATGAGAACACTGGTCTTTGTACGATGCCTTTAAGGACTCGGAACGTACTATACTTCGATGCCCAACCCATGGTGTCCGACCTAGGCCATAGCAATACCTGGCTCACTGGAGTAACGTATATTCCAATGCTTTAGGATGACCGTTATAAAATCCAGACAGTACTGAGATACACGATTAGCATACTGAAAAACCAGTCATCTTGCCACCAGCAAAGTCGTCCCCTACAAAGTTACCCCTGCAAAGTTGCCCCCTTAGTGAAGTCGCCCGTTCCACATACTCCTGAATTAACCTTTTTTTTAATTCTGGAAATGTTATTCAAGGTGGGTTTTTTTAAAACAAAAAACCCATGTGATTGTTATGGGACATGTTTACCAAGAGTGACACCGTGCATTTTTTCAGGGCATTTCCTGGCACACAAGATACTAGACTAATATGTGTTATCATTACCACCACATAAATATAAGAAATGTTAAAAAAATATTAAAAAATCTCCCAAAAACATTGACAGTTAAACAAGTTTTACATTTTACCCTTCCATTTTTGTTATCCTCCATTGAACTGTGCACACAGGAAGTCCTGTCACAAATCCGGGCAGACATCTTTACCAGAGGGGTTTCCACAGGTTGTGTCTATGATCCCTTTTCTTTAATCTTTTCTGTTTAAAAAATTGTGGGTGCACCCCACAATCTCCAAAATCCCCTCAAGTACAGTAGTCCCACAATGTTGCTCTAGTACGCCCGGAAGTCCTGACAGAAGTCCAGGCTCTGCTACTCTTTTGTAATCATTTGATGTGACAGGTTTGGTCTATACTGTCTATAGACCTTTATCATAGTGCGGCCATCTTGATTTTCTCCCATTCAAATCAATGTAACCAAACCGAGGCTGGAAGGCAAAATAGTCTGGTTCCTTTTTCAGTGCAATGAATGTTACCATTCATTGCTGTTATTGGATAAAGGGAACATGACCAAGATGGTGGCAGCGTGATAAAGGTCTATACCCTTATCTCGTGGGAATAAATGAACCAAACATAAAGACAACAGAAAAGAAGACAAAACACTGACGACGTCATGAAGGGTGTTTCCTCACAAGAAAATACTTCAAGGTGTTTCAGAATGTTTTAATTCTCGTGTGCATGATACAGTCTTTACAAACCCACTTCACTTACAAAAAATAATAACCAACTCCTAATAACTTTGTTATATAAAAAAGAAGTACTATGGAATTTTAATTAAAACATTTATACTCAAAGGTAGTTTTGCCCTTTTTTGAGGGGGGGGGGGGTGATACACTTCTTGCACTCACAAAAACCAATCAAATGAAGATTACAGCAACTTATGCAAATTACTCTTATTTTTAAAAGTTTTTTAAAGCAATTTTAACAATTTCTCCACAATTATTTTACTGAAACTTTTGTTCCTAAGCATGTAATGCTAACAATCTAATAAAAGAAGAAGAAAAAAGAAAAAGAAAAAAGGCTGCGATCTTGTAAAGTCTTATTTCCCAACACCATGTCCAACTTAATCATTATGAGAAAGGGGTGATGAACAATCGACTTGTGGGAAATATGGAGTTATTCTTGTTTTCAATACTACAATTTAAATATCACATTCATATATATTGTGAAGTTATGTACAGGCCTGGAATATGCAAGGGCAAGGCCATTTTTGCAAAGGGCACATCCGTTGACAAATCTTGTAGTCGATGGGAATCTTTTGAAAGGGCAAAAAGGCCAAGACCAGGGGCAACAGAGGCCATGGCCTACGGTGGACTCCATGTTATTCCAGGCCTGTATGTACATAAAAGCAAAACAAATTTCAAAAAGCCGGTAGTGAACAAGGTTACTGAGCTCAGAAAGATTTTGCTTATTAGCAGAAAAAGCATACCAGCCAAAAATTCATGTAAATTTCATGTTTTTTTCAACTAGGGTCCTGTAGGCATTGTACTTAAACAGTGTTAAAGAATAAATGTTGAGATATAGAAATAAACCACAAACACACACACTCACAATAAACACAAAATGTTGAAAAAACTAACTTGGTTCTTGCAGACAGAACCTCTAACGATGAAACAAACTAAGGGGATAGTATCATACCCATATGGTGTGCCACAATCCCATAATAATAATAATGTTAATATTTTGCACAATTCATTAACTTGAAACCCATTCTGTTCATGATATTATGTCCTTGACGTTACAACTTAAAAATGTCACTGTCTGTTAAACTTTCCAATAGATTATTAATGTTATAAACATCTTTCTTTGCATAGACCTACATACCTACATTACAGAATGAAATGTATATTTACCCTCTAACAATCCCAATCCCTTCAAAATCCAACTGCACATTTTGTATGGTTCTGTTGGACTGAGGACTGCACTAGTAAACTGATCATGCTTTACATGGGATCAGGCACACCACCATAATCAGAGTTCAACAGTTTGGGTGTTGTGTTATTCTTTGGTGTTGGATTTTGTCAGAGTAGGGAGGGTGTTTAAGTAGTAAATCACTCAGGGAACAGGTATACCACCTTAGTCAAAGTCCAACCATTTGAGTGTTGAGTTATCAAATGGACTTTTCTTTTGCAACGTTACAGCCGCAAGTTTTGCTAAAGTATGGACAAAAAATACAACAGTTTATTATTTGACCAATAATGCTATCAAATTAATACCCATATCACTGACAAACAAGATTTACTATCTAAAACAAAAAGTAAACTTACAGTAAACTTGTGTATACTTCATTAACAAAAGTGTTAATGTTTTACAAAAAAAGGGCACATTTTTGCCGGACCAGTTTATACATTTGTTGATACTTCAGACCTCCCAAACAAAATGGTGGCCACTGTTTGTAAACAAAGGGAACGTCTATAGTGTTGGATTTTGTTAACGAGTGAGGAAGGATCCTCGTAAATCATTCAAGGGAGTTGAGTTTAAAGTGCTACAAGCCAGTTCAAACTTTGAGTAAACCATTGGTCCATAACGTCATATTTTTAAATAATGTTATGCAGAAACCAGAAAATTTAAGGTTAATCATTCTAAAGTAATATAAGGGGTTAATTAGTAACAGTAGTGGGGACCGACTCTCAGAAAAAAGGGGGGGGGAAGACAACTCACAAAGAAATAATTTGGGGTGGTGGGGTGGCAATCAAACGTCTAATCTATACTCAATTAAAATGTATCAAAAACCTTACCTTTAAAGACTGATTAAAACAAACATCAATGGTAGTGAGACAGGAGAGTGTTTTTGTCTAGCAAAGTTTGTTATAAAACAAAAGAAGATAATAATATTGGTGGGGGGAGGGCAAACTGTGTGTAAAGAACAAAAAAATAAAATACATATGTATGAAATACTCCGTTTCAATGTGTGGGTGCCTGTGTGAGGTGCCAAAGAAAAAAAATAAATAAATAAATAAAACTAAATAAAAAAGTACTAATGTACATCGCCCTCAAATAGTTTTGTCTCTTGTCATACCAGAGTTTTGCATGATTGCGAGACTTTGCATTGATAGGTGGCAGCAGACACCCGTTGTAGCTCTTAGCATGCGCACATTTCCAGGAACGATGGATTTACATTGGCCCAATTAGCCCTTCCCATGAAATATGCTAAATTACATTAACGCATGTACGCATGCCTACAGACACTATTGGTTGACAAACGCCATAGAGCTGTGCACTAGGCAGACGCACAAACGCGTAAGCGTCACGCCACCATCAGCCCCATTCAAAAAGGCGTAATGTTCTCTCATTTTGCCAACCAGCAGTAGCGAGTGCGCACAGTTGACATATTTCACGGGAAGGATTTATTTCATAGAGCTGCTTAAGCCAAAAAGTAGCTAAGCACAAAACAGTTTTGCTTTCAAGAAATAAGGTTACCAGCCGAAACACCGTTTCACACGCACTGTCTTTTGACTGGCTTCCTGCTTTAGTTTTGTGCTTGCCAGCAACTCATTCAGCAAAACTTTCTGCAAGAAATTGGGCTCCAGTACAATAGACCTTTATAATGGTGCGGCCATTTTGATTTTCTCCCATTAAAATCAATGTAACCAAACCGAGGCTAGAAGGAGAAATAGTCTGGTTCCTTTTTGTAAGTGAATATCAGCCATCATTCCTGTTGTTGGATACAGGGAACATGACCAAGATGGAGGCAGCATGATAAAGGTCTATTGTAAGTCTGCTGACACCTAGCATGCTTCATTCCAGACCAATAATAATTAAGTAGCTTTGAGAAGAAGGAATCACAAAGTTGTTAACTCTAACGTGCAATACAAAATACTAACTATTCAAAAAAGTGCTTTATTAAACAGTAATGTAAACCCACCGGAACTTCACAGTGGTACTGGATTGGAATTACAGGGGCCTCAAGTGAAGCTAAAATCAAGGGGTGTATTTCTTCCTACAGCAACTCAGCGTAGCAAAATATTTAGACTGAACATATTTGTTTTGCACACTGAATGCTAAATATCGAGTAGCAAACGATGATTTTGTCAGTAGCAATTGATACATTGTTGTGTAGCTATAGCTACGCTATACGAGGAAAATCATTCACTACTAAGCAAACCACTTCCAGGCAATCTCAAAGAAGATAAGAAACATTCGCATTTCAATGTTCACATTAATTTCTCTACGCTAGTAAAAGATACCAGGGCTTGAACTTTACACTGGACCGCAGGCCCGGGCCAGTGATTTTAGTGTCGGGCCAGTAAACTCATAACCTGACAAGTCCGACGGTCTTGTGTTATTTTTCAATTGAATAACAATACCTCACTGTGTAATATCTGAACAGAAACAAATTATGTTCAAATGTTGACTTTGGGTCGGATAAATTACCTTTCAAATCTACGAGTAATAAAGTAAACTTAATACCATAAAGACGAATTAGATAAATATTCTCTCTTACTTGCCTCAGTGCTTGTTCATACTTTTAAATAAACCAATTAATGAATTAAATGTATGTTAAACTGTGTCAGCAATGTTTTTTTCTCATTTTGAATCTGGTGTCGTAAAAAAATGTCTGGTCCAGTAAATATTTTGAGCTACAAGCCCTGCGGTCTTTCGGATCTTCCCCCAAATTCGAGCCATGGATACTGTAAGATAAAATGCCCATAGTGAAACTGAAGTTTTTGAATGCTGTGGCCCAGGTTGCCTCCAAGTTGCCTGTAAAAATTGCCGCGTGTGACAAATGCTTTTACTGTACTTTTGGGAACATTTTAGAATAATAAATAAACTAGTGAAAACCTCTCAGGTTTTGATTTGGTCTTTTTCAAAAGTTTATTGCAATCTAGTCATTTGTTAGTTGGTTTCTCGTCATGAATTGCAAGTTCTGCTTTTTGATAATATTCAATTTTTAGTTTTACAACGGTTAGATGCAAAATGTATTCAAAAAGTTTGCCTATATGTAATTTGACTCCTGTTTTTGTTTTTTATATGAAAAATACTGTGTTGTATCATCAGGCATGATATCTAAACCTTGGAAAAAATAATAATAAATAAATAAATAAATAAATAAATAATAGAGATCAAAGGCCGACCTACATTCTAGTATAGGTTGCAAATGAATTTGTGTCTGAGCTAACTCACAGATGTAACTAACCACGTTTGTTGGACTTTGGTGAGGGTACATTGTGTCTACTTGTTCCAATATAGTGCTAATATAACCCTCCTACTCTCTGTACCATTCACAAGTTAACTCCAAATCATTCAACGTCATGACTTGTGTGTGGTACAACAACTGCGAACAGAACTGTCTGTAATATAGATGCATTCACCGCGTGGCATTATCGGTCTGTACAAAGTGCATCTATCATTTAAAACTATGTAGGTGATAAGGAATGGTCAGACAGTAGGAGGGTTAACCCTATTATTTTCGGTACATACTCTCCTGCTCAACTGGCTTTTGCCACGAAATCCCACAAGAGACTGTGGAGAATAGATCCACAGTGCACAGGCCATGGGGTTTCCTCGTAGTAGTAACAGAGCTGTGCAAACAGAAGAAATCCATGCACCCAATGCTAGCCTGGAAGGTATGGTATTTTGTGGCAGTCTGTGGTACCAGTGTATAGGAGGGCTTTCAGTGGGGGGGGGGGAGGTCTTCTGAGGACCAAACAGTAAACAAACAAGTAAACACTTATGCCTGTGTTGTAGTGTAAGCAGGTTTGCATGGTGCTGACATCACATCTGTCGGATGAGGAGAGGTGTGCTAAACTGATTGTCAGTTATATTCTGGGTTACTTCATGATGATCATTCAATTGAAGAAGAGGCTATTCACACGTCACTGATAACTCCCTGATATTCAAATAAAAAGGTAACTGTGTTGATCTTAAAAAGTAACTATAACTAATAAACTTATATGGGATTTGAGGCATTGCATGGCGAAGTATCAATGTAAATTTAGTTTGCGGTAACACCATGTGCACCGCTAAGAAAAAATTCTTGTTTCAAGAAAACTTTTTCTTGTGTCACGCTCAACAAATCTTAATAGACACATTTTCTAGGGAGTGACACAAGAATGTTTGTCTTGAAATAAGATGTTTTTCTCATATCTGACACAACCTCGCTCGTTTTGGTCAAACGAGCGGGGAATGATTATATTGGAACGGCACTGTGAAGCGTCCAAAAGTTCTGGAGTGTCGCGGCAGTATACATGGCAAAATAAAGGATGATACGTGACGTGTGTTCCACCAATCAAATGACAAGTATCTGTGTATGTGGTATAATAGTCTTTATCCCTCATGCAATTATTACATATTGCAACGTCACAAGTTTGCAGTAAAGTAATTCACATGAAGTGGAAACATTTCAAACTTTGGCAAATTGTATACAACATGTGTCTCTGAGTTGACGTCCATGGTACGTCACATATCAAGTGGGCCTATAAACCTTCGTCATGGTGCGGCCATCTTGATTTTCTCCCATTCAAATCAATGTAACCAAACCGAGGCTGGAAGGAAAAATAGTCTGGTTCCTTTTTTTTACAATGACTATTAGCATCGATTACTGTTATTGGATACAGGGAACATGACCAAGAAGGTGGCAGCATGATAAGGGTGTATACAAGATAAAGCTACTCACATTTTGGTCAGACTTCTTACTGGTCTTCAACATCTTCTAGTTGCGCTGTTGAGAAATAATATTATGATTAAAATAATTATAGTATTCTTGTACAGCAACCAAAGAATCCTCAAAAATGCCTCACACGGTAACCCATCTACCTGAAGACGAGATTCTCCCAATGCAAAAGAAAGCTTATCGGGCTGATAAATACCTTGAAATTTCATTTCCATATCTGGGAAAGGTTTTTTTTTTAAAGAGAAAGGGAATTATCAAATTCATTTTTGTGATGTACTTATTTTCCAATAGATAAATGAATTTTGATGTTTTGGGTGTTGACAAATTTTGCTCTGGAAGGGTATCAAATACAATGGCAATTTACACCATTTTAAGGCCAGGTTAGAGACTTGGAATACTTTTCAAAATGAACAGCAAGTTGGTCAAATTTTCCATCCAAAATATGTTCATTTACCGAACTACTCCTGAACAAGGGCAGTTCGAAATACAGGGCGCCCTCTACAGACCAAAGAAGGGCAATTTTCTCCAAAACGTTCGACTAAAACAAAGCTACACTCACAACTCAGCGGTGCATGGGCAGTTTGGATCCTTTGAATATCTGACATGAATTGAAAAACATTCAACACCCCCACAAAAAAATACCATCTTATGCTGCGAACACAGAAAAATACAACTTTGCTGCTTTGCATGTAACTCAAACAGGGTCGTGCGGCGGGCACTGCATCAGACCAAAAACCTGCTTCATTATGTGAGAACAAAAATCTGTTGACCTAATTCTCCAAAGTAATATGCCTGTGGATTTTTTTATCACAGGACTTGGAAAAGTACTGAGCATACAGTATTTAACACACATCATTGTATATGTAAAAACACAAAAAATATCCTTATGTCATTGCAAAAATGTTGCATCTCCTAAAATAGCACTAGCGTAAATGCGCGAGTTTGAAATTGCCAAAGCGTTGTATCTCGCTTAAAATAGTTCGGATGTACACACAAAACAAGAACATGCCGAGATGCAACGTTATTGCACGTTTTTTTGCACTGACGCGACGATATGAGATTTTTCTCACGGTACACTGCGAGAACGGCCTCTCGTGAGAAATCTGTAGAGGGCGCCCTTTAATGCGACATGACACTCGCGTAAGCCTTCCAAGACCAAAACTTTGACTTACTCATTCCTGTAGAGTCCTCAACTGTCCAGAGTGTAAGATTGTCTCGAAGAAGCTGCATGATGAGAGTGGAATCCTTGTAGGAATCCTCAGGCAAACTGTCCAACTGTGCTATAGCATCGTCAAAGGCCTTCTTGGCCAGCTCACATGCCTTACTCTAAAGAGGAACAACCAAAGAAGGAGAATGTGACTGTCTGTTTTCTATACCTGTTGACAAGGTTTTGGTAAAAGGGTGTCAAATTTTGCTGGAAATTTTAAAACTGGGTGTCCAAAAAGACAACCAGACACCCCTCTGGCTAACACTACGCCTGTCGAGTTTACACATCAAGTAATAGACCACTATCATGCTGCCATTTGGTCATGTTCCTTGTATCCAATAACAGAAATGAATGTTAATATTCATTGAACAAAAAGGAAACAGGCTATTTCTCCTTCCAGCCTTGGTTTGGTTACATTGATTTGAATGGGAGTAAATCAAGATGGCCGAACCATGATAAAGGTCTATGATAAGCCGCAAGGGAAACTGGTCGTTATACATCCACTTAGGGGGGTGAATAAAGAAAAATTGACTGGAGCAGCATTTGAACCTGCAACCTGCAGCTCCACCAACTCAACCTATGTTGGCGGTCTCCCTGTTTTGTCAAGTTCATTAAACTGGTTGTGATCTCTACCATTAATACATCAGAAAGATAAATTTATGATAATACATGTTTAAAATCTGGGCAACTAAAACTTCCTTGGGACAAGTAAACACACAGTTTACTAGCCCGGTGGGTCACTTTACATAAAAGCACAAGTGCAAGGCCTGCATGTTTCGGTTAAAAACAGGGTTCTCCCCAGGATTTTCAAAACTGTCTACGAAACCCAAATGTGTGGATGTTTGGCCAAAGCACGCTGAACTAAAACAAGGTCCTCGGAATGTTTTCTACTTGGTGTTTATCTTGGTTTTCAAAGCCCCACAGTGCAATCTAGAACATTCTATATGGTTTTCTCTTGATGTTTTTTGTGAAATTATTATTATTATTTTGTTTTTGCGAATCGGCCGAAAAGTGCGCATATCGGAAATTGCATGTATTGGCCGGATACGCTAGCTTCTGCATGGGGAGAACCCCGAGCTGGAAATTGGCACAATTCATGATAAAAACTAACAACAAAGTATGGTTCTTACTGGATTGCCCAGAATCTCATAGTAGAAGACGGAGAAGTTCAGCGCCAGACCAAGTCTGATTGGATTTGTGGCCCTAAGGTTGTTTGCCGAGACTACCATGGCCTTCTCGTAAGCCACCTTTGCACTGGCTGCTTGGGCACCACGTTCTCCTTCTTCAATCACTTCCGTTATATAGCGGATATAATCCCCTTTCCTGCAAATTCAAGTAAAACAAAAATCAATTAAAAACTAGACATGATTGCATTTGTGCACAAATGCCAAGCTGTTTCGCCAATAACATTTTCAAATTACTCAAGTGAATATGAAAGTCTTTTTGTATTCAAAGCAGTTATGACGTATCAAGCCTGTTTAAAAAAGAATTTAGATTATACAACATGTTCAGTTAGAAATTTATGACTTAAAGGTGCAAAAAATTAAACAAATCATAAACAATCATGTGATGACGTCATCATGACGTTGTTTCAAAATTTACAAGAACTTGCCAATATCTAACAACCTACCAAGTTTCAACATGATCGCACTAATACTTCGGGAGATATACGACTTCAAAAAAGGCACCTTTAATGCCGCGTCACCTGACCCCCGATGACGTCATTGATCTGAAACTTCACACATATGATAGCTGCCTGACGATCAACATATGTGTAAATTTTGAAGTGATTACACAAAACTTCTCCACACACATCTTCAAAAAGTCCATTTTGAATAGTTTCAACCTGCTGCTAGAGGGCACTCTTGTGTATCATGACGTCATCGGTATTTTTTTTTACTGCACACCCTTGCCGGACACTAACATCGACGAAAGCATTTTCATAACATTTAGCACTTTTGAATTACGAAGGCACTTCCGGTTTCGACCGGAAGTAGAGGTCATGTGAGGTCAAGCACACTGAATAAAATGAAGACCTAATTTATTCCTATACAATCCCGCAAACAGAAACCTACGGTCTCTTGTGGCTGATTTGATACGGATTTTTGAATATTTATATAGAAACCTTTAAGATGACGTAACATGACAGGTGATGACATCATCATGACATCCTTGTTTAAGGATCATTATTGCACCAATGCCTTTCATCACTGAAAGTTTCATTGCAATTGCTCTTTAGGAACTATGCAAAAGGCCACTTAGAACGAATTCGTGCGAAGCGAATTTTCTTGCGACACAGTTGGAAGGGCAGCGCGTACCTATTATTGCGTCACCAAAATTCGCCTCGCATTCGCATTCGCAGGAAGTATGAACCGGGCTTAAGTGTCACGACCGGGACTCAAACCCACACTCTGCTGATCAGAAACACCAGAGCTTGAGTTCGTTGTTCATATCCGCACGGCCACGACACGGCTACTGTCTTACCACTTGTTCATTTATCAACCACTATGGTTTTGAATGATACATGTGGTCTTGAAAAGAACCAGACTAGAGCTTTGAAAATTAACATCACCATAAATAGAAATTCTTGTTCGATGTACTGCTTTTTGCCTTGCATTAGGCCACATAAAAAAACAAACTGTTGATCGTCCTTTTTTTGGGGGGGGGATGGGGGTGGGAGGGTGTTTTTTTTTTTACATGGCAAAATCTGAAATAAAGAATAAAGAAATCATCACAATCACTGTAAAACAGAGGGTTTGTGTGATTTTGATGTTTTTAATTATTTTGTTAAACCCATTTAACTCCTAAATGACATTTCTATAAACATTTTCAATTTTTTTTTGAAGAATTATTTTTCCAACATGAATAACCTTTCTTCAAACATCTTTTCCAACCTACAGATTTTTAATATATATATGCTGAAAAATCTGGGAGCCAAATTTGACTGATAAGATCATTAAAAAGACCATTTTTTATGATTTAAAAAATTAAAAAATATATGGTCGGGGGGTTTCGTAGGGTCAGGCGGGGACGATCAAATTTTGTTTTTTAATGTGGCCTTATGTTGGTTTCATGCATGTACTAGCTACCTTAAATTGATACATTTTCTGCACATTCCCATGTGCATGTTAAAGCGTACGCGTGCTATGCACACGGGCCATCTGTCCTTGCCACAAAAAACCAAAAACATTAAGCACACAGAAAACAGTTTATTTGATAGTTCCCTGCAGAAGCACAGTGCATACAGAACTTTTACACCACAATCTGCTTGTTTAGGGGCCATTTATTCGCTAGTTCACAGAGCCGGTCTTTACATCACATATATTAAATACACCATGTGACCAGTCTTTGACCAATCAGAGTGAACTCTCTAACGTATTTATTAATGATAGATAAACTTATAACTAAACTAGCCCACAATTATGATTATCATGATGGGGTGAATGCAGTACGCATTTAGTTCTGTGAACAGTTTTGTGGATGCCACAGCCACCAACGTAAATTGGTGCAGTTGAATGATTTAAAGTGGTTGGTCAGCTACGCTAGTAAATGTTACCAGAGTACGAGGGTTAAAAAAACACCTCCTGCCTAGGAGTTCCTTCTATTTGGACCATGTGCGTCAGCATCTAGCCCGACGCCTTCATAATAACATGTATTAAGTTTCTAACACTAGGGTTGGGAGCGGTTAACTGTTTAACCGTAAAAAAAACCTTGAAATCTGTTTCCAAATTTCCTTCACGCTTAAACGAAGCCGACAGCAAACAAAAAGAGACCTTCCTTTTCTTTAAAATGTTATCCCAAGACTCTACACAGGGAGGACAATTTATACAGGGAGATTGATAGACATCCCTTTTGTTGGAGGAATGTTTCTTAACTTAATCCCCTACAATTTGTAATACTTTATTTTCAATCCCCTACAATTTGTTACACACTTTGCTTTGTACCTGCCCCACTGTGGTTTTTAGTTTTGTGAAAGTAAAGACCGGGTGGAGTGTTCTCCTCTTTAATCGTGGAAAATGTGTTGACATCTGCTTCTTATATTTTTACAGGTCTGCTCATAGTTCTGATTGGAATCGGCACAAAGTCACAAGTTCCGTTTAAAGGGTTTGGGTACCTTTTGTAGATTTGGCCATGACCTGAATCCCTACTCACTGTGAATGAAGATGTATGTAATATAATTTACCTGTAGAAGTTTCAGCTTCTTTAGTCGTCAAGTTTTTGAGAGAAAAAAAAGTGAAAATCACAGAGCGATGTTTTCAGGTGAGTCGCGTAAATACCAGTACTGGTAAATACGTTGTACATGCTAAAATAATTTTCGTCTCCTGAGACAAAAAATATTTTTCGTGACATTGTTTTACTAATTTCGCAAAAACTACAGCACCTCAGCTAGTAATATTTTAAGGGAAGCTTTTTACCATCTTTATCTTCAAACCGTGTAAGTTTAATGTAAATCTGTGGACATTGTGTTTTGTGTCGTACAAAAAGTACCCAAACCCTTTAAAGGGTGTGTACAACATTGGTAAGAATGAAAATATAAATGCCCACAGATTTGCACATAACTCACATGGTATAAAGATGGTCATGGTAGAAAACTTCCCTTGAAATAGCTTTGCTTGAAATGCCATAGTTTTTACGAAATGAGTAAAATAATAGTATTTATCCTGCAGGATAAATTCCGATGTTTGAAAAAAAGTTAAAACACATAAGGGGGTTTTTCACTGTTTTCTCATGACTCCGAAGACCGATTTAGCTTAAACTTTCACAGGTTTGTTATTTTATGTATATGTTGGGTCACATCGAGTTTGGATACAGGTCTTTGGCAATTACCAATGTTGTAAACACCCTTTAACCGTTTCAGAAAAAATTAAAACGTAGATTCATAACTTACATTTTTAAATAAAAGACTGCTGTCTCCGCGGCACTTTCGTTAGGGTACTCTTCTTCCGTTTCTTGAATGAGGGAGTCATCCAGCAGACCTAGAACCTCGTTGCAGGTGTCCTTCAATTCCTTCTCTATCTGGAGGTCAAATTGACAAACAATAGTTTAAAGTGTTGACATTCTTATTATTATTGGTTTATTAAAGGGTCTGTATACGTTTGGTATGTACTCAAAATATATATTAGCATAAAAACTTACTTGGTAACGAGCAACGGGGAGCTAATGATAGTATAAAACATTGTGAGAAACGACGCCCTCCTCAGAAGTAACGTAGTTTTTGAGAAAATGGTAATTTCTCACTAAAATAATCAAAGACTTCAGGCCTGAAGCCTTTTATTCCTATCTGAAAGCACACAAATTTGTACAACAAGGGTGTTTTTTTCTTTCATTATTTTCTTGCAACTTTGACAATTACCAAACGTGTTCAGTGCCTTTAAAGGGTCTGTATAAATTTGGTGATGTCTCTGAAAATTAATGGCAATAAAAACTAACATGGTAAGAAGTACAGAAGCTTTGGATAGTATAATGCATTTTGAGAAATTTTTCACTTTGAAGTACTGCAGTTATGGAAAAAGATATCACTTTTTGTCCCCAAAAATTTGAATCTGAGAAGCGTTACTGACAGTTTCTCAGATTATTCTTCCTGCGTGGACATAACCGCTCCAGATTTTCAGCAATATATCTTAAATACCCTGCCTCCTTTTTTAATGAAATTTTCACAGGTTAGTTTTATGATATATCTACAACTATATAGGATTGAAACAAACAGTGGGTTCCAATTACCAAACGTATACAATCCCTTTAACCGACACTATCTTGCTAATGGGCTTGCCTGACCCATCCACAGCTGTCTTCCCTATGACGTCAACCTTATAAAATACAGAATGAATCATGTAATTAGCACAAAGACCAAGGTCGCTAACGAGCGTCTCTGAAGAAACCACAATGAGATTGTAATGTTATGAGCATGCTCGACCAGGTGCTCGACAAAACAGCTTTCCATTTTATGGACAATAAAAATAATTAAATTTGATGCATTATCAGTTTAAGTCCCAGCACTACCTTGAGGGAGTTCAATTTTTGTTTATTAATGCAGTTGGCAGGCCTGAAATTTTGAGAGGGCAATAATAATAATAATAATAATAATATCAAAGTCTTATATAGCGCACGTATCTATTGTACCAAACACGGTACTCAAGGCGCTTAGTATATATACTTTAAACAGAAAGATGGGTTATTGAAGTTATGAATTATGAGACCCAATTATGTAGCACCTTATAATGTTTTTTACAAGGTGCTACGGCGCATTTAGCAGCCACAACCAGGAACACCGGGGCGAACCCCTTCTCTTTTCGATAAGTGCACTGGGTTCTTTTACATGCGTTACACAACACATGGGACCAACGGCTTTACGTCCCATCCGAAGGACGAAGCAATGGTTAAGTGTCTTGCTTAAGGACACAAGTGTCACGGCTGGGGATCGAACCCACACTCTGCTGATCAGAAACACCAGAGTTTGAATTCGGTGCTCTTAACCGCTCGGCCACGACACTTCCATAAAGGGCAAGGCCATTTTCATTTTACAAAGGGCAGTTCTTTTGGAAAATCTACAGGTCTACGGGAATTTTTGAAAGGGCACCAGTTGGATGTGACGGATTTGGGGGGCAGTTTTAAAGTAATTACTCATACTTCTTTCCGATATTCTGAAACAACTTTCTTGTCCAAGCTTCCTGCGGAGCCTTCTTCACTCTTCTTTTCAGATGCATTCAGGATTCGCCAAGCTGAACGCAGAGCGCCGACGACATTCTTGAACGCAACAGACAGGAGGTTTCTTTCTTCGGCACTCTGTGACGGCTTGGAGTCCATCTTAAAGACACTTTTCATTGCTGTAGCCATGTCTAATTGTAAAAATATAAAAACACTTTGTTGTAAAAAATTTATAAATAATGCAGACCGTCATTCAGAAAGCATATTTGGTCCTTGAAAAAAAGGTAGTCTGACAATTTTATCTAGTAAAAGGGCTGACTTACACATACGCATGGTATAGGTTTGTATATAGGCTTTTTTCAGACTGTTTAATAACAATTTTGCTGATTTTTCTGAGGGCCAAAACAAAAATCAGATATCAGATGAAAGTAGTGAGAATATCTGCCCGATGGTAAAAAATCATTTCATGTGATTCAAATTACGTTTTAGGGAGTGAGACGAGCCAATGTGCAATTTGTAGGATCTCTCAACACATTCAATTGTACCATAAGCTTGAATTTGCAATTTTGAGTGAATGCTAGTCCTCAGTTTTATTTTGATGTTGATTATCACCAATAAAAACGAGGTGATGATGGAAAATTGGTTGTCGCTACTTCAAACACAGCATGCATGGGTGAGGGCCTGAAGATAACTACATGGTTAAGGATTTATGTAAATGTAGTTTAGTTTAGTTTATTACCTTTACATGCTTTATTGCACAAACATCAAAATACAACATAGTACAAAAGGGAATCCCCAAACAGGCACGCAGGCCCACTAAAAAGGGAGCCTTGTTCACATGTGTGCATCAGAAAAAACAAAGAAACAAAGAAAACAGCAAAAATGCAAAAACAACTATAGAAAACATGGAAGTATATATGCATAGTAAAACAGGTTATAAAATCACAAACACAAAAAAATACATATATGTAAATTTTATAGAAATGTTGGTAAAACTTAGTTTCCACAAATGGCAGGGCTCGAATTTTACACTGGACCACTGGCCCGAGGCCAGTGATTTTAGCTTCAGGCCAGTAAACTCATGAACGTACATGTCCAGCGGTCTTGTGTTTTCAATTTAATAACAATACCTCACTTTGTAATATCTTGAACAAAAACAAATTGTGTCTAAATGTTGACTTTGAGTTTGATAAAATATCTTTCAGTTCTATTGAGAAATGAAGTATAATTAATACCCATAAACACAGGAGAAAAAATCTTCTCTTACAGGTCTTGGTGCTTGTTCAAATAAACAAAGTTAAGTGCATGTAAAACTGTGTCAGGGAAATTCTTGATTCTGGTCGTGTAAAAACAGTTTCGGTCCTGTCAACATTTTGAGCTACAAGCCCTGTGGTCTTGTGGATTTTTCTCCCAAATTCGAGCCCTGCTGGTCGAGATAACAAATATCGCGGTATTAGACCAGGGCTCAATTTTTGGGGAAATCCAAAAGACTGCAGGGCTTGTATGTAGCTCAAAATATTTACGGACTGGCAGATATTTTCTTACAACACCACATTCAAAATAAGAAAAAAACATTGCTGACACAGTTTACCATACATTTAATTCCTTTTATATGAACAAAACACTAAGACATGTAATAGAAGATTTATCTCATTTGTCTTATGTAGGGTTGTCGTGGCCGAGTGGATAAGAACACCGAACTCAAGCTCTGGTGTTTCTGTTCAGCAGAGTGTGGGTTCCAGTCCCGGTCGTGACACTTGTGTCCCTGAGCAAGACACTTAACCATCATTGCTTCTCTCCACCCAGGGGTAAAATGGGTACCTGTGAGGGCAGAGATGGTTCTTGTGATTGATTTAGCCTAGTAGCGCATATTGCAGCACAGGCTGTATACTCCCCAGGGAGCTGAGATGGTTTAAGGAGTGAAATAAATGGCCTAGTGACCAGGGGTAATAATGTTGGAATGCGCAGTTGAGTATATTCATATAGCTATTGCACAATAAAATGTCCGTTATTATTATTAAAGTACACTTGATTACTCATAATTACTCATGACCCACAGTCAACATTTGAACATAATTTGTTTCTGTTCAGAGATTACACAGTGAGGTATTGTTATTCAATTGACAAAAAACACAAGACTGTCGGACTTGTCCGGTCTTGAGTTTACTGCCCGACACTAAAAATCACTGTCCTCGGGCCTGTTGTCCAGTGTAAAGTTCTAGCAATGTAGACATTTTCTCTTTTGGCAAGGCCAATGGCAATGTTCAACCTTGTCATGACTCATCAGTAACCTGAAGAACTCTAGTGAAAGAAATCATCTTAAAGTGAAAGTGAAATGTCACATCAGAACTTGCGCTTAAAGGGACACGTTGCCTTGGATCGGGCGAGTTGGTCTATGAAATGCATATGGTTAGAATGATGTTTCAAAAGTAGAATATAATGATCCACACAAATGTGCCTCGAAGTTGCGTGGTTTTCCTTTTACATCGTAAACTAACACGGCACGCCATTTTGTCGAGTCAAATTTTTGACTCCACAAAGTGGCGGACCGTGTTAGTTCGCAAAGTAAAAGGAAAACCACTCAATTTCGAGGCATACTTATGTGGATCATTGTATTCTACTTTTAAAACATCTTTCTAAAAATATGCATTTTACAACAAACGGTTACAAACGCTTTTCATAGACCAACTCGCCCGATCCAAGGCAACGTGTCTCTTTAAACTTTTTGTACACTATCAGGCCTAGAATTTTGTCTTTGATTTTCAATTTTCATTTTTCAAAGGGCACTTCGATTATAAAATCTGAAAGTCAATGGGATACCAACACCAGGGGCAATGGAGGCCATGGCTTCTGTGTAATTCCAGGCCTGTACTAGCCCACCAGGCTAATAAACTGCGTGTTTTACTTGCCGCTTGCCCCCAGGAAGTTTTAGTAGCTTAGATTTGAAACATGTATTAATCGTAAATGTATCTATGTGATGTATTTAATGGTAGCAACTAGCAATCACAACCTGTTTTTAATGGTCAAATGACATTCAAACACTCAAAATTAAATTAATACAGGCTTTTAAAAAATGTATTATGCACATCTTAAAAGGAGGAAATTATTATTATTTTACACATCGGTGTACGGGTAAAACCAAATAACAATATTCTTTATCCCCGATGCAAATTTAACATCTAATATTATTATCATTATTATTTATTCGGCCAAAATATGCAACAATCATACAAACACACATGAGAGTGAAAGGATAATTACATATAGATTAGGGATAGCCTAGATAACAGGATGTGTCAAGTCTAGCCCCATTAATAGTGCGGGGGGCGGTTCGTGGGCTAAAGTCAGGTGTTTGTGGCGCACGCTATTTTCGAGTTGAACGAGCGGATCGTCGGCCGCGCTGTGCCTGAAAGGTAAACGAGAAACGTCTTGCACCAAGACCATAGCGCATTAGCAAAATCGCGGATGCCGGGCAGTCAAACCGTGTCAGTAACGCTGCCGATTTTCTTCATAAATTACACCAAAACGAGCAAGCTCTTTTTCGAATTAATGTGCTGTCCACAAATGAGCTACAATAAGTGACAACTGGGGAAAAAATCTCGGCATAAAAACGTGAGTTTCTTTTCGAAACAAATGTCACCTCCTGGAGGTACGTGGGCGTAGGGCCAAGGATTGGAGGAAGTCCAGAGAATTGGCACTATTAATGGGGCTATGTCAAGTCCAGATGTCAAAAAAAACAGTGGTTGTGTTTTTCAGTAACCATGGTAACTTGTAGTTGTAGTACAACTTCAACTTGTTACTGAACACAACCTTGCTCTATGCTTGGACATAGGTTGCCGGCAATTGCAAGGATGAAATCTTTTTTATGTCAAACCAAAGTCAAAAGTAATAGGCCAATAGTTTTATTACACAGATCATACATCTGTACGTATGTACTTCAACAAAAATAAATAAACTGGACACTTCACATTGACATCACACATGTCATGCATGTCACGTGAACATCTTTTATTCTGATCGAGAAACGTGCCAAAGTACTGCAACATAGGTTCACCTTTACCAAATTATCGTGAGTGGGGCTAATTTTATAAGGCAAGGGAAATCCACCTATCGACCAACCCATCCTACGTTACGTTCTGACACTGTCTGTACGGATTCGTCTGTACATTTAACAATGTAATGTTCCGGTTTTCTCAAAAAATATATAAAAAGATAAGAAAGTGAATAAAATATAAATATTATAACGTTCCTTACCCTCGTATCTTTCTGCCTGCTCGGCCAACTTAGCACCCTGAATAAGGCCATCTCGAGTGGCATCCGCTTCCATGTCTACTTGTGTGAAATGTGAGATTTTAATACTTCGGAATTTGCGAGTTTCTAAAGTATAATTCGAAGGACAATTAGGCGCGGTAGCAAAAATTGAAGCGAGCAAAATGAATGCCACTGAAGCGGATAGGTATGCATTGGTACGGTACCCTGTTTCCAAGCATAACGTTTGATATTCGATTATTCGCGAACTGAGTCTCCCATTGAGGATGAAGACAACGGTACCAGTCTAGTTTAGTTCCTCTTCACGCATATCGGAGGCGAGGCAAACGCGTCATCACACACGCACGCAACGATCGTACCGCAAACCACAATTGTTGCGTGGTTGGAATGCGGATGCAATATACCATGCACAGGTGGTGCGCGCAACTATTGTTAAAGGTGCACACCGGTTTACTGTTCTATGTAATTTAGTGACATAGAATCATAGAAAATTATTTTTAGATGGTTTTTATTATTTAAAAAAATACAAAAATGTCAAAAATTAACGAGAAATGATCGGAAAAAACCCAAATGGGGGTCAAAAGGTCAGCATATACGCTTTACCAGCCTTTGCAAGTGTCAAATTTACGTGATATTGCTGCGCAATGTTGCAAGTTGATTGGGGCTCTTTTTATGTAAATGTTATTACTATGGTGAGGCATGAGGATCCAGTCTCGTATCCATCCAGCTCAAAGGCATGTATATAAGAACCAGCCTCGCTACTATGGGCAGCGCGCCGTATCGATACCTCTCCTCACCAACCCTTGGTAGGGATGTACTGAAAAACAACGCTGATTATTGGCTCCAAAAAGTTACTACTTTGCGTGCAAGCTTGTTCATTACTTTGAGCGCTTGTATGACGCTTAGTACATGCGTGTCAAAATGCAAGTATTTTGACGCGACTTCATTTCAAATGAATCATGTTTTTACATGCTCACCCTGAACTGCATAGAGTTAGACATATCATAGAGAAAGGACCACGTGGTCCTTTCTCTATGGACATATCACAAGATCAAAGAAGAATGGGAGGGGACAAGTTGCCAACCTCGTTCCCAGGGTGATTGATCTCGCTGCGCCATTTTTCCCAGCATGCCTTGCTCGCTCATAACCCCTGGAATTAGTTCATTAAAATGAGCCAGAATCTGGCACATTTTAATTATGCCTGTGGCCGATCCACTACGTGCCCGCTCAAGTATGATAATCCGCAAAAAGAGGCATCAAGTCAAAAAGCAACTTATAATTGTAGCATTTCGCCTTCCCTAACCTAGGACCAATCATGGAGGGCTATAGGCACAACAAAAAATAATTTCTTACCACTAGAAGGTTACCAGCCAAAAAACCATTTCACATGTATCATCTGTAACTGGTCTCCTGCTAATTTTTGCTTTGCAGTTTATAAGCAACTCTTTGCTGGGCCCAATTCCATAAAGCTGTTAAGCAGAAAATATACTGCTTGACAAATTTCTTTGCTAAGCAAAAACTGAGTGGGGCACCAGTCACAACAATGCAAACTTGATTTACTTTTGGCTGGTAACTAATTGTTTCTGCTGAGCAATACTTTACTTCTGCGCTTAGCAAGTTTTTGTGCAGGCTTTATGAAATCGGGCCCATCCCTACACCTTATACCTCACCTCACCCGAAGAGCTACATACAAACAACTTAAGAAACTTTAAATGTACTGGGATTTAACTCAATTTTGACTGATGAATTTGCTTGCAGCCATGGTTGCGAATGGCCAGTGAAAGGTTCACCAAATTTTGGTGGTTGTGTTTTTGTGAAAATCTGAATCACACACACATCACAGGGGTGCCGTAAGCGCAGAATTCTGTGGTAGCAGTGCCGTGAAATTGGGCCCCCAATGGCCAAATCATCGGGTTGTCGGTAGACTTGTGGACAAGTCATTAAATGTTTGACACGGTGCATGCTCTGTCACCAATTATACTGCACACACGATATTACCGTCTCCAGACTACTGCCCCATTTAACCGTAGTCGCGAGAGCAGTAGTTTCGTGCAGAGCAGCAGTCTCAAGAGAGTATGGTTGCAAAATAGCTGTTAACACTATCACCACGACAAGCATTTAACGACTTGGGTACAATTCCTGGTCATGACTCTTATGTCCTTGAGCAAGGCACTCAACCATAATTGCTTCTCTTAACCCAGGTTTATAAATGTGAACCTTAAGAGGTCGGACACAGTATTATGTTGGATCATAGAGCAATTGACCCCGTATTTCTAATTTAAGAAGCTTATGCTTCCCAGAAAGTTCGAGGAATGGTCTTAGTGGCGACTGCTCGATATTCCGACACCCCTATGTTCCGACGGCTACACCCCTATGTTCCGACAACCCTGGTGTATTTTCCTATTCCTAACCCTAACCCTAACACTATGTAAATCATGAGGGGGGTTTCGGAATATAGGGGTGTCGGAATATAGAGCAGTCACCGTTCCGACAACCCCATGCTCCGAAAAAACCATTGTGATTTACATGCTAGGGTTAGGGTTAGGAAAATACACTAGGGGTGTCGGAACAAAGGTGTGTAACCGTCTTAGTATGCCCGATAGACGGGGATAATAATTTTGTAAAGCACCTTATCTAGCTAAATATAAGATATGTGTGCTACCTAAAACCCAAGTATGTATCTTCTAACAAGAAAACGCAAATAACACCTAACTCAGTATTCAGTAACAGGCATGTTTATTGACATTTAAGCTCACATTTGTTTTAAAAAATCGAAAGAGAGAGAGAGATGTTACTGTGCACAAAATTTAAATTATTCCAAATTCATACCTGCCAACATTTGAAAACTGGGAAAAAAGGGAAACAGAGGAGTGGCAGGTGGGAGTGAACTGTCCAATGCAGGGTCAAGGGTCAAGCTGCTCATTCATGCCCCATGGAAGGGGTCCAGGATGCATGCAAATCTTGGCCTTTACTGCGCTGGGGGAAACAAAATTTGCATCCAGGATTTGGGCCAATTTAGACCTTCAGATGGTGTCCGGCCCGGACTGCCGTTCTATGTATATTCCTCTCCTGTGACGTCCCAGGTTTAGGCGTTTTAAATTTGGAAATCTGGACAGTCCTGGGAAAAACAGGACAGTTGGCAGGTATGCAAATGTTTATCAAACGCACCCAGTGTTTGTTGTGAGTAAAAACATAATTATATAATCATTACAAAACCAAGTAATCAGAAATTTCCTTAATGAGTTTGTTACAATGTTGTTGCATTTGTTTTGATGGTAAACACGGACAGATACTACACACAGGAAGATCAAAATGAAAATATTAAGGACTACTTGAAAAGGAGGGAACTAAAACACTACTTTTTGCAGAAAATACACTTATATCTACCAGGTAAAACTCTAGATAAAAGCAAAATCTCATCGTCGTTTGACCCAATTCACCTGGTGTCAGGATTCCAATAATCTTGGTTGCGCCATTTTGTGAGTTAATCTCCCGTGTGTTAGACAGTGTACACGCTTACCAATGTGTGGACTCTCAAAATGATGAGCATGTCGCAGGTGTGACGCACGTGCAAGCGGGTCAATAATTAGACCTGCCATTTTGAATTGTCCTCCTCCAAGGCTGTCTGGGGGTCTGCTTAAGGAATGACAGCTCCCCCTACCCTGGCTCATGAGCCGACCGACTTCTATATTTACCAGGGTAGTCGCCAATAAGTTCAGCCCGACAGCATCTGGGCCCAGTTTCATGGCCCTGCTTACCGCAAGCAAAGAATCGACGCTTACGTAAGCAGGGAATTCTGCGCTTACATGAAGCGCATGTTACTAGGCATTCTTCGCTTGCACAGCTAGAGCAGAAATTCGTCGCGCTTGCCTTGTAAGCGAAGAATGGCGATCGCAAGCGCAGACTTCGGCGGTAAACAGAGCCATGAAATTAGGCCCAGTACACACCAACCATTTCCCCCCCCCACCCAGAACCACATCAACCCACAGTACTTTGTCTGTACATGTGCAGTTTACACATGTGATGACTGCCTCGCTTGTGTGTATTGAGAGAGTTGCGACAACGCCGATGTTGGTTGGCTTCGGATTTCACCCAGAATCCTCTGCATGCCGATTATGCACATTGGGACATGCATATGGGCAATTTTTCTTTTAAATTGGGTGAGGGTATTACATCTTAGACCATTTACAGACTCTACATCTCGAGAGTGTCTTTTTTCTTTCATCCCTTCATAGTCAATCAATGTCTTTGCAGGCAAAACGTAGGCCTTGTAGGACTCTTTTTCTGTTCTGTTCACATATACAGACTGTAGTATTTATACAAAAGTGAAACTCTTCCAACGCTAATGGGGAAAATAATCCTGAAATCAAGCAACTCTTATTTCCAGTCACTGAAGAGTCATTTAAAACTATCAAATCATTTTCCCTTTAGGAAAAGCACGACAAAATAAGACAGCAACTTAAATCTGGTTGCTAGAGGGTACTTCTTTGAAGTTTAAAATTCACATAACCAGTAACAGCATTGTGGGAAATACAAATACTACAAGTACATCTACTGTCACTCAAAAAGAAAAAAAGATGAAAAAAAGTAGAAATGGTTGATAATAAAGTTGCTATGTTTTTATCAAAATAATCAATCCAAAAGTATTACCACACTTAACGAGGCACCATATTATAGCTGCCGTTACACAAAATTAAAAAAAGGGAAATACATTCCATCAGCAGGCAAACGCAATGGCCACCGTAATCCCCAAGTGTTCTCGCAAAATAACAGATGCGGCAATCAATGGGCAACAAGAGGATTCGACTTTGCTAGTGACGTCAAGGGCAGTTTGTAAAGTTGGTCATGATGTAAACTTCTGTTGTGGGTAGCCACGTTCTTGTGTGAATACCGTACAACTAGCTCCCCACAATGTTTCAAGTTAAGCACTTTAACATAATGGAAAATGTAACTATCTCCAGCCTCACCATAAATTGGGGTTATTTGTGATTTCTTTTTTCTCCGAAAACCTGACCTCCTTATTGAAAGTTGTTTATCTTTCTTTTTCTTTTCTTCACAGGCTCGTCGTGTAGTTTCTGCGAGTGCATGTATCCCGTTGAAACCAAGGACTTTGAATAAAGGGATCTGGGTGTTTTGATCGTACGAGGACGTCCTCGTTTCGCTTTAGTTTTTGGGGACGTCGGCGAACAACGGGCGAACAAAAAGAAGTCCTCTATTCAACCGGGCCCAAATTCACAGAGCTGCTTAAGCACAAAAAGTAGCTAAGCACAACAAAATTATGCTTACCAGAAAAAGGTTACCAGCCAAAATACCATGTCTCATGTACAATCTGTGACTGGTACCCTGCTTATTTTTGGCAAAGCAGAACACGTTTAAGCAATATTTTCTACTTAAGCAGCTCTATGAAATTGGCCCCAGGTCGACAAACAGATAGGAGTGAGTGTGTTCTTCCGCAAAAACAATGTTGTTTCATTCCTGTAACTCATCAATTATCTTACAATAACTATACCAACTCTCAGTTTCGTCAGGGCAATTATTTAATTTCTTAAATTAGGTAGTATAAAAACAAATCTCTGAAAAGAACTGTAGCAAAAGCATAGCTAATCAACCCATAGTTAAACATACCAAAAATATGATGCCAGTTCTTACTAATTTTGTACTTAACAGGCCTGGATTCCTCTTTAGTTTAAGGACAACTACACTTTTCCTGCGTATAACAGAACATTTCAGTATAACAACAAAATATCCAAAAACAACAATTCAAAGGACAAGACTGTGTAAGATCCCATTTCAAATTTTGTTTTTGTTTTGTTGATGATTATTATTGTTATGATTACCAATTAAAATTGTTTACTGACAAGGTGTACATTATGCTCAAAGAAAAACAAACAAACAAACAAACAAACAAACATGTCTTCCACTGAACCCACGAGCAAAAAAACATCACCACCAGACATTTGGCAAGATGCCACAAACACACTTCAAAGTTAAAATAGATCGAAGACCTTAACTTTTGTCTCGGAGGGATGGGACAATCTTCCCCCAAGAGCACCACTATGAGGAAAACGTATATTTCAACAGGGTTATATCGTTATGTCAGTGCAAAAACAACCTATCTCCATTTTGCATAAAACCTCTTATCTCGCACAACAATTCTATGCAAAAACGTTGCATAAAACCTTGTATCTCCATTTTGCATAAAACCTTGTATCTCGCATAACAATTCTATGCAAAAACGTTGCATAAAACCTTGTATCTAAATTTTGCATAAAACCTTGAATCTCCACCAAAATGCTCTGTGCAAAAATCGTCATATCTCGACGCATACTTGTTTTGTGTTTATATCCGAGCTATTTTAAAGCGAGATACAACGTTTTGACAATTTCAAACTCAGGAGTTTGCACTGACGAGACGATTTTATGAAAGAGCATTGAGACAAAGGACCCAGGGTATGAAGACATTTCCTTCCGTTGAAGAGCCATGACTTAGACTGAAGCAAACTGATTATTCCTATCATAATTCCCCTCAAGCCATGCTCCCTTGGCCCACTTGCCTACAGGTGACCACAATCCTCCAATATCCTCCTATCCTATATCACTTCACACCAACATGTCTGGACTTGAATAAGATTGGAATGCCTGACTCAGTGATAAGCAAATTGCTATTCGGGCCTACGGCCCTCAATCCTTCTGAATCCTTCATTTCGAACGAAGAGGATATAGAAGGAGTTGGGCGGTTTCAAGGGTAATGAAGTTCACTTCCTTCTTTAAGTATTTCCACAAAAATCAAACGTTAATGCCGTTCATGATTCACCACTGTTCTGACAGGAACTAGCTGAACCAAGCAAAGCTCTTCCTGAGACAATTTTTCCTCTTTACGAACACCACCAGAGTGGAGTATTATTAATGAACATAACTAAATCCCACTCCCCTTTTTGTACCTTTGACGTAGAAACAGTAGTAATGGATTATAGATACAAAAACAAAAAACCTAAAATATTTTAGGCAGATCCGAGTAGAGGAGACTGGAAGGGCCCACTTCATTTAACGAAAGTGTTTATGCAAGGGCGAGGATTTTCCTTTCTACAAAATTGAAGGAATGTCTGGGTTGATGGTCCACAACCTAGAAGTCTCTTTCCCTGTATCAAAAAAAAACACAAAAGAACAAAAAGTAATATCTTGTTGATTGACTATCATCAGAGGTTGAAACCAGTCAAAACCAGTATTCGCGACATGGCATTTTGGCTGGTAACCTTATTCTTGGAGGCAAAATTGTTTTGCGCTCAGGCTACTTTTTGCAGTTTTGAGGCTCCAGGGTTTTCCCCAAGTACAAGCTATCGTATCGGGTTGATAGGCACAACTGAATTGCTAGAATTGTTACTGATACATTTTTGTCGAGGTCAAATACACAAAAATCATAAACATTTCTTTCAATGCCCCAGATTGCGCAGTAGGGCTTTTAAAACCAAAGATAAACATCAAGTAAAAAAAAACATTCTGAGGACCTCGTTTCAATTCAGCACGCTCAGACCAAACTTCCACAAATTTGGTCCAGAATGCCCCAAGTTGTGACAAATTCTGCGGGCGAGGGGGGGGGGACCCTGAGCTCTATGAAAAAAGACCTTGGTTATGAGTGAGTAGACTCCAAGAGCTGGATTAGAAATGAATGATACACACTGATTAATTAATTTGCCGAATTTTTCAAAAAATTAGGCAGGATTTAAGGAAACCACCCAGTCCTCTTGGTACTTGGAAATGCAACCATCAAAAACATATCAAAATCATTCAGCATAGTTTGGACAATTCCATGGTAAAAAAACCCAACCAATAATAATAATAATTAAATACATAAATGATAACTGTTCTCTGAAACTTTTTTTCCCCTGACTTAAAATGTTAAGATCGGTTATTATCAACAGCAAATGGCAACAACTGAAGTCATAAAAATCACACAGAAAACCAGATTTTCAAATACTATTGTCAATGTCATGATTGGTTACCGAGTAAAGCCCGGTTCATATACACAGAAGACAATACCAAAAAGGTTTTTGTGATGCAAACAATCAGTAAGCGCTGGGTTTCCAATGGACCCCTTCCATATCGTCGCATCAGCTTTGCATGAAAATGCTCCATGCAAAAACATTTTGGCGCATACTTGTTTTGTGTGTACACCTGGAATATTTAAAGCTAGATACGACGTTTTGACAATTTTAAACTTGCGCGTAATGTAAGTGCTATTTTAGGAGATACCAGCATTTTTGCACCGACATTACGATATGCGCCCTCACTGAGGAAAACAGAAGAGCTATCATTGGCTCAGAGTTGTGCGTGGCACGTACACGCGTGCGTGTATCCATTGTTTGACCTCAGTGATGGCGGCCTATGCAAAGGGGGTCCATTGTGATGCAAGAAAATTTGCTTTGCTTTTGAACTTCGTGTGACGTATGAACAGGGCTTAAAACGTGAAACTGTCCACATGGCAACTCCGACTCTCAAATCCAAGGAGTCAGAAATTGAAGATCTTTTACTCACATTTTGATCCGTCTCCCCATTGACCTGTATAATAATGCTAGTTTAAGATTCTTGTTGTTGGTCTTCAACGTCTTCTAATTTGGTTTCTGTTGACAAACGAGGAATAAATAAAGATAGAAATGTTACAGCTCCTTGTTTTAAACTTTAATCTTTTTTTAAAAGAATATGACTACTTGAAGCCATGAAACTGTTCACATGGTTACTCCAACTTCAAATTGACTGTATTTTTGACCGCATGAGGGCGCTTTCAAAGGCTAATTTCCTTAAAGTTTTAGCCTATTTTGACTACATGTATGTTGCTTTTCTTGTATCAATGACCAAATAGATAATAATAATAATGACAATGGAAAAACCAGTTCGTTTAACTTGGTTTGCACCACATAAATTTGGTTCAAACACGCCCCAACGCAGTCAAAATTTATAGGTGAAGAATTTATAGGTGAAGAGAAGTAATTATGAACAATTTAATGCCATGCAAAAAAATAGTTAATGGCCAGGGCGATTTTCATAGAGCTGCTTAAGCACAAAGCACAATAAAATTATGCTTACCAGAATAAGATTACCAGCCAAACTACCATGTCACATGTACAATTTGTGACTGGTAACCTGCTCATTTCTTCTTAGCAGAAAATTCTTAAGCAATACTTTCTGCTTAAGCAGCTCTATGAAATTGGGCCCTGACGTTTCGACCCTAGCAGAGTCTTTCTCAAAAGGCTAAATGACAACACAACACACATAAACAGGTATACTGGTGTAACAGAAGCATTCAAGTGGAAAGAAATGGAAAGAGAGACAGAGGCAGAAAGCACACAGAAAAAGCAAGGGATGTACAATGAAGAAGGAGACGGGGGGGGGGGGGGCAGAGGAAAGGGGCCGACAAGAGATCAATACAAAAAATCCTCAAATCAGGAAAAATCCTGAGCGATTGCATCCCTCTCCCCCATTTTTCGTCAAAAGGCCACCCAGTCAACCAATCACCCTGCTCCCCCCAAACACCCTCCCCAGACCTACCATCGGATTCTCCCTCTGACGTCCAGAGGGTCAGATTGTCTCTAAGCAACTGCAGAATCAGCGTGGAATCCTTGTAGTTATCCTCAGGGACCTTGTCAAGTTCCTTCAATGCATCGTCAAAGGTGTCTTTTGCCAGCTTGCATGCCGCTTCCTTCAAGTGAACACAACAAAAATCATTGATCAAAATAATTTCTCTCACAAATTACTTCAAGTAGGTTTAATGACAACATGCCCGTCAGTTGGGCAGCATTCCTTATTTTTTACAAGTAACCGGAAACGGAGGTCAAGTCTTATTCTCGGGTTCTCTTCATTATTTTGTTGAATTGATTTTACTTGTCATATTGTTTATCACTTAGTATTACATTCCCAACATCATATATAATTTTCATGGCCATAAACTACGTAAAAAAAATTTAAGAAACAAAATCTCGCCCCTGTAAAAATATCCATACGGTTGGGACCACAATGGCCCCGGAAGTTCAAAATATGCGCGAGACTTGCACAGTCTTTTGCCCGAGTTCCTACCGGGTTATTCATGATCTCATAGTGGAAGACGGAGAAGTTGAGTGCCAGACCAAGTCGGATGGGATGTGTGGCAATCAGACTATCAGCATCTCCTGCGGCTTCTTTGTAAGCGGCAAGGCTACTTTCAGCCTGCTCTTTTCTTTTGTCGCCATCACTGAACTCTGACAGGTAGCGGAAGTAATCCCCTTTCCTTAAAAAACAACAAGACAAAACAAACCATCAAAACCAGTGTTCTCCAATGTACAATCTACATCGGCTACCCATTAGTTTCAGAATTCAGTACAAGATCAACCTCCTGACATTGAAAGCACTTCATGGTTCAGCCCCCCCCCCCCACATCTTACAGTGCTTCTTCAGCACCCGCATGTCAGGCCAGGTCTGAGGTCATCGGGCAGCATGCTGTTTGTTAATAGGGCCTTTTCTAATATTGCCCCCCGCGTCTGGAACCCTCTGCCTAAATATCTTAGAGACAACTACACGACATTTCCTACTTCCAACAATCTCTTAAAACACATCATTTCAGATTGGCCTATGAACACATCTGAGAATTCTTCGATTGAAAAAAGGGGATAAAGTTGTTTGTTAGGCCAAATTGCGAATCCTTTACTTTGTCTTTGATCTTACATTTTACGGTAGAAGACCTTTGACTCAAAATCATCTTCTTTTGTGTTCGAGATCAGATGCTCGTCTAACACCTTCAGAATCTCATAACAGGTGTCTGATAATTCCTTCTCGATCTATAAACAGGAAAAGTACAAAACGAGGTCATCTTTAAGCAAAGGTTTAGCATACAAATTATCCTTAAAAACAAAATAACAATAATCACTTTGACACTTTGACGGTTTAACATGTTACCCTGACCAAGGCAATCAAAAACCTAGATTTCTACATTAATATTGTGATTTGATTTGTTGACATTTGCTAATGACAATGAGTTACTTGTATCCGAAGGTCGCCGGTTCAAATCTTACTCTTGTAAAATATCCTATGTTCAACCCAAATTTTTTTTGACTATGAATAATGAATTAGTGATTTCTGTTGAAGGTAGGGTCATAGATTGGTAAATATTAATGACCATAACAACTTACCTGGTGAGAAGCACAGCAACTGTTAATAGTATACCATTTTGAGAAAGGCTTCCCTTTGAAGTTATAATGGTCTGGATAACTTTAACCCCAAAACATTTGAATCTGAGAAGCATGAATCCTTTCTCAGATTGCTGAGGAATGTGTTCATTCGCAAATGCTACAGCCAGAGATGTGGTCTGTGCACACCGTCAAAATACTGCGACAGTTTTTGGGCTGTTTTCTCAGCAAGTAGACACTGTATTCAGCTGAAACTTTCACATGTGACTTTTATTGTGTCTTTCATTGTAATTTTTCCTATAAATCAGGGTTACGTTGTCAAAAAAAACCTCTATGATCCTACCTTTAAAGGCACTGAACACGTTTGGTAATTGTCAAAGACCAGTGTTCTCACTTGGTGTAGCCCAACATATGCATAAAATAACAAGCCTGTGAAAATTTGGGCTCAATTGGTCATCGAAGTTGCAAGAAAATGATGAAAGAAAAAACACCCTTCTTGCAAGAAGTCTTTGATTATTTTAGTGAGAAATTACCTCTTTCTCAAAAACTACGTTACTTCAGAGGGAGTTGTTTCTCACAATGTTTTACACTATCAACAGCTCTCTGTTGCTCGTTACCAAGTCAGTTGTTATGGGAATATATATTTTGAGTAATTACAAAACGTACAGTGCCTTTAATCAAGTAACCATGAAAGTGACCAAAGAGCTAAGCAGTTACAAACCTCAATACGGTATTCCTTGGCTAGCGCGATTTTGAAGGTATCAGCTTTGCCCTCCGGCTTGGCCTGCTCTTTCTCCCGTTCTGTGTTGACCGTCCGCCATGCAGACCGCCGCGCGCCGATGACGTTCTTGTAGGCGACGGAGAGCAGGTTACGTTCCTCGGGTGTGAGCTGATGTCCCTGTTTCACCAGCTTGCTGATGGCCTCCACCATATCTGTGATGCAAAAATTAATTTAAAAAAACATCAATAGCATGAATATTCTCCTGAAGATGGAATTGGAAGGTGAGGGAGACCAGAGGGGCAGAACTGAAACTTAGAGCTTAGGGATGAAATTGGATGGAAGTGAACATTCTTGAAAAATGGCTTGCTGGTCTGGTTTCCCCTTATTTTTTTATCATGTTGGCAAAACCCGACCGACCCTTAAAAAATACGGCCGACCCTGGATATTTTAATTTTCCCCCCAACTTTTTCCCAGTTTTGCCATTGATTAAAAAAACAACTTTCCTACCACAAACGAAGCCGACAGTGAAAATTAAAAATAATGTTCCACTGGCTCAACATTTTCGGCGACAACAGTTCGGGCATTTAAAAAAAGGAATTCTTTTATGGAAATTATGCCTAATTAAGGCTTTTTTTTTTGGGGGGGGGAGGTAAAATTTTAAAAAGCGGTTTCCCCCTTTTCACATTGAAAGCATATCAGATGGAAAATAATTAGGCCAGATGTAAATAATTTGTATGTGCTGGTAGGCTTAGTAAAGTAATGAGATTATCATTTTATAGAATTTTTTACGATGACAACTCTTTAGGATTCAATTTCAAGCGATTCATCATTTTGACAGTGTGAGACATTTACAGATGTCAGAAAGAAAAACTCTCATTCTCATACAAAAATTTAACCAGAATTTAACTAAATTTTGTCAGATTTTCATCAATCTCAACGTAACAACGTTTTTACCAAATGTTATCAAATTTATAAAATACAAGTTGAATGTGGATTTTTTTTTTGATTGCCTAGAATTTTAACACTAATATGGTCCTCCTGTTGTTATTTTTGATGCACCAGCATGAAACCGATTTACATTTAAAGTTTACTGCATATTTTTTAATCGAACCGCGGCTACAAAATCTTGACATACATGTATAGGCCTTTGACGTCCGACGACTGACGATTTTGCTGGCAGGTTATGTCAAAGGTGACTACTTTCAGCCTCGAACAAAACTTTGATTTTCCTTTTTATATCATCGCAAGAACGATGGATTTGCGGTTTGCGATCTCATTGCAAGTGTGATAGCAATGATCGCAAACGGGGACTTTAGTGAAATCGCCCCTGGTCATGGCACTTAAAGACACTGGACACTATTAGTAATTGTCAAAGACCAGTCTTCTCACTTGGTGTATCTCAACATATGCATAAAATAACAAACCTGTACAAATTTGAGCTCAATTGGTCTTCGAAGTTGCGAGATAATAATGCAAGAAAAAATACCCTTGTCACACAAAGTTGTGCGCTTTCAGATGCTTGATTTTGAGACCTCAAAATCTAATTCGGAGGTCTATCAACAGCTCCCCATTACTCGTTACCAAGTAAGGTTTTATGCCAATAATTATTTTGAGTAATTACCAATAGTGTCCACTGCCTTTAAGTCCCTGAGCAAGATACTTTGCAAGATACCCTGAGCAAGGTACTGAAATTTGAAGTCCACGTAAAATAACCCAGAAGAGTTGGGGTTAACCTCTGTGTTTCTGGTTCATATTGCAAGCACCCTTGTTTACAGGTTTCCTTTGGCTTGTGAACTAGATTGATTAAGTTCACTAATGAGGCATCCGCGGTTTTATTACCAGAAATATATAATAATACAAATTTTCATATTGGGGAGGTAGTGGGTTTTTTTTTAAATCAGATTTGATAGAAAATATGTTTGTGTGCAGCGTAAGGGACCGGCATTGCTCGGCTAAAAAAAAATAAAATAATAATAATAATAATAATAAATAAATAATGAAATAAATAGTGAAATAAATAAAAGTAAATAAATAAATACAAAAATTAAAAAATAAATAATGAAATAAATTTATAAATTTATAAATATTTAAATAAATAAATAAATATATAAATAAATAAATAAGTAATAAATAATGAAATAAATCAGATATATAACAAATTTACTGAGAAGGGAAGATCTCCTTGACTACAAGGAGTTTTTAAACCTGAAGTTTATTCAATTCAAGAAATGATCTCTACAATAAAAAGTCATTACAAAAGATGACAGCAAGACTGTATCACAGGCCTACTGCTTAATCATCTCATGACAACAGGAATCGGACACTGTTCGTTAAAATTTAGAAAACAAAATTGAAACTAAGAATTGTAAATACACTCATACACTCATTTTCATTGTTCTAGTTGCCCTCGTGTCATCATCATTTTTGTATATTGCTGTTCTGTCTGTTTTAGGGCTGGGCCTGTAATTATTTGTTGCTTTGTTGTTTCAGTTTTGGTTATTGTATTTTTTGTTCTTGTATTGTTGAGGTCGAATAAATAATAATAATAACAATAATAATGAACATGTGCAGCAATGACCCACAAAACAAATAAATACAATTTAATTAAAAGCGAACACGAAGCGTACTGTATTTTGTCCACATGTGCATATTACTACTGTTTGGGAGCACTCGTTGATCGCGTACAAAATCCCTGAAAAAACATCAACTCTCTCTCATACATGTACCCCATTTTTTATCACCTCGTTTGATTAACTTTTCACAGGTTGGTGGGCTGATGTGTTTGATGAAAATTAAAAGTGTTGAAATTAACCGGCTCTTCCACAAACCAACGTTACATCACAACATTAAGCAATGTACTTTAAATCATATCATAAACCAATCTAAATGACAATGCAGTGGTGACCTTGCAGGAAATTTCTAGACGCCTTGCATTCATCTCCACAACCGGGGCCCAATTTCACAGAGCCGCTTAAGCAGAAAATATTGCTTAACAATTTTCTGCTTAGCCAAAATAAGCAGGATACCAGTTACAGATTGTACATGTGACATGGTATTTTGGCTGGTAACCTTATCCTGGTAAGCATATTTTTGTTGTGCTTAGCTACTTTTTGTGCTTATATTTATAAGCAGCTCTATGAAATTGGGCCCAGGAATGATAAAGCGGTTTGGTGTGAACAATTTACTGGTGGTCTTTTCACTGCTAACAAACGGAATGTAGTTTGTCTGCTCTTGGACTTAGTCAATAGACTGTATACATGTAAGTCTTGCGCATATCAAAAACGAGAAAACAACTCAATTGAAGACTGTATATTTTTAATTAACACAAAAAAAAAATTAAAATTCTATTTGTAAAAAATTCTTGAAATTAAAAATACCCACAGCAATTTGTTATGAATACAATTTCAGTTTTTATATAATAAAAATAATTTGTTCATAAAAAAAAAAATCAAAACTTAGGACGAGGATGCTTATTTTACAGAAACCCAATTTTGTCAATCGCGGCCGAATTTTCGCAACCATCCAACAGGTTTATTGACAACACGAACGCCAGTTGGGCAAAATTCTTAATTGTTAACAAGTAACCGGAAACGCAGGTCAATTTTTATTTCCGGGTTGTCTCTGTTGATTTGTTAAAAACTTTGAACTTTCATGTATTTCATGGCTAAAATTTACTTTCCCCAACACCATGACATTTAATTTTTAAAGCCATAAACTATGTTAAACTAAAGTATTTGAAGAAACAGAATCCCGCACAGGTAAAACTCAATATGGTTGGGACCAATTTGGTCCTGGAAGTTTGAACATGCGCAAGACTTCCACAATCTATTATTAAAACCCTTACCCACCCCGATCCTTTCAAATCAAATACATGTTTTGATTCTGCTGGATTGAGGACTGCCCTTAGAAATATGATCACCTTTATTGCTACCACTGTACATAAGTAAAAAAGTAACCCTGCCCCCACCTCCTGAGCAGGGTTGGTTTTGACAAGGATTGAGCGATCTACATGGGTCAACAACAGATTGAATGAAATGTACTTGTGAAAAGGTCAGTCAGATTGTCCAACACAGATATTTTTTGTGTTGTAAAAAGGCCTTACAGCACACTACCATAAATCAGGGCCCAATTTCATAAAGCTGTTTCGCAGAAAATACTGCTTAGCCAATTTCTTTTGGCTATGCAAAAAGTGAGTGGGGTACCGCTTGCAACAATGTGAACTTTATGGCATTTTGGCTGGTAACCTGTTTCTGGTAAGCAACATTTTTTCTGTGCTTAGCAAGTTTGTTGTGCTTACAGGCTTAATGAAATTGGGCCCAGTTTGGGTGTTGAGTTACCATGCGATGTTGGATTTTGTTAGATTGAGGAAGGATCACTAGTAAATTACCCACGGGAGTAGGTGTTGTTAACACTCAACACAAAATTGACAGTTTTCAACACAACTCGATACGTACTCACTGACTAGGGTCCAATATCATAAAGCTGCTTACCAGCTGATTTTGTTGCTTACGGTGTGCAATTTGCATGTCATAGAGCTGCTTACCGTTAGCAAAGGAAAAGGCATGAGTAACCTTCCGGCGCTTACTGTAAGCAAGTGACTGACGTATCAGTGCAAATCCACGGTGAATAACCAAGCTGGCCGCTTTTTTTTTTGCTAACCTGTGAAATACGCTTGTGCTTCAGCAATTTTGTTTTCCTGCTACAGTAAGCAGCTCTATGAAATTGCCCCCTTAACCTTTTCATGTGTTCACTGACCAGAGCATTTACACTTGATTTTATAGGCCACCTGCCAGCTGGCACCAGTTACCTTGCCATTTCACTAAAAACAGTCTGCTAGTCTTTATTAATGTTGCTTTGTCGATTGTGCTTTTCTTCCATTAACTTTTTTAACTAAATACAAAACAATTTAACGTTTTGATTGTAAGTATTGTACATTTTAATGGTTTATTTGTATGTTTGCTGTTTCTCTGTTTTAATAATTAGTTGTTGATGCCCTGTTTGGAATTTCATCTTTAAGCAGGCAAGATCGTTTTGAATTTGCAAAGGGCACTTCCATTGGAAAATCTTAAAGGTCTATGGGAAACGACAGCACATGAATGTGGCTTGGATTTGTCTAACTACTTAAACAGCAGGCCTTCAGCTTTTTGTGAAGTGCAATTTACACCGTAATTTTCGGATTATAAGCCGCCCGGCGTATAAACCGCAATGCCCCAAAAAATAAAAAATAAGATTAGGTGTCAGTGTATAAGCCGCCCGGTATATAAACCGTAGTCGCGAGCGCACACAGGAGAGAGGCCGTGCGTATTTGCGGTCCTTTGTAATTGTGGCGATGTGCAGTTACTGGCGGGTGGCACATCAGTCATTGTACATCGCCACAAAGTGCCAGTTGCATCGCAATAAAGTCAAAATGTATTAAAGTTAACACCATTGATCGTTTTTGTAATGGTCTATTAGGATGGTCTACAGCAAGTGGGCATAATTATTTCTTTTTTATTGGTATCATTGTTGTAGCTACCACGGTCGGCGCCCTGACCGGCCCCAGCTTTAAATGACCGGGGATCGAATAAAAGTTAACAAACTCCGACCGGCATAAATTTATATATCATAATTATTAAAATTTTCATTGAAATAAGAGAAAAATAAAGAAAAAACTCATTGTAAACTCCTAATTAACGTGTGTATTTATTTCCGTTAAAACAATCAAAACAATTTTCTTCTCCAATACCTGCGATTATTGCTTACATGGGCCGCTTGAAGCTGTGTGAGTTGGGCAGCGGCAGCACACACGAGTCGTATCAAAGTCTGCTCTAAAAAGCATGCACCCATCTCCGGCGTGCGTTTATTATCCAGAACGATGTCTGTACACGCATTTACTATGTCAGCCGGTACCCAGAAGTAAACCATTTCGCAATGACATTTAGCGTGTGATTTTTCTCTGTGAGGAAGGGCAACCCGACTATATTTCGTTTGCAGCTATCTCGTACCTCGTACTCACGATCGTGCCTTGTGATCGACCCCACTATGTTGTGAGACATTACGGATTATATGATGGGTCCGAGGATGACAATTATTTTCAAAAGCCGCTGGACTAACAACATTTTGATGTTCAAAGTGTTCATAAATATGGACAAAAAAACGGTCTTGTTGAACAGACAGATTTCCTTAAAAAACTATGGAGTAGAAATGGGACTTTTTGTCTAGGAATAAAAACGAGGCAAGGCCTTGTAACGGCGGACAAGGTTGGTGGTGTATAAAATGTTTTTTTAAAAGAATTTTCAGAGTGAGTTTGGCGGTGTATGATTTTTCCTGTCTGTTTTGTTTTTGTTTTTAGAGTATTTTACGAACGATCTTTCTTAAAAAAATGTACGCTGTTTTTTTTCTTTCTACAATATTAATATGTCAGTATTAATACGGCGCATAAACCGCAGGAGTTCAAAAAAAGGTCAAAATCAACGTATAAACCGCGGTTTATAATCCGAAAATTACGGTATATTTTGGCTGGTAACTTGTAAATTTCACAGGTTTGTTATTTCATGCATCTATGTTAGGATACACCAAGTGAGCATACTGGTCTTTGACAATTACCACAAGTTTACACTACCTTTAAGGGTGAGCCCCGAGTCAGAACAAATTAATTCAGAATCCATTAATTCACAACTACTGATTATGCTGGTGCAAGGTGAATTTTACAATGTGCATTGTAATAGAGACACTGTGAATTAAGCAAATTAACAAGTGTGCATTACATGTGGGGCAGTACTTGTACATGTACATGTATGCATTTCGAGTTTAAAGGTATTATAAAGGACTGGTAGAGCTGACAAATAAGTCACAGACAGTGTTCATCTTTTGTGTGATCAACCATAATAACCTTGGAAAATTTGGGCTTAATCTGTTGTGTGAGCAGCAGAACCTAGTGAAAAACCATGCACAATTTTCAGCATGTAAACACATTGTCCTTAATTTTGGTTGTAACAACCGAAATCAGCAGGTTTTTTTAGGTTTTCAGATACAGTTTTCTCGAATATGACTTCATTTCTGAGGGAAATATTTCACTGAAATAAATTGCTCTAGTATAATTTTATCATCAGTAAGCTTTCGGACTAAAATTCACCAATTATGTTTTTGTCCTTACCAATCCTGTATAAATACCTTTAAAGGCAGGGTATACTTTTGGTAATTGTCAAAGACCAGTATCCTCACTTGGCGTATCTCAAAATATGCATAAAATAACAAACCTGTGAAAATTTGGTCTCAACTGGTCATCAAAATTGCGCGAAAATAATGAACGAAAAAAACACCCGGGCTGCATAGAATTGTGTGCTTTCAGATGCCTGAGAAAAGGCTTCATGCCTGAAGCCTTCCTCAGATTCAAATTTGTTGGTGGAAAATTACCTCTTTCTCTAAAAATACATTACTTCAAAGGGTGTTGTTTCTAACAAATGTTTTATAATATCAACAGCTCTTCAGTGCTCTTTACCGAGTAAGTTTTTATGGTCATTCATTTTTGGAGTAATTACCAAAGGTGTACCCTCTCTTTAATGCAACAACCTACCCATGTTCCATCATGTAAACTGATCTTTGTGGTTAAGTTTGCCTGCATAAAAGAAACCTCTAATGCCTCAGTGAAGCATGAACTGTCATGATTCACTGTGCATACACCAACAATCCAGATCAGTCAAGAACACATCCAGTTCACAGACTTAAAAAACACAAACATAGTGTTAGCCAGAGGTGTGTCTGGGTGTCTTTTGGACACCCTGTTTTAAATTTGGACACCCTGTTTTATCTGTCATTTACATGTAAATGTATTGTAAATGAACAATTTGGACACCCAGAAATTTCCAACAAATTTGGACACCCTTTTACTTTAGTACCAAATCCTGGCTAAAACCTTGTATGTGCAGAGTACATTTGTACATCACCACTGGCTTTCATTAAACTAATGCACTACTTGCACAATGCAATACATGTATTTTGAAATTCAACATTATATTATTGAATTTGTGTAAAGGTTGATGAGGTAATTAAATTAAAGGTATTATCCAGGATTGGTAAGGATAAAAAACATCATTGTTTCAGTCTGTAAGCTTACTGATTATGAAGTTCATACTAAAACCACTGTAAAATATTCAAGAAAACTGTATCTGAAAACCTGAAAAAAATGCAATCAGCTGATTTCGGTTGTTACAACCAAAATTTAGGACAATGTGTTTTACATGCTGAAAAATGTGCATGGTTTTTCACTATTTTCTCCCGACTCACACAACGTATTAATTAAGCCTAAATTTTCACAGGTTTGTTATTTCATGTACATGAATATGGTTCATCACACACAACATGAACAGGGTCTGCGACTATTTTGTCAGCTCTACCAATCCTGTACAATACCTTTAACTGTAATAGCTCAAAATTTCAAAGAAAATCAGCGCGTGTAGGGGAAGGGATTCTATTCCCGATGAAAAGGTCCGAAGCTAGGATCCACATTGTAGGAGGTATGTTGAAATGTTGGTATTTCCACCTTTTGATAACCCCTGTGGTTACAATAATCCTAATACTACAAAGCATTTATATGGCGCTATAAAAAGAACAGAGCGTCTAACAAAGGGAGGGAAACAAATGCACAAAACAAAAACAAACCAACGACTGGCCAAGAAAAATTTAAAAAAATGAAGAAGCAAGTTAGGATGGTTCCGGGAACAGAAGTGTCTTGAGGAGGCGTTTGAACACAGCCAACGACACCACTTCACTTAGACTTGTTGGTGGCATGTTATAGATTTCAAGCAGCTTTTGGAAAAAAAGTATCCTCAATGCTAGTTAAATAGACTGTTGTTTCTTTATATCCGCAGAAAAAAAGCAGCTGATGTTCTTCACCAGGCAGACATAAAAAGTCTGATTTCAGATAAAAAGTCTGACAATTCTTCATCCGTGCATCATCAGCACTACATTTCCTGTTCAATAGCCTCGAGTTAAAGGCAGCCCCCTGTAGCTAGTCTTTTGTATCACACCGACCACAGTTGTGTGAAGTTCAGTAATGGCATTGAATGTGATCAATTGTGTTCTCTAAATGGCCGACGCTGAATTGTTCGATGATCCTTTTGAATTACACATGTAAACTGCCCCTCATAGTGTTAGCCAGAGGGGTGTCAGGGCTCGAATTTTACACTGGACCGCAGGCCCGAGGCCAGTGGTTTTAGTGTCGGGCCAGTAAACTTATGACTAGACAAGTCCTGTGGTCTTGTGTTTTTCAATTGAATAGCAATACCTCACTGTGTAATATCTTGAAAAGAAACAAATCATGTTCAAATGTTGACTTTGAGTTAGAAAAATACCTTCTATTCTATTGAGTAATGAAGTATACTTAATACTCAAAAAGACAGATGAGATAAATCTTCCCTTACAGATGTCTTAGTGCATTTAAATGCATGCTGACAGGGCTCAGGAAAGTTGTCTTCTCATTTCAATTCTGGTCTTGTACAAACAGTTCTGGTCCAGTAAACATTTTGAGCTACAAGCCCTGCGGTCTTGTGGATTTTTCTCCCAAATTCAAGCCCTGGGTGTCTGGGTGTCTTTTGGACACCCTGTTTTAAATTTGGACACCCTGTTTCATCTGTCATTTACATGTAAATGTATTGTAAGTGAACAATTTGGACACCCAGTTTTTTAATTTCCAGCAAATTTGGACACCCTTTTACCAAATCCTGGCTAAAACCTTGCTGCCCCTTGCAGGAACTGAAAAGCCTTTCGTGAACTTGGCCATTACACACGTGACAAACATTGGAAGGAGAAACCAGGAACTTTTTGACATAAATCAGAGCACAACTAAACTGAAACTGAAAGCTAAACCAAGAGTTCGACCACGAGTGGATACTTATTAGTCAACGCAGTCAAAAGTGTACACAGAAATGAAAGATTCGGTTCTTGTCTTTTGAATTCCAGTAAACCGGGTCAAACAATCATTATTAAATTCAATCATCATTGTATTGTAAACGTTTGGTAAAATTGCAACCCACTTTTTGTTTCAATCTTATATAGTTGTAGATATATACCATAAAACTAACCTGTGAAAATTTCATTTCAAAAGGTGGTAGCATTTTTTAAATAAAATTGCCGAAAATCTAGAGCGGTTATGTCCATGCAGGAAGAATAACCTGCAATTGGAATACACAATCTGAGAAACGTGTCAGTAACGCTTCTCAGATTCAAATATTTGGGGATAAAAAGTGATATCTTTTTCCATAACCGCAGTACTTCTAAGTGAACAGTTTCTCAAAATGCATTATACTATCCAAAGCAGCTATACTTCTTACCAAGTCAGTTTTTATTTCAATTAATTTTCAGAGTCATTACCAAATGTATACAGACCCTTTCATATTAATAATTTGGGAGGCTAATCATCCTTACTAGCAAATTGCGAAGGACGCGGCTACAAGCATGTGAGGGCGCTTTTGGCAGCTCCCATGTAGACCACGGAGCACAGCCAGAGATCAAATTATTTGATTTAAATATTTTCGGCTGTACTTGGATGTAAAGTACAATATTTAAATCAAGTGAACTAAAAAAACATCTAGAGGGTCACTGACTGCTGATGTTCACAATTTCTACTTTATCATAGCTTACAATGATAACCGTGCCACTCCACAAATGCCTGGTTAGTTGTGAAATTCTTTGCATGTTCATTGAATGAGTCACTGAATTTGTTCCCATTGAAAATGGATTATGGCTCTGGCCGAGTAGTCCATGAGGCTAGGATGTCTGCATGGATTATGGCTGCCATGTCCTGAATTTAAAACACACCCTGACGGGGCTAGCATTTCCAAGTAAATCTACAACAGACCACGGGTCTCGTTACTCGGGGCTTTCACTAGGCCTACAATGCATCTTTCTTTTTTCCCTACTTGAGCTTTTAGGAGGAGGTATGGAATTGAAAAGGTTAATTCATACAATAGTAAGTCTTCAAAAGCAATGGTTTAGCCCCCCCCCCCCACCCCAGAATATTCTGTTTCCATTTAGGCCAAATAAATCAAAAAACATGTTTAGCGTCCCCGCCCGCTTCCTTTTTAGAGGCCGCCTGCTTTTTTTACTCTTTTTTTTTGATGATCCCTGACAAAAAATTTATTTAAAATATAAATAAGATGGTATTTTCGACTTTAGCACATCGAAAAAAGCTGGCAACCATCTTGAAAAATAGCCCAGCCGGTTGACTCGAAAAATGTGTCGGGAGCCATCTAAAAAAGAAGAAAAAGAAAAGAAGAAAAAACCCTCCTCCTTCCTTTTTTCAAAAAGGCAGAACGCTAAACATGTTTTTATTTTTATTTGGCCTTACACGCCGTTTCAAAATAAGGTCAGAAGGGCAGGAATTTATTATTTGTTTACAATTGATTTATTTCCTCATTTTATCCTGATAAAGTTTGACATATCAGACCCCCAAAAAACCCAAATCATTTTCAGAAGGTGCTATGAATCATATACACCGAAAACCAATCCAACCTGCATAACAAACTCAACGGAAGCTTAAACACCTTATTCAGTTTCTATTCAAACAACGTGGTCATCACAAGAATTTCTTGCAGCGCTTAATTAATATTTTTCAGTCATTTAGGAAACAAAAGGAGAAAAAAACCCCCCAAAAAACAGATTTTAACAATCCTTTAGTCTCAACATGTAAGTTAAAAAGATTTTTTTAAGCCCACCTACAGATAATGTCATGTGAGATTCAGGATTCCTTTTATCAGTAGAACGCTCCATAATATTCATTTGTTGTTGTTATTGTTGTTGTTATGGTAGTTTTTTTTAACAAGCTGTTTAATTTACATGCTTCCAATTCCTTCAGGGTTTTAGTCAGATTTTTGCAAAGAAACCCCCCCCCCCAAAAAAAAAAAACCAAGGCATCCAGCCAAACTGCTCTCATAAAATTCCTACAGACGTAGACGACAAAAGAAGGTAACTCAGATTGAAAACACAGACACCCCTCTGGCTAAAACCATATTGTGATGAATGCAGTTACTGATATTTTCGGAGTTGCCAATAACTGGACAAAATGGGCAACCTCAAATCAAGCTCCTTTGAAAGTTCTCATAATGCTTGATCACTGACTCAGTCTGAGCAAGTCATGCTCTGAAAGACAACCAGCTCTAGAATTTCTATTTCTGAGGGATCGGCCTTGCCACTTCCTATTCATGTGTGTTACTGCTTACTCCAACCACAAAATCTCCCACACATTCTATGCACACAATGGTGAACTAACCCATGCCACACTGTTCTTGAAAACCAGTGCAGCCCACATCTTTCCAATTCCCCTTCTCCTTTGTCACTCCACACCAAATTGTTTGGACCTTTGATAAGATTGGAATGCCTGACCCTACGATAAGCAATGGTTTGATAGGCAAAAGTTTAATACGTCTGATCACTTGGGCAATTGGATAGTCCAAGGAATTGGCACTGTGTAAAGAGTTAATGTTTGTGAGGTCAATGGGTGCCACATAATGTCACCACAAAAATTGACCAAGTGTGACAACCTTTTCTCCACCAACAGTAGCCCCGATTTCATTGCAGTTATAATTATACATAGCTGGTGGCCTTTCCATTTTACCACACTCATTGAAGCATTTAAGGTGCTGGTTGTACTCTCTACATTAGATTGTGTGTGTCTCAAACTGACACTGACAGGGCATAGTCTTGCAGGTCAGTTTTCTTGGAAAATATGCCTTTGTAGGAGGGGTTCTCTCCACGCATTTTAGCTAGCGTATCGGTCCATTACGCGCCAGTTGTGTGCCACTTTGTGAGATACAAAAAATAAATAAATAAATAAATACTTCAGATCAAATTCACAAAATCATCATTCAACCATTTAGAATGTTCCAGATTGCACAGTAGGGCCTTTAAAACCAAGATAAACACCAAGTAAAAACATTCCGAGGACCTTGTTTCAATTCAGCGTGCTTCGGCCAAACTTTGGGTCCAGAATGCCCCACAGAAACCTGTTTAACTTAAGGATTTAAGGCAGTTGTCCAGTGCAGGCAATGGCCTCGTTGACATGTACCACCAGTGTTAGCCAGAGGGGTGTCTGGGTGTCTTTTGGAAACCCTGTTTTAAATTTGGACACCCTGTTTTATCTGTCATTTACATTTAAATGTATTGTAAGTGAACAATTTGGACACCCACTTTTTAAATTTCCAGCAAATTTGGACACCCTTTTCCAAATCCTGGCTAAACCTTATAATAATAATAATAAGACTTGTAATGCGCACATATCCACCCTGCTGGGTGTTCAAGGCGCAAAAAATAAAAAAAAAAAAAAAAAAAAAACAAAACAGACAAAACAAAATTAGTCCTAAAAAACCTGACATAAAGATAAGTTTGAGAGAGAGATTTTGAAGAGATTACAAAGACAAGATAATATTAGAAGCGAAGAGAGTAAGCGATGCGCGTGGCGCAGCTGAAGAAAAGAGCTGAAGAAAAGTGGAGACTTCGGTTCAACGGTTCAGACTTGGGTTCAACGAGGAGAAGAACTTGATCGAATGATCGAAAAACTTGAAGTAGTTTGAATATAGTGAGGAGCCTGCCCATTAAGTGTGCTTGGTGATCAAAGCTCAGCTTTGAAGATGATCAAGAGAGAGAGAGATAGGGAGAGAATTGTTAGTTGTTTGGGGGGGTGATAGATTTTCTGATAGAACAGACAATTCTAGACAGTGTCACAATTTTTGTTGCGGTATGGAGGATTTGTTTGTTTGAAGATTTGGTGAAGAGAAGAGCATTGCCGTTGTCAAGACGAGTTGTCAAGTGAAGATGAATGACCTTTTCAGTGGCACTTTTTTCAGGTACTTTGTCCATCATCTTGCACCAATTGATGTGATGTGATTGATGACGTTGAGCGTTGTTGTTGATGATGTGTTGTGTGTCAATGAAGAATAAATTCGAAACCCTAAATAACCTGCAGCAGAGCTATCATCAGCGAGCGAGGAGAGCTATCAAAATGTATGGAACTGAATGTAACTGTTGACAAACAATAAACTCTTGACGTGACTCAATAGTCTTATCATCATTTTTTGTTCATTATTGTTCTTGGAAACGGTTCTCTGTCCAATGCGTCTCTTGCAATGCATTGCTCTTGTCTTGCAATAGATGCATTTGATGTTTAGCTCGAGTGTCGTGCTGATGTCATGAGGTAGGATGATGTACAGGATTATAATTTGTCATGATATCACAAAATGTTAAGAGTAACGGGCCTAAAGCCACTGGCCCCCAACAACCAGAGTAGGCCCAAGTTCAAAATGTTATACAGAGATGTTGTGGCATACAAGAAATACATAGAGATTGCCATGTATTGTGCAGAGAGCACCATGCTAGAGCTGTATCTGTGTCAAGATTGCCCAGGGTCAAGAGGGAGAGAGAAGTGTGATCATGTGTGTCAAGAAGGTCACAGCAATCACTCAAGTCTAGCTGGCAGAGCTTACCATTGTCCATTGCAGAAAGATTATGCAGAATCAAGCGGACTAGAATAGCTTCTGTCCCATGGACTAGTGCAGTATCTGTCCCATGGAAAGGGGACAGTGCTATGACAGGTTAAAAAAATGAATGTGATCAGAAATGCGTGATGAAACTACTTTTAATTTATTTTTCCAAGATATTTGGTTTTTGCAACCTATTTGAATTTTTTCCTTGTTTGAATTGATTTCTTGATGTGATTGGAGGTTTGGTTTGAGGCTGAGCTATCGGGAAACAACCGAATCAAGGTTTTCGTTTCGTGAGACAGGGATGTAGATATAGGTAAAAATATATCAATGTTTTGCTTCATCATGGATGCTGACACTGGATCACAGGATTTTTGAAGGAGATTTTTTAGAAATAGATTTCATAATAACAGGCTCAAACACAGATAGTCTACACTCTGGTTGAAGATGTGGCAATGTCTGCAATGTCTTGTGTGCGACTGATGAAAAGAATGAAAAATGAAAAGAAATCTTGATGAGCGGATGTCTGAAATCTTCATGACAAAGAATTTCTTTGCCAAGTCCTGATCATTGTGGATGGAAGGTTTTTTTGTTTGGTTTGAGCAACAACTTACCAATTATCTTGAAGAGCTTCTCTTGATCTCCTGAGGATTCTTTCCTGGGGATGATTGTGGTGATCTTATAAATTGATCAAATTTTTCTGACACTGCCTTTTTCGATATTCTGCTATTCTTGTCGGTATTTCTTGCCATTTATTTAGAATTCATTTTCAGTTTCTTTGACGACAGATCTTTCTTGCTGTACTTATCATCATTGAACCAGGAAACTTCAGTTGTATTACCTTGACTGATCTTGTTTTCCCAAAGATATCATTGATAGTCATGTTCATTGATCTGATCTAGTATTATTGGCTGACATGCAGTCTGAATTCAATTGAGCTTTGCTCATTTCCCACTTTGTGAGTCTCTACTTGAGAAACACTTCATGTTTCCACTGTTGGCTCTTTAGTCGGCTGTGACTGCATACGGGTTTTTGGGCTTGCACAGACTCAAGTTACACACACTGACTAATGGGTGTGCAGAATGGTTTGAGACAATGGGTTTGAAGAGATGAGTGTGGACAAGGTCCAGGTGATGACACAAGAAAGGAGGTGATGACCTTGATGATGACTTAAGATGATATGCTGGGTAAGATGTGCTGTAGAAGATTGTGCAATATGAAGTAGATGCTGTAACTGGTGAATGTTGGTGTCACCATGTCAAAGTGACTGAAATGATGAAGGAGATAATGAAAAATCAATTTCTCAAATTCCAAAAGAAAAAATTCCTCAAAAAAACAAATTCCTTAAGAAAACTTATTGAAAGTCTCTGGAGATCTCTTAGTGAAGAGATCAGGTTGACATGTTAGAAACTCCAGAACCTTCATTAAGAGAGTGTAGAAGACGTCATTGAGTGGATTAGAGACAGATAAAGTAGATCTTAAGAGTGATATCAGCAGAGTATGTAGTCCCTTAGTGGGGGACTGTGAGTCCACTGTTGTGTTGGAAGTAGTACTGAGTGATGTGTACATGTGACACAAGCAAAGCCATGTTCTTGTCTAAGCCATGTTTCTGAAACGGCAACAAGGGTTACAAGCAACATCAAGGCTTGCAGAACAAATGGACTGTGTTACAGGTTAAAATCAGTGTGTTGAGAACAGATGGCTGTGTGGAGTTGGAGAACAGGAGATGAGTGTGGATGATTCAGGGGTAGGGGGTGCTAGAACAGTTGGGGAGTTTATGAACAGCTGGGTACTTTTTATTTTTTTTTGTACGTTTACAGAATTACAAAAAGATTTACAAAAAGGCCAAGATTCTGCAAGGCAGAGTTGAAGCATAAGAAGGCAGGCAGAGTGCACGTGTGGATGGGCATAACGGAGAACTGAGAGAGCTTGGCGTGAGCTTCAGGGCGTTTTTTACAGTTTGAGGCTTCTGAGTTTGTTTTTTCCAAATGAAAAGTGGCTGGGGATTTACAGCAATGTCACACAGGATTTTCAAAAATGAAAGATAAAACATGAAATATTTGACAGCTTTGATGAAATTGGATGAATCTGCATGCATGATTTGTAGAGCTAGCACAAGACCACACTGGACTTTGTGCAGTACTTGATGACACAAAGCAAGAGAGAATAAAGATGAGTCAGTGCAGCAGATGAGTGCAGAACAAAGAATGGATCAGCAAAAAGGAGATGGGAACCTGCAGCATGTGCAGCCAAAAAACATGGATGCACACCACCACATTCAAATGCAGTGAGCTATCAAAGTGTTCCAGCACACTAAAGACACAAATTTGAAAATGACCAAAGAATTTTCAAAAAAGAAATCACTATTTTCACAGGAAACATGAAAAAGTCCTGTAGATTCAAAAATCAAAACAATCAGTAAAAGTCAAAGAATCCAGTTGTAAAAGAAAAAGAAGAGTAATAAAAAAAAAACACAGAGAACTGAATGGACAAACAAATGAACTGCTTTCATTCCTTGTGTACCAATGGAGGATGAAAATAGTTGCATTCAAACAACACATTCTATAGATTTGCACAATTTGCAGATTACGCTCTTCAGATTTGGCAGCTCAATCTGCAGATTGGGCACATTCTCTAATCTATATCACCTTACCATGGTGCATAGAGTCTCAGACCTTGAATGCACTTGATCATGTTCTTAGAGACTGAGTAGGGCGCCCTCTTAGTCTTAGTCTTTATAAAATGTGAAAAAAGGTTACTCATTGCTGGCCAAAGTCGTGCGCTGCGCATAAACCGCTACGCATTTCTAGTGTTTCATCATCGTTTTACCTCTAAAAATTACCTAGAATAGAATGATACTTAAATCATACATGCATTGTAGAAAAATTGCAATCCCAATTTGATGACATATTATTTAGGTATGTGAAGATCTGCATCGATCGCGGCCGCTATTTTCTGCCAGATTTGTGTTCCGCATCTACTGCGCGCGCTGGGCACACCCCCTTAAATTCGCATTCTGATTGGCTGTCGGCAATGATGACGTCATGGAAAATCGAAGATGACGTAGTGGAGAATCCCCTCTTTATCCGCCATGTTTTTTTTCGCGAATTGGCGAATGTTTTTACCTTCGCTGGAGAAGTTGAAAAAAATACAAGTTTTGACGGCACTAATATCACTCTTTTACTGAACCATACGTTATTAAAAGGTAAACCTACATATTAATTGTTATTCTGTCTAATAATATCTGAAAGTTTTGTCAGTTTCTATGGTTGCGAAAATGACTTACCCGGTGGCGAAAATGACTGACCCGGACGCGGCCGCCGAGATTCGCGCGACCGGGTCGGGGAAATTGGAATGAACGCGAGCCGAAAAAAGTCGCGTTTTCGGTCACAAAATTCCAATCAATTGCCTGTTAGAAAATGACGCTAATTAACGAGCTTCAAATGCTTGTAATTTCTTTATCAATTAAGACTTCTCAATAATTTTGGTATCACTGTGTAGAATTTTTCAAGCTCTTTCCAGTGGTACTAATTAATTGCATTCGTATTGGTTCACTTTGAATTTTTTCTTCACATAGGCCTACCTATATTATTTAGGTACTTATGACTTTTAAAGAACCCCATGTACATGTATGACCATCTACCGTGTCTACATCATATATCGTAACTGTTTTAAAGCGTTGTGATACCTTTTTTGCGTTAGAAAGATATACAACTTTATAAAATTGTAAAATAAAAAAGGCCTGCCTAAAATCAAAATACACCGTGACCATAGACATAGAGGCTGGAAGGTTTGAAACAGTCACTCATCTTTCAACATTTCTTAAGTTCCTTTTTTTAAGTTGCATCAGTCAACAGTTATATATATTATAGGCTTAAAAACATTTGCACAAAAAATACAGGTTTTTATAAAATTTAATTTATTTTATTTTATTTAAAAATAAAAGAAGATGAGTCAGTCAGTCAGGCCTACATTACATTATTTTATAATTTACTAAGTCAGACTCAAGTCTACAAACTCATTGCAAACGAAAGTAACAACACAATCATGTCAAACATTTATTACACTGTCAACAAAATCAAAGAATTAAATTAATCATGTTGAGCGTTCGTTGTCATGTGCACTTGTGCTTAGTGACTACCTCATGCAATGCCAGCAGTCACTGCTACTTGCTCTGCCAGTCGACCCAAAATACACCACACTCTGTTGATCGTCAAACACCATGAATATACGAATATCTTCAATTCTTACCCTCATATCTCTCGGCTTGCTCGGCCAATCTAGCGGTGTATATGAGATCTTCTCTGTCAGATTCCTCCATGATGAGTACGTCGGATTATATTGAATTTTATGCAAAAAAAGATCGTCAAAATCGAAGGTAACTGCGAGAGAGAATCGATAACCACACCCGGTGACCCGCCAAACGACGAACCTAGTTCCGGTGAATTGCGGTGTTCATTGTTAAATTGCACGTATTTACTTGTGTGAAACAGGTACTGTGTGTGTGTGTGGGCATGTCTACGCATTCAAACCGAGGACTTTAACAAAAGGGATCCGGGGAAAAGGTGTACCGAGGACGTCCTCGCTTTGATTTCGTGTACAAAACCAATGGGGACGTCGCTGAAAAAAACTATCTCCAAACAATGGGAGAACAAAGAGAAGTCCTCGGTTTACACCTTACACATACATGTGTGCGTGTGTGTGTGTGTGTGTGTGTTTCTCTATGGTTTTGGGAGGTCGTTATGAATGTAATGACACATCCCATCCCATTTACACACCGGCTAGTTCTATGCAGTTGCATAACAAGTTTGTTTGTTTGTATGTTTTTTAAAGCATACAGTATACACAGAAAACAAATTTGAGTTGACTAATTTGGCTACCTTTACTGAAGTTCTGTCTGTTCTCCTGTAATTTTTAGTAAAATTCTTTCCTACACTACTGTAACATGTTTTTTTTGTGACAAAAATTAAGTAGTGGCCTGACGTTTCGACCCTAGCAGGGGAGTATTTCTCGAAGCTAAACATGGACTCTGCAGTGTGCTAGGGGTCGAAATGTCAGGCCACTAACTAATGTTTGCATTTATACCATAGGTCCTTTTGGTTGGTAAGCAGTTTGCAACAGCTAATTCTATTTTCTCATTTCTATTGGTTGTGTAGCCTACACTGTACACAAACAATAGAATACATTATTCATTGTAGGGGTTTTTTATAAATTAATTCATGATCTTTATACATTTTAATTACATATATTATTTGCCAGTGGAAATCGATTATTTAGTCGTTACTTTTTTATTTATTTATTTAATGTGGACAATAAATGCATATTTATCTTTTTATCTATTTTTCTAGACTCACTGAAAATTGAGGACAGTTGCATTAATTAAAATAGTCATGAATAATTGTTTGTTTTGGATATAGTCAGCCACCACGGTAACTACAGTGTAACATCCCCAGGGCTCATATGTTTATAGACTACACAAACAAACAACACTCTCACAAGTTTTCATCCAACCCTGTTAAAAGCGACCCCAACCTTTACCCGCTTTCTCTAGGAGGAGATTCTGTGCACCCCCCCCCCCCCCCACCCCCCCCCCCCCCGGAGATTCTGGCGTGCCTGATAGCGCCCTCTTTTGAATCAACTTCCTCCAGCCTTACATGGGAGACACAGACCGCGCCGAGGACAAAATCCACTATGTCTATGCATAGAGTTCTCTGTCCTTACTCTATGGTTTATGGCACCCACTGGCTTGCAAATGAGTCATGGAAACACTCTTAGTGCCGGGTGACATTTTACGTTCCTCCATAATCTCACCATCTCTGACAATTACTGGCCAACTAGACACTGTCAGTTCCTGTCGTGGTGCTCACTAATGTGAACGGATGTCCTTTTTTATATCCTGTAAATTGGTCCGTGGAGGAAAGAACAACAGGGGCTTTGTTCATCAAACTTTCCTGTTAACTTTGTTCATAATATTTACCTCTATTTGTCTGTAAATATGTCCGTAACGGGGAGCATAAGTGGGAGCATGGAGCTATAGCAGCTCCATGGTGGGAGCTATCAATTGCCCCAGTCTTTATAGTTTACGGCTGGTGAACGAGACTAAGGATTACGTCATGCGCCAGGCAGTGCAATATAACAGGTAGCACCCAAAACCAATTCAGGAAACTACATGTGGAAATGTCAACACTTGAAAAAGTAATGACTTTCTGTTTTAAATTTCAGCCTTATTTTTGAGTGAATTTAAAATATTGACGATCATAAGTATGTTTAAAGTGTGGAGCATATTTGTATGCGTCATCCAAGAGCAAACAATATAAGAACTATTTTCTTGCGCAGTTGAGCGTTCGTTGACCTTTCACTTTCAGAGTAGTCTCTTTTTCAGTCACACCGATGAAATGGGAGATTTGAGTGCGCGCAATGATTTTGACAGCTCTGGCCGTTTTGACTTCCGATATTACGTAATGTAAACGGTTAAACACAAGTAGGCATGTACTGTATGGCTGCCATTAGTGTAAATACAAAAGGTAGGTCCGGGAGATTTGCAAATAGAAGCGGTAACTGACCGCTGATACAATGGCAAAAAAACCTTCCCGTGCGTTAAAAACAATGATAAACAGTGTATACGTAAATTTATACCGTGAGTTACTACAAAGGGCGGGCCGATAATATGATTAGACCAAAGAAGAATATAGCATAGACGCTCCTTGAGCTTGAGTTGGCTATTATATCAGGAATTTTATTAAGTACTCCTGGGTTGATAAAAGAAGGAGTTCCTAAAGAGAAAAACAGAAGAAATCTGGATCTGAGCATATCCGAGTTAGGGGATGGTTACTGACGGGATAATGGTGGTCATCAGTGCATGGTCCATGGAGGTATCATACCACAGTTCACCAGGGGTGATTTATGGACTTGAGTGCGTGGAAAAGGATGTGGGACGGAAGCTTGACACTTGGAAATTAATTGGGTTAAGGTTGGAAGGAGGCTGTGTTTCTGGGACCTATAATTAATAAAATAATTACTGGTAATGCCAGCTGGATTCAGGGCTTACACTAATAATAATAAAAGAACGAATAAATAAATAAATAAATAAATATGGAAGGGATTTTCCCCTTATGATTCTTGCAAATTCTGTCAAACATGTGTCATTAGAATGACAGGAAATAGCAAAGTTTCCTTTAAAAAGAAAGTGCACTGGAAAATTGGCTTCTTGAAATTATGTTACTTGTTCAAAAGCCATTCCTTGTAACTTCTTGCACATAAAGTTATAGGAAACAGTTTTAGCAAATAACCACAAAAATCACTTCTGGCATCCAATCAGACAAGAAAAGTTTCTTACATTGTTGAGATTGAAAAATGGTTACATGGAATAAAGGTTACATGGTTTTAAGAAGTTCATGTGGAAAACTTCCCTTCAAATATTTTTAGAATTGTGTGCTTTCAGATGCCTAAGAAAAGGCTTCATGCCTAAAGCTTCAAATTATTGGGTGAAAAATTACCTCTTCTTCTAAAACTACTTTACTTCAAAGGGTGTCGTTTCTAACAATGTTTTATAATATCAACAGCTCTCCAGTGCTCTTTACCAAGTAACTTTTTACATTCATCAACTTGTTGAGTATTAACCAAAAGTACACCCTGCCTTTGACAATCAATGAAACAATCCCAATGACAAGTTATTGACGTATTGCTCATTTTATTATATCCCTCCTGGCCACTCACGACAGCTTTTTTCATACATATGCTAATTTATTTTCAACAAAAAATACTTGAAGCACACTTACATGGCCACTCTCAGTTTACCGTTAAATAAAAATGTTTCATAGTTGATCAAAATCATAATTGTGGCATTTTCTATTACCTATTATTTGTTGTTAACAATGATTTAGCGGTTACATTTGAAAGAAATTGCATCCTGTGCCTTATTGTTAGGTAATATAGAATAAGTGGGGGAGGGGGGGGGGGGTGTTGGTCCCTCATTTTTGGGGATAAACATTCTGTTTCCTTTATCTTTTTCCCTTCTCCATCTTCAAGTGTAAATAAATCTTTGCATCAGTGCAAAGATGTAGCATATAAGACACCAAGACTTTGTTAAAAAGCAAATTATACCTTTGTTTTTTGAACCGTTCGTTGTTTTAATCCCATATAAATGTAGACATATACAATCAAACTAACCTGTGAAAATTTCATTTCAAAAGGTTGTAGCATTTTTGAGATATCGTAAACAAAATATCTGGAGCGGTTAAGTCCACGCAGGAAGAACAGTCCGTAATTGGAATACACAATCTGAGAAATGTTTCATGCATGAAACGTTTCTCAAATTGAATTTTGTTATAAATCCCTTTCTCTAAAACCACATTCCTTAGAAGGGAATCATTTCTCAAAATGTTATACGTTATCAACGGCTGCAAGTTTTTATGGTCATCAATTTTTGGAGTAGTTACCAAAGGTATACACTACCTTTAACATCCATTTTGTAACATTATCTCAGATAAACGAAGCCAACAACAGCCCAAGATACAACGTTTCTCGCAGGAGTATTTTGTGGAAGTGTGCAGGATACCACCTTTGAAAACCAAATCGAGTTCTATCCTTTTTTTGCAATGAAGCATGTATGTACTGGTGACCCGTCACATCAGAGTGACTTTGCAATAATGATATTAGCGCATTTGACAATTTATAACGTTAAAGTTTCACATTTTAGATGTAATACTGGAATGTCTGAATTTCTTTAAGCTTTGCATTCAATTTTAGATTTGAAAATACTCTTTGTGACTTAACTGGCGTTTTTTAAGCATTTATTTTGGTCATCAATTTCCAAAGCATTCAGATATCCTAACTTAATCAAAAAACTTGCTGTTTTGGGGTTTTTTCATTTTGAAATAAGGAATTCACAGCAATTATAGTTTTCAATTTGTAAAAAGATGACTGCATGATTAGCTGAAATATTTCACAACGTTTCAATAACAAACAGTATGATCATGTTCGGTATAAATATGTTCAGAGGGTATGCAGGCGTTACTGTTGTGAGACCATGTCCAAACTGATGGCTTCGGCAGTGGCTACGGCCGGAATGCCCAAAAGTTCAACGCTCCCACGTTGTCATTGCAGCCACTGGCCATAGCTACAGCCAAAATCGCTCAATTCAGACACGGCCAAAATGTATTGGTTACAGGCACATCATCAATTAGACCATTATTCCCACTTGGGCCTTTTTCTCAAACTTGTATTCCAGCTCCGGCATAGGTTGTGTCAGTGAAGAAGATTTGACCCACCTGGAGACGTGAAAATTCAAGGTTAAAGAATGCGCACCAATGTTCCAGAAGCTACAGCAGACATAAAAACTCACACGAGTACTAAACACACTCTTGAGGCTGCTCCGAGAAAATGAAGCCTTGGCTCGTGCACACAAGCTGTGCCTACACATCTTGAAAAGAAGAGATTGCGCAGGTCACCATTTTTGTTTGATTGTCTGTACACACATCAATGGAGAATTCAAACACCACTTAGCTTCAAACACCACTTAATGGAGAATTCATTACACATAACAGGCTCAAATGGCAGCCAGTTGTTGTGGGAAAACTCACTGAGTGGATATAGACATTCGTCCACTGTTATAAAGAGGAAGGGAAATGACCAATTCAATTTTGTGATTTACTCATTTTCCAAAGGATAGAGTCCTCATGTGAGTGGGGAAAAATTACAAGTCTCTAACCTCACGCTAAAATGGTGTAAATTGCCATTGTATTCGATAACCTTAAAGTGCAAACATTTTCAACGTCCAAAACATCTGATGACATCATTCTGAGAAAAATGGGTCTTTAAAGACACTGGACACTATTGGTAATTGTCAAAGACCAGTCTTTTAACTTAAGTGTATCTCAACATATGCACAAACCAACAAACCTGTGAAAATTTGAACTCAATTGGTCGTCAAAGTTGCGAGATAATAATGAAAGAAAAAAACACCATTGTCACACGAAAGTTGTGTGCTTTCAGATGCTTGATTTCGGGACCTCAAATTCTAAATCTGAGGTCTCGAAATCAAATTCGTGGAAAATTACTTTTTTCTCGAGGGAGCCGTTTCTCACAATGTTTTATACTATCAACAGCTCCCCATTACTCATTACAAAGTAAGGTTTTATGCAAATAATTATTTTGAGTGATTACCAATAGTGTCCACTGCCTTTAAACAAGAATATATGAAGTGTGTACTTAGCAAAGAGTAAACCAGACATCTTCGAACTTAGAATTGCCCCCCAAAACAAGAGTGAACTTGGAAAAAAACATTGTCAGCAGATATCACCTGTAGCCCGATCCATACAAAAGTAAGTAGGAAGCAAATCGTGAGGCCTATTTAGAGATATTTCTCAGCTTGCGGCCCACATAATTAGGCAGCTTTTACAGTGCGCTGTTAGCGCAGAATTCTGTGTTAAGCACTGAACTTGTCAAATCAAATGATGCACTGCATTTGCATTTGCATTTAGCATAAAATATTCACCCTCTAAATGTAGCAGGAACAGACTGCTACAAAGTTCAGCTTACCACAGAGTTCTCTGCTTATGGCCCATAGAGTTACATGCTTTAAAGGTAGGGTCATAGATTGGCAAATACACATAAAAATTACTGACCATAACAACTTACTTGGTGAGAAGCACTGCAGCTGTTGATAGTATCAACTTTCTTGAGACAGGATTCCCTTCAAAGTAATATGATACACGTAATTTTTTATCCCAAAACATTTGAATCTGAGAAACGATTCATGCATGCACCTTTTCTCAGATTTCTCAGGTTTGGTGTCCGTTTGGCGATTGCTACGGCCAGAGATGCAGTTGGTACCCGCTGTGATCCTCACTAAACGTGGATGGATTTGTGAAAATAACGCGACAGTCTTTTGCTGGTTTCTCAGCAAGTGGCCACTGTATTCAGTTGAAATTTTTCACATGTGACTTATATTGTATCTTTCTTTATAATTTGCCTATTAATCAGCGTGACGTTGACAAAAACCAATCTATGACCCATCCTTAAATGCAGAACCATAAACTTTGGCCCTGAACTTGCCAAGTCAAATGATGCATTGCATTTGCATGAAGTAAACAAAGCTGGAAAGGTTTTTTTACAAGGTTCATCTCGAGTATACAGGAATGTATGAGGAACTGAAATTTTCAATGTGTTTCAGTGACGTTTCCACGGATGGACATAAATACTTCTTCCAGAAATTTATACTGATTTATTTCATAGATTGAGACCTCCGTCAGCGATCTTGGTATTCCTTGCCATTCCGGTACATTTTAATGGTGCATCCTTATCTTTCCCAAATAAATGGGAAGGTAAAATGTCGGTATATGAAAGTATATATTCACTCCATGTCTCTGGTTTTAAGAAAAATGATCGCTTTACCCTCAACAGCTTTTCTTTGTAAATTTTACCACATCGCTAAGATTTCTCTAGCCATAGGACCTGTTGTTCTTACCGGTTGAAGATAATACGTAACAACATATCGTCACATCAGTGCAATAACATCATATCTCGATTCGTATCTTGATTTTGCAAAAAACATCGTCTCTCGCACGAAAATGCTCCGTGCAAAAAACATATCTCGGCGCGTACTTCTTTTGTGTGTAAAATGCAGGCTATTTTAATCGAGGTATAACGTGTTGACAATTTCAAACTCACCCGTATCCTAAGTACTATTTTGGGAGATACAACATTTTTGCACTGACACGACAATATATAAATAGTATGTTGACCTTGGAAACATGGGGAAAACTGTCAATTCTTCACTCGACAACATCTGCGATTACTATCTTAGGTTGAATCGTCAATCGGACTTGGTCAAATGCTTTGTCCTTTGGGAGATGAGTGTATTCAAAATGTTCGTGAAAATACTTGATTGTTTTTAAAGTCTAAGTTCTTCAAACCTAAATTCATCACATAGCAGGTGACATTCCGGGTGACAATTTGTTGATTTTGGGAATTTTAGATTGTTGCAAATTTTCAAATTTGTCCCTTCTAATCTAAAACCAATAACTTGTTTTCCCAAGATAATGAAGTTCTGGAATTTTATTCGACAGTGACCCGCCCAATCTCATTTGCCAAGTTGTGGATTTGAACCACGAACCCCTCCGTCGGTCGACTGGTGTTCTGTAATGCAAACTTTTTGTTGTAGCGATGCTTTATTTTTGCGCGTAGTTTCTTCCGCTGGCGGTCGAGAGACTTGTGGCTGTCCCGGAATCGACGGATTTCTTCAGGGGAAATGTGCGGCTCGTCATCTGATGAACACGAACCCTGGAGATGGGGGTCAGAAGAAATATTAAAAATTAAGACAGAGAAAAGCAATAATAACTGAATAATATTGGGAGTCTTTAATAGTGCACTATCCACCAAAAAGGTGCTCAAGGTGCTGCAACAAAGAGAAACACTTTTTAAGGCAGGTTTTGAAGTTTTATGAACTATGAGACCCATTAATGTAGCACCTTAAGGGTTTACAAGGTGCTGTGGCGCACTCAGCAGCCCTTGCCGGAAACACTGGGGCAAACCCCTTCTCTTAGCGATAAGTGTAAGTAGGTTCTTTTATGGGATTACACAACACAAGGGACCTACGGCTTTACGTCCCATCCAAAGAACGAAGCAATGATGGTTAAAATGTTTTGCTCAAGGACACAAGTGTCAAGACCAGGACTCGAACCCACACTCTGCTGATAAGCAACACCAGAGCTTGAGTCCGGTGTGCTTGACCGCTCGTCCACGACACGACGACACGTGAATTTACAGCTGCATTTTAAATTATCCCCCCACACCAGAAAGAAAATTCCACAGATTGAAGATTCTTGCCAAAGTGCAACATTTAAAAGAATTTTATCCAGAGTGGTTCATAATTTCCCCATGACCAAAACATCTGCCATTAGACTGTGCGAGTCTCACTCATATTCAAACTTCCAGGACCAAGTTGGTCCCAACCATATTGAGTTTTACGTGTGCAAAATTCTTTTCTTTTTCAAACACTTTAGTTTAACATAGTTTATGGCTCTAAAAAGTATCTTATATTGTTGGGAAAGCAAAATTTAACGATTGAAATATTTGATAGTAAAATCAATTTGACAATTCAACAAATAAAACTTGAGAATAAGACTTGACCTCCGTTTCTGGTTACTTGTAAACAATTAAGAATTTTGCCCAACTGAGGTTCATTTTATCATTAAACCTGTGTAATGGTCATATTATTTTCAGCATGATTCGCAAGTGGGGTTAAAAACAAAAATAAGCATTCTCGTCCAAAGTTTTAATTTTGTTTCAATGTTAATTCTAACAAATTGTTTGTATTATGTAAAACTTGAAATCGTTATTATAAAAACCTGATATTGGTATTTATGTTTTAAGAATTTTAACAATTTTGTTGTATTAAATTAAAAAACTTGAAATCGTCATTATAAAAACTTGATATGGGTATTTTAAGTTACAAGAATTTTGTAAAAATATAATGTTTTTAAATTATTTGATTTCACACAATTCACTGGACTTGCTTTCTCTGTTTCGATATACGCGAGACTTGCACAGTCTTTTCTAGTCTTTGCTTCTTACCTCTAACATATCAAGCAGTGTAGAGGTCCAGCCTACAGCATGCCTGAGCTGAGCTTCTGTTGAACACTGACAGATTCTTTGTACTTGATTGACCTCCTCGAAAACCTTGCCGATAAAATACAACATTGTGTAATAATAATAATTATAATAATAAAAATAATATTTATACTGCTCTTTTCCAAAGGTTACAAAGCGTGCCACCAGGACTACACTCTGATAGTCAGAAAAAAAACCATAGGCATGAAATAAGCGGACAAGTAGGTCTTAAAGGGTCTGTATACGTTTGATAATGACTCTGAAAATTGATTGCAATGAAAACTTACTTGGTAAGAAGTACAGCAGCTTTGGATAGTATAACGCATTTTGAGAATATTGTCACCACAAAAGACTAGGTTATAGAAAAAGATATCACTTTTTATCCCCCAAAAATTTGAATATGAGAAGCGTTACTGCAGTAACGTTTCTCAGATTGTGTATTTCAATTGCAGATTATTCTTCCTGCGTGGAAATAACCTTTCCAGATTTTCGGCAATATCTCAAAAACGCTACCACCTTTTGAAATGAAATTTTCACAGGTTACTTTTATGGTATATATCTACAACTACATAAGATTGAAACAACCAGTGGGTTCCAGTTACCAAAAGTATACAATCCCTTTAAGAGAGGATTTAAACACGTGTATTGATGTGGAGCATCAGACTGATTGTGGGATGGAGTTCCAGATTCTTGGACCTGCTACAGAGAGGGCCTTATCTCCTGATTTCTTTGCAGTGCGGGGAATACGTAGGTTGCTCTAGGAGCGCAAGTTTCTTCGTGTCGGTGTTGTGAGATCTATACATATGAATAGGTTTCAAACTACCAACACTTCATCATTTTTGACTCAATTCAGTGTTAATTTCCATATACACCAAAAACAAACCACGAAAACAAAAGGATAATATATTTGTACAAACTACACTAAGTGAAATACATTTGCAAAATAAATTTTTGGGGCGGGGGGGGGGGGGGGGGCGGACCTTAGGTTATTCCAATTAAATTCTCAAAAATCATTTTATTCAAAGTCATTTGAATCTAATGATGCAAGGCTTAGACATCTAACTGGATACATTGAGCCACTAGCTGGCAGCAGACATACAAGGGCCCAATTTCGTAGAGCTGCTTAGAAGTGGAAAATATTGCTTACAAAGCAAAAATGCACAGGATACCAGTCACAGACAGTACACGTGACATGGTACTTTGGCTGGTAACCTTATTCTGGTAAGCATAATTATTTTGTGCTTAGCTCATTTTTGTGCATAACATTGGTAAGAGTAAAAAAAATACATGTTCACAGATTTGCACACAACTTAGTTTTTGAGAAATGAGTAAAACAATTAGCTTTGATCTTGCAATTCCAAAACTCAATGTTTGAAAACAGTGAAAACATTTAAGGTTTTTTTTTCTCGTGACTCCAATGACCGATCGAGCTTAAACTTTCACAGGTTTGTTATTTCATGTATATGTTGGGTCACATCAAGTGTGGATACTGGTTTTTGACAATAACCAATGTGACACATGTGCTTTAAGCAGCTCCATGATATTGGGCCCAGCTAACTTTGGTGATACGTACCCCTTGTGTCTCCTCACAGTGGACACAGTCCAGTGTTTTACCCCCGTCACACTTGGAATGATGCAGAAGAGACAACCCCTGGTTGGAATGACACGTTCTATGTACGCAGATCTCGTCTTGATCCTCCATGGTGAGATCCTGACCACAAGATCCTTCATGTAAATATTCACCTGGACCAAAAAATCAAGATTTGTTTTACAGGTGTAGGTAAAGTTGTAGATTAAAGGGTCTGTGTACGTTTGGTAATGACTCTGAAAATTAATGGCAATAAAAACTTACTTGGTAAGAAGTACAGCAGCTTTGGATAGTATAATGCATTTTGAGAAACATTTCACTTCGAAGTATTGCAGTTATTTATCACTTTTTATCCCCAAAAAATTTGAATCTGAGAAGCGTTACTGCAGTAACGTTTCCCAGATTGTGTATTCCAATTGCAGATTATTTTTCCTGCGTGGACAAACCACTCCAGATTTTCGACAATATCTCAAAAACGCTACCACCTTTTGAAATGAAAATTTCACAGGTTAGTACAATCCCTTTAATCAGTTGTTATATACAGGTGTTTCAAATCGATAATTGTTATGTTTAAAGGTAGGGTCATAGATTTATTTTTTTTTTCAACGTAATGCTGATTTATAGGCAAAATTATAAAGAAAGATACAATAAAAGTCACATGTGAAAGTTTCAGCTGAATACAGTGTCCACTTGCTGAGAAAACAGTAGTATTTTTAACGTCAGATTGTGTCAGGCGTTAGATTGCCCTAGGTGTTAGTGATGCATGGTGAACGATATGGTTCACTGCCCAAGGTTAAAGGGTTGACCTTGAATGCATAAACCAGGGCCCAATTTCATAAAGCTGTCAAGCAGAGAATATTGCTAAGCAGAAATCAAGTTGGGTACAGTCGCAACAGCATAAAGTGAATGACAATTTTGGCTGGTAACCTATTTCTGCTCAGCAAATTTTTTATTCTGTGCTTAGCAATTTTTTGTTTTCCATTACAGGCTTTATGAAACTGAGCTCAGACTACAAGTGTCTGTTTGTTTAGAAACATACCCTGTATTGAACCAGCGTCGTGGTCATGATTACATATCCCCTCTGAGCACGCGACCTCCGAACTCTCTCGTGAACTATGACCGCAGTCTTCACCGCAATCGATACCACTGGAGTAGTCGGCATCGTTGCGACACGAGTGTAGCTTGTCTTCTGTTGTTGACTTGAAGTCCGTGTCGCACACCTTGCACGGGATGCCCATGTTGTCGTTCTCATCATGCTCACACTGGTCAGGATAAGAATAATAATTTGGGAGGTTAGTCATCCTTACTTGAAGCTGAGAATCTGAATTAAGGGCGCGGCTACAACGTGGTCAAGCTGCAGGCATGCAAAGGCCGCATTGACCCATTTTACATGACCTCAGAGTACAGCCAGAGATCAGAGGTGTTTGATTTTTTTGGAGGGAGGAAAACTTGTGGGACCAGAGAAAAACCCTTGCAGCACAGGAGAGAACCAACGCATTATGCCCAACGCACAGCTTTGCGCACAAGCCACCCATGCCAGAAAATACAAAAACAAATTTAAAGGAAAGTTTTTTTGTTAACTTTTTTTCATCCTTTGGTCTACAAGAACTATGCGACATGAAACATAGAGTAACTTCAAAAATCAAGAAAAAAAGAAAACAGTATTTAACAGAGAAATGATCAAAAAGAACAGGCTCACTAAGTTTTGGGTGTCTTTAGACACTCTATATATGCATTATTATTATTTTTATATTCTGGTAATGTTTTTCTGTACTCCTTGTTTATTACCATTTTTAATGAACCTTTGTATAGTGCAATGTTTTGTTTTGTTTTTAATTTTATATTTATGCCTTTTTTCTTGTTTATGTATCACTGTATAGTGCAATTCAACCTATCGGTTGCCATACTGTACAATTGTTCACATTTTTAGTTGTAGGAAATAAACCAATAATAATAATAATGAAACCAAGCATGCCTCACAAGTGAACTTAATCATTGTAGCTCGCAAGCCTGAGGAAACCTGTGAACAAAGGTGCTTGCTATGTGAACCAGAAACACTGGGGTTAACCCCTACTCTTCCACGATAAACGTTCTGGGTTCTTTTATGTGCACTAACAATCCTAGTACACGGGACATACGGCTTACTGTCCCATCTGAAGGACAAAGCAATTATGGTAAAGCATCTTGCTCAAGGACACAAGTGCCACGACCGGGACTCGAACCCACACTCTGCTGATCACAGACACCAGAGCTCGAGTACGGTGCTCTTAACCGCTCGGCCCACGACACGCCACAAACTTATCTAATTTATGCACAACTTATCTGGCTACTATGAGCATGGAGGTAGGATGAGCCACTAAGAGAATAAGAGAACCATGACAGGACTTCTTACCACACATTTTCCTTCTCCGCCTCCCTCCACCTGACACTGATGCTCCACCTCCCCCTCCACAGCCTCGTTGTATAAAAGCTGTAGTGACCTCTGCCCTTTGCCCTCTGACTCCACACACTCTGCAGCGTTTTTGTTCTTCTTCCGGGCTTTGCGGCGCTGTTTCTTCTGGTCTCGTTTCTGCTGTTTGACCCGGTCGGCCTCTGTGATCTCCTCGCACACCTGCTCCAGCTTGGACATACCTTGCTTGGCTTCCAAGGCCATCTGTTATGAAAACAAAATATTTAAATTATTTATGATTTTTATTACATTGTTCCAAAAAGATACTTTGTTTAATAAGTTACAGCACTACAGGCCTGATACTTCCTGGAGGCAGTTGCTTCTGTTGCCCCTGGTCATTGCCGTGGTGCCTCTTGATTTGTTCTAGTACAATTTTAAAGTTCCCTCATAGAGGTGCCCTTCACCAAAGAAATAATGTCTTGCCCCTCACAAAAGTGAAGTATCGGGCCGGGCACTGTTTAAAGAAGAGCTTGTCCCGGCTCATTTTTTATTGGCCTTTGTGACAGTACGGTTTCAGCTTGGGCTTGGGCTCTATCAGTAATTTTGAAAAAGGTACACATTTGGCACAGGGCTTCAATTAGGCACAGGACATCAATAGACTGTGAAAGTCTCACGCATATCGAAAACGAGAAAAAAACTCGAACGAAGATTTGTCTATGAAATCAAATCTTCTTTTTGAATTATATTTATACAAAATTCTTGAAAATACGAATATATCCCCTTAGCAAGTTGTTATAAATAACCTTTCAATTTTTGTATAATACAAATAATTTGTTCAAATTAACATTGAAACAAAATTAAAACTTTGGACGAGGATGCTTATTGTTAGGAACCCAATTTGCCAATCTCGCCCGAATGTGTGGGTCTATCACATAGGTTTAAAGACAACATGCCAGTCAGTTGGGCAGCATTCTTAATTGTTTACAAGTACCCGGAAACGGAGGTCAAGTTTTATCCTCAGGTTTTCTTCGTTATTTTGTTGAATTGATTTTACTTTCATATTGTTTAATCACTTAGCATTACATTCCCAACATTATATATGATTTTCATAGCCATAAACTACGTTATAAACTAAAATAATTGACAAAACTAAATCCCGCCCACGTAAAACTCCATATGGTTGGGACCACAATGGTCCCGGAAGTTTGTATATGCGCGAGACTTGCACAGTCTATTCTCCTCAAACTTCATAAGCTTAAATCTGAATAACAATAACACTTCATGCCTTGCGCTTGAGATTTTTAAGAAGTAGCCCTCTGGGCTAGTAAACTGCGCATTTTACTTGCCCTCAGGAAATTTAAGTAGCCCAAATTTCAAACATGTCTTGTAGAAACTTTATCTTTCTGATGTAGTAACGGTAGAGCTCACAACCACCTTATTGGTCAAACGAAATTGCATTCACACACTCAAAAATAAATTAACACTTTTTGAAATCTATTATTCACATTTGAAAAGGAAGAAATATGAGCATTTTAAAACAAGTAGGTTGCACAGTTTGCCCACAGGGCAAGTTGAGAAGTGGTGTGTACTAGCTCATAGCAGTTTTACTGGAGAATGTACGACGGGCTAGTGTTAAGGGCGAGCCACGTAACTTGGGTCTTATACAGCACACATATCCTTGTAGCTAGATCAAGGCACTTTACAACAATATTGTCCCTGCTCATCAGGCATACTTAGACCGTTCCTCAAACTTTCCCAACTCCCTGGGGAGCATACAACCCCAAGCTGCTTAAATTAGCACTAAGGGGTTATTCCAATACAATACTGTCTCAGCCCTCTCAGGTTCCCATTTATACACCTGGGTTTAAGAGAAACAATTATGGTGCCCTGCTTAAAGGACGTAAGTGTCATGACCTGGAATCGAACCCACACTCCGATGATTCAGCCATCAGAACTTGAGGCGGATGCAATAGACCACTTACTTGGAATAAAGAGAACAAGTAAACAAATTTCCAGAGACATTTTCGAGGTACGTTGCATATTGAACGTAATACTGCTAGGGTTAATGTACCAAGGGGTTGTCAACTCAGTGACTGTTTCATGTCAGACCCACCTCTATTGCTTTTTCCAGTTTCTGGACACCCACATGAAACAGCAGCAGCCACGTTTGTTCCTCGGCTCTCAGACTCTGCCATATTTTGTGCAGTCTCTCGTAGATGTGGATTCCTAAGCAGGTCAAGACCTCCTCCTGAGCTATCTCGATGGTTTTGGCGTGCCGCTCTCTCCGTCTTCAAGATTTGAGAAAAGCAATTTCAAGTAAACAATTTGGTTGACAAACGCTGGAGTTTAGTCATTCCACATTTATGCGTCCCTCTCAAGTACACGCCGTCCTTACTAAATTACAGCTCTTAATAGAATCTAAACTTCATTAGACTTGGTTGAAACACGTTAAATTTGGTGGTAAAATGGGCCTGAGAATTTCATCGGAAAATCTTAAAGTTAATGGGAAATTTGTGAAGGGACAACAAGGCCAAGACCAGGGCAACGGAGGCTATGGCCTTCATGCAGTCTGTTTGGTTCTTTCAATAGAATAAAACTATATACAAAATTGTCAACTATGGGTTGGCAAAATATGTTAAAACCATTTTCAACATTAAATCGTGGCACATTTTATTTATTTCACTCTTTTCTCCAAACTGTGCAATGCCCTGGGGGAGTCAAAGTCCTTGATATCCTAGACTGGATCATCCCACATATCTTAGAAGGGGATCAGGTCCCAGAGTTGTGTAGATCTAACCCTCTGATAAAGTGGAGCTATCTAATCTTTGTAGCAGGCTTGCAGATGTCTTGCTGACAGCCTGTGCTAGGTTTTGAGGTTTCCAACACCCCTCCCCCTGCCAATCAAACTTTTTGGCTTACTGGGGAGCCAGTAACTAGTGAAACCTTTCCTGCATTTGTGTAACTCCTGGGTTACTTCCGCACTTAAGGGTTTTAAAAGATTCATTACTCACATGCCATTGAGTTCTGGCTCTGCCCTTGCAATGAGTCGCCCAATGAAGTCTGTCTCACATAACAGATGTATATGCTTCTCAAGCGGACAGCAACGTATACCCTCATAGAGGGCGCTACAGTAACTCTTCTCCTCACACGGCTGGACCTCCCCGACCAAAATACTGTACGCACGCATCACCTTGGTCTTACACTCTCCGCAAAACCTTACAAGGAAAACCAGAGGACATGGAATATTGAAATTATGGTTTTGGCAAACTCTATAAATTTGAAAACGTTTTTCTTTTTTGAGCCCCTCTTTAAATCATTTTCAAAGATGCTTTGTGAAATATATTCTGGCCACAAAAACACAACAATTTTTCACACAAGATTATTATTTGTTTCTCCATCTGTGTCAACACACACTCGTGACTTAAAAAATTACACACCAAAAAAAGAAGAAAGATTGTTCAGGGTAACCATGTGTTCGTGCAAACAAGTATTCACCTGTGTTTCCGCAGGTACGCTTCTGTTGTACTGTGTAGACTCGATGCTTGGACAAACGTCACTTCCTCCCTGCAAGGTCTCTCCATGGTGTCCCATACATCAATCCAAGTTCTAGATTCACAAACACGTCGAGAGGATCAAATAATGCAGCTTTTGGATCTTAGATCCCAGGCCTGGAATTTCATCCTTGAGAGGGCAAGGCCATTTTCATTTTGCAAAGGGCACTTCCATTGGAAAATCTTAAAGTCTATGGGAAACTTTTGAAAGGGCACCAAGTCCATAACCTGGGCCCAATTTCATAGAGCTGCTTAAGCACAAAATTATGCTTACCAGATTAAGGTTACCAGCCAAAATACCAAGTCACATGTACAATTTGTGACTGGTATCCTGCTCATTTCTGCTTAGCAGGAAATTGTTAAACAAAATCTTCTGCTTAAGCAGCTCTATGAAATTGGGCCCAGGGGTGGATTTCACGAAGCACTAAGATTCATCTTAAGATGAGTTGTCTCGCATTACCATAGTGATCTGTATTGTGACATCACACTTTGCTTAGCAATTAGGATTGATACACAGTTAAGATCAATCTTAGCATTTGTGAAATCGGCCCCATGGCAATGGAGGCCATGGCCTCCGTTTAATTCCTAGTCTTGATTGCCGACATTCGTTTTGTTAATGTTGTCAACATGCAAATTATGTATGTTAATTTATGCAAATTAGTCTCGTTTTGCCTGACATTTGCCAGGCAGCTCTGCCAAAATTGTCAAGACGCTAGTTTTGATCCAGATCCAGATGTTGCGCCCTCTACCGGTGACTAATACAATTACTAGCGTTGCCAATCAAGACAATGGAATTCAAGGCCTGAGATCCAACACCTCCAATCCTCTCAAATATTTCATCTTGTTTCACCTGAGATCCATAGACTCAATAAGGTACTGCATAGCCGAACCAACCTTGCCAGGCACCGGGCTAGGAATTCAAATCTTCCCACAGTCCAAAGGGTTTAATATTTGTTTTTCTAAATGATCTTCCTTACTTGATATGTAGAAAGTTACTTAGCCCCAATGATAACAGAGAGGAGAGGCATACACTAAAAAGTGTTCCAATCAGACATGATATTTGTCCCTTGAAAAAAAAGGTAGAAAAATCTTATTTAGTGCAAGGACTGACCTACATATGGTACTGACCCCTTGCAGATGCGGAATGCACCTACGCACGTCTACCGTTTCCATCATTTTGGGAGTCAATTCATTTTGACTCCCAAAATGGTGGAAAGGATTGGTGTGTGTACGTGCTCTGCCCGTTTTGCAAGGGGTCAATAGGCCCAATTCACCTGGGCCCAATTTCATGGCTCTGCTTACCGTAAGCAAATAATCTGCGCTTATGGAAGCAGGGAATTCCGCGCTTACGTCAAGCGTATTTCACAGGTTAGCAGGGAATGTTTGCTTGTGCGCATGCGTAGTCAACATTACTAGGCATTCTTCGCTTACACAGTTAGCACAGAAATTCGGCGCTTGCCCTGTAAGCGAAGAATGGTAATCGTAAGTGCAGAATTCGGCGGTAAGCAGAGCCATGAAATTGGGCCCTGATGACATTATCACAATAATCTTGGTTGCGCCATTTTGGAAGTCAATGCTTTGTCCTTCGGATGGAATAAAAGCATTTCGTCCTGTGTGTTGTGTAATGCATGTAAAAGAACCAAGGAACACTTATCACTAACAGAAGGGGGGTTTGTCCTGGTGTTTCTGGCAGTGGCTGCTGAAAGCGCCGCAGCACCTTACAAGGTGTTACATAAATGGGTCTCACAATTCAAAAACTACAAAAACCTGTCTGGAAATAAATAGTGATAAGCACTTTGAGAAAAAGCACTATATGAAATTTTAAAAAATAGTTATTATTATTATTATTACTAAAGTTTCTCCAACTTACGATATGTGCTTTGCCTTGTGGTTATCTAACGAATGCAGTAAACACCTTCGATTCTTCTTGTTCTTGTGTAGCATGTTGACAAGATCTTCTAACTTTGACCTGAGAACACAGATTTTGAAAAGGATTTGTTGTCAACAACAATTACCAAGGGGGGGGGGCAGAGAGGTTGGTGTAAAACTTATGTTACAAGAAATCAGATTAACATGAAGATAAGACAAATGTGACTATGCCATGTGTAAGTATTTATTTTTTTATATCTATTAATTCTGGTTGTGAAGCCAAGGATTCTCAGAAAAAGCGAACTTAATCACTATACCAGCCAAGAACTCCATGGAGAGAAGACAAAGAAGGAAGTTTCAGTTTTAGATGTGAGAGAAACCCTAGAGAATTATTTGAAGGAAAAACCCAGGCAATCAGGTAGGGACTGAAAACCCAATCCACATAGTACCCCCAGTGGAATTTGAACCTCAATAATGTTCTGCATCCGTTGACAATTGACGTCACACAGTGTAAAGTCGGCCATCTCTACGGGCAATGATTATCATTTTTTTTTGCTAACAACTTTGCATTTTGTGTAACTACCGCTTGCGGCACACATGAGTTTTATGGAAATCCTTGCATGATTGGTCGGTGAACCACTTGGCTGCATAGAAAATAAGAACACTTCACGCAGCTCAAAGCCAAAACCCAAGTTGCCTATAGATAGGTTGCAATATGATGTGAATCGGCCATCTTTATGGGCAATTTGGAACACACAGTCATATCTGTTCGTGTGACAACGGCATGCAGCACGCGCACATTTCACAAAACTCATTGCACTAATGGTTAGTGAACAAAGCGGCTGCGTAAATAATTTGAGCACTTGATGCACCGACAAGCCAAAATGCAATTTGCCCATAAAGATGGCATATATTGCAACCTATAGAAAATCCCCCAAATGCTTTCTTACCCATGTAAGTGGAAGAGGTTATACAATTTCCTTGGATCGTACAGCATATCTGTAACCAAGGACAGTTCTGAATGCCCTGTGATCACCAAAGGTTCCAGCGCCCTCACATGGTGTTGATCCCTCAGTCGGGAAAACAGCTGCTCCATACTGAAAATGGGGAGTCAAGAAAAAAAGGGTGATGAGACAAAACCAATTTTTTTAAATTTCAATAATTTGTTTAAATATATTGATGCGAAACGCACCTCTGCACAATATGCATCTACCATTTCCATCATTTGGGGAGTCAATTCCTTTGTGTATATATTGACTCGCAAAATGGCGGACAGGATAGATGCGTGTAAGTGCGCTTGTACATGGACTTGTGAACTCTCACACAGTTACTGCACGCACGCGCCCTCCCTTCATTTCAAATCATATCTATGGAGTGCACACATGCAACATGTAACTTGGTACAGTTCATAATTTCATACACAGCCACATGGCTGCTTTCATCATGACGACACAGCCCCCTAAAGTGATTTTGAATGACTGTTTTGGGGAGTTTTCAATTTTGCACGAAATAGAATAACACAACGTTTAAACTGAAATTGACCGGGAAAACCTATAATTATTAGGAAGTTTGAAGACTTTATTAGTGAATTTATTTTACCTTCTCCTGCATCCCACACATGGTACGCTCTCCTGCATGGAATGACTAAACAACTCTTTACTGGGGATCATCAACGCTGCTGCCAGCTCATCCCGGCTCAGATCACTAAATTTCTGCAATCAAAACAGATTTATTACCTTAAAGGGTGTGTACAACATTGGTAAGACTGAAAATATAAATGTTCACAGATTTGCACATGTAATGTTCATGGTATAAAGATGGTCATAGTGGAAAACCTCCCTTGAAATAGTTTTGATTGAAATGCTAAAGTTTTTAGGAAATGAGTAAAACAATTAGCTTTTATCTCGCGTGTCTAAAACCCGATGTTTGAAAACAGTGAAAACATATAATGGGGGTTTTCACTGTTTTCTCAAGATTCTGAAAACCAATTGAGCTTAAAATTTTAATAGGATTGTTATTTCATGTATATGTTGGGTCACTTCAAGTGCGGATACTGGTCTTTGAAAATGACCAATGTTATACATGTGCTTTAAATGGGCTATTCACTGGGATCCTTCCTCACTAACAAAATCGTGACCTGGAATACCATCTTTGAGAGCGCAAGGCCATTTTTTATTTTGCAAAGGGCAATTCCATTGGAAAATCTTAAAGTCTATGGGAAACTTTTGAAGGGACATCAAGGCCAAGACCAGGGGCAACTAAGGTCATGGCCTCCCTGGCCTGCATGTAATTCCAGGCCTGAAAATCAAACACCATATGGTAACTCAACACCCAAACTGTTGGACTCTGATTATGATGGTATGCCTGATCCCATGAATGATTTACTAGGATCCTTCCTCACTCTAACAAAATCCAACAATGGTTACTCAACACCCAAACTGCTGGACTCTGATTATGGTGGTATGCCTGATCACATGAGTGATTTACTAGGATCCTTCCTCACTCTAACAAAATCCAACACCATATGGTAACTCAACACCCAAAACTGTTGGACTCTGATTATGGTGGTATGCCTGATCCCATGAGTGATTCACTAGGATCCTTCCTCACTCTAACAAAGTCCAACACCATGCGGTAACTCAACACTCAAACTGTTGGACTCTGATTATGGAGGTACATGTATGCCTAATTCCATGATCAGTTTACTAATTCAGTCGTTGATCCAACAGAATAAAAAATAATAATAATGCAGTTGGTTTTTTGATGGGTTTGGGTGGAATTCTGACAATGCAAGATGGACATTTACTTATTTTTTCCCCAGGAAAATCACATACTTTTTTCTCATACATAGGGGTGTTTGTTTGCTTGTTTGTTTGTTTATTTGTTTGATTTCCATTCAAACTTGTATACAGAAGTAAAGGCTCTGACAATAATTTTAGATCTGGAATGACACAAATCGCCTCTGCTGTCCTTGTGTTTGCAATAGTGCCCCTTAGCAGTGTTCTCCAACTTTGAAAATTAAAGGTTGGTGCTCGGTGTGGTGAAAACTGCGAGGGGGTACGTACAATGCGAGCGCGAAGCCCCTACGGCGTGGGGTCCGAGGCCCGCTCAAGGGCCCAGAGAAAAATGTTGATCCTAGATGCTCTGTGGTGCATTCTAAGGTGAATCCTGGTCACTTTCCTCAGACTTTTTTGAGGAAATATTTTTACAGTTTTTAAGAACACAAAGTAAAATACTGGTTTTCTAAACACTTAGTTGAAAGAAAAACCAATTTAATTTAATTTATTGGTACCAATTTATCTTAGGCACCCACTAGAGGAAACGTATGTGTCCGGTAGCCCGACCGCATTTCTTTTTCTTACCTTGTAATTCCGTGTTACTAGTGTGCTAAAAAAAAAAAAAAAAAATTTTTTTTAAAAGCTTGGCGGCGATTATAAAAGCGTGGCGCGCGCCGCAGAAAGCGTGGCGGTGCGCCACTTCTTTTCTATAGGTTGGAGAACACTGCTTAGAAATAATACCTACACTTTATTTCCCATGAAATTTCAATGGAAATGCTTTTTAAAAGATACCTTGCCCCAACAAGATCGGCAACCCAGACCTGTTATTGCTTCTTCTTAACCAAACAATCTCTTCTCAATCTAACAGCCATCAAACCTTCCAAGAAGTGATGATCACAAACGAAGAGACACTGACTGGAGATTTGTCCACACGACAAAAACTTGTTTAAAAAAAACTGAACGCCTCCTGGTACAAGACATGTTTGAGGCTTGTGCCTGACTGAGGAACCATTTTTCTTTTACACATAACTTGCGTTTGTGTTGAAACTGATCCGCGTGCACAGATGTGAGTTTGTGATAATACCCACATTTACTGATGATGCATTCAATTTATCATTTCTATGACGCACAGAAAAGAATGAATGCACGGATTATGCAAGTAGCCTTACAACAGCCGTACAAAATGTCAGGCTTTTATAGACACTTTCGCAAATACTGGGACTGAGTGCATTAGCCATGGAATGAGGTGCATGCTGGTCTAGCTAGCGACCAAACTTTGTCACTAACTAGACCAGCATGCACCACATTCCATCGCTAACGTGAATACCAAGTATTTATAATAACAATACTGAGTTCTTTTATAGCGCTTTTTCACACCCGATGGTCGTATCAAAGCACTCAGTATTTTTTCCTGCAAGGTATGCGGAGCTAAGTTTTTAAAGTATGAGACCTATTCCTTTACATAGCACCATGTAATGGTTCACAAGGTGCTGTGGCGCAACATGCTGCCGATCAAACCAGGAACACCAGATAATAATGATAAGTGCACTGGGTTCTATTACGTGCATTACACAACACACAGGACCTACAGCTTTACGTCCCATCCGAAGGACGCAGCATTATTGGTTAAGTGTCTTGCTTAAGAACACAAGTGTCACGTCCGGGACTCGAACCAACACTCTGCTGATCAGAAACAGCAGAGCTTGAATTCGGTATTCATATCCGCTCGGCTATGTACCCACATGGCTTCAAATTGCAGGGCACATTAGTAGCACTCAAGTCGATAGCTCTATGCATAGAAACTACAATACCCGAGGCCAAACAAAATAAATGTGTTTACGGTAACCCGACCGACCTGAATTTTCTGCGGCCACATTGCCGACCTTAAAACTTTTTTCTAAATATTTTGTGAGTTGGTAAAATTTAAAATGAGAATTTTAACATGTTGCCTCACTTTAAAACTGTTTATCACGACTTACCGGTGTAATAATGCATGTTTGCGAAAATCATGGCGATGTCAAAACGTGTTGTGCACCCACTTAAAATGGTTTAACAGGTCTTAATATTTGCTAGATTTAATGTGGCCGCGATCGCGATTGCAATCGTGATTGTTCATTTCAGTATACAAATGTTAAAACACGCATGCACATAACCACATAGTGCTGAGTATCCAGCGGCACCGCAACGTTCGGTCGCCTGCCGCCGGTCGTCCATGCACACACACAACACATGGTGTATTGTGCAGTATACAACACAGCGGGTCCAGAGTCCATGTTAACCAACATTCCGCACGCTGTGATTGGCCGTTGAAATTTCCATATTCATAAGAAAACTTGGCTAGTCTCCAACTCGGTACACGTTCACCAGCCGAGTAAAGAATAGCTGCACAGTGTGGCGCACGCCTGCGGATTCTGTACAATACACAGCCTTGGATTAAGCCTATTCAAACATCGACAACTTTTGACGACAGAGGGCGATGCCGCAAGCGGGGCAAAGTTCATTGAATTTTTTCCCAATGTGCGTCGTCGATCGATCACAAAGATTTCATTGCAAAAGAAGTTCTATAAAACCGATCCCCACATCACGAATCCATTAAAATGGTTGGTGGTGAAAAAAAGTATTATTAAGGGCACAGATTAGGGGATTAGATCGTCCAAAAACGTAATTTTGCGAACTTCACTTCCGTGTTTTTGGTTTTTTGGGGTTTTTTTTGGACGCTTCGAAAATTGTGTGCATTCATACATGTGGGCGACTGAAAAAACTTGCGGGCGACCCAAAAATTTGGTTGAATCGCCCGGCCAGCAAGTGAAGAAAAAAGTTAAGGGAAACCCCTGCCCAGCAACCAGGAGGTTCATCAGTCTGGGTAAAGTGCAAGTTAGTTTCCAACAATGGAATGAAAAATGTGAACAAAATAACCACACCTCAAATTGAAAGTTGGTAAAATTGATGTCAGCATTTAAAACATAGCCCTGATTGGTGAGATAACAAATTTCCTTGAAACTTCTACGCTTGCAACTTGACCTCATCTGCAATGTTATGTTTTTTTCTAAAGGGCTTATAAACTTTCAGATTTTACCACTTTCCAACATGACGATTTAAACTTTATGAGACAAGGTTAGTGTAATGGTAACAGGTTTAAAATATTAACAAATAACTCGAAATTCAAGAACTTAAAAAAAAAAAAAAAATTAACAAAATAAAATTATTTTCCTACCTACCTACCTGGAATTTTTTCAGGCCGTTACCGTAAACACAATATTTATTTTGTTTGGCCTGACATAACAAATAACGGTTCTGGTTACTTACCTCAATGAAGGAATCGATCTCTGTGTGTCTGTTCCTGCCTTTCTTGTTGTTGTGATCACACTGATCATATTCTATGTCCGACATCTCCATTACCATCTGTGGGAAAAACAATTAAGAAAATCTTCAAAAAGGTTTTTCACATTTTTGTTACATATTTGTCATGCCACCTAGCACTGCGAACGCGGAATAAGGGCTTTGAGTTCTGAAGGAATATTCTGTCATGTCGGTGCAACAAGGTCGCATCTCCTAAATTAGACAATTGACCCTCTGCACGCACATTGTGCAGCGGCGCACTTACACTTGCCTATCCTGTCCGCCATTTTGGGAGTAAAAATGTACACAAAGGACACCCAAAATGGTGGAAATGGTAGACGCGCATTGTGCGGAGGTGCGTTCCGCGTTGTGCAAGGGGTCAATAAATGAAATGTGAGTTTTAGAATGTTGAAAGGTTGTATCTCACTTAACATAACCCGGATGCACGCACAAAGTCAATGAACGCGGAGAAATGACGTTGATGCGCAGAGCAGGTTCACGTCAGATAAGAGAAACTGCATGTGGGCCTATGCACAGGGCGCGCGGTATTTGAATCGCTCACGACTTTGTTGTAGAATTGAGTTATGACCTTTTTGCACTCAACACGATTCATCTATTAACTCTAAGAAGCAGTCAACTCAAACCAATATATACTGTAAAAGTCTCGCTCATATTCAAATGTTGTGACCCGTCATACAACTGCCACTTCCCAGGTTGTATCAGAAACTGGGTATCATCCCTAGGCAGTTTACGGTTGTATGACTTCTGAGTTGACTGGCGCCCAAATATATTGCCACAATAGAGAGACCGCCAACAATAGGGCTAGATAGATAGCTCAGTTGTTACAGCACTGGCATTTAAACATGGAGGTTGCAGGTTCAAATCCTGCTTTAAAGAACAGCGCAATGAATAGAAAGAAGGAGGATAAATGAATTGGCCTAAACCTAATGCCAGGTTAACATGAACTGTCACTCTCTATCTGTTTATCTTTATTGATTGACTGAGTTGCAACTTGACTGCGGTTGTTAAATTAAATTTGACATGCTTAGCTAAACAAAGTATGATTTATGAATATGATGAACAATTGACGGAGTAACTAAACTGTAGTATAAAAATTAGAATGCAGTCCCACTCCCGATCGTGGTAGAGGTAAGACTACAGACAGCCCAGGGTCAGTGCTGTTATTAAAAACTTCAAAATTTGTAGCAACAGCACGTGGATGATCTTTTTGGGTGGTAATTGCATTCTTCTATTAGTTACTGTTAATGTTATATAGTATTGTAACAGTCAGTTACTTTGCCAAAAAATACTAATAATTGTAATTCGTTGTAGGCCTACCCCAAAAAACCAATAACAAATGTGAATGTCTCGAACTTGAGTCATGTGAGTTGAGTTTAAATTACTTTGATAAAATTAATGATAGCCTACTGACATTAGATTGTACTGATAAATTGCAATTTAAATATATAGGCCTATAAGTTAAATGTGCCAATTAATCATGTTAATGGAATCTTTATAGAAACTGTCACATAAAAACTGTGCCCCACATTTGTGAACGAAATACACACCGTAAGGTTGTCCGCAGTCAGTGGTAGCTGCCTACGCTTAAATTGGTAGGGGTTGTTCACATCACACGTCCCCACTTTGGGACACACTCCAACCAACTTCGCCATCCCCATTGGCTCCATCCAGTAACTCCTAAGATTGGTAAAACAACCAAAGAATAATTGTGAGCAGTCAAGTGTCTTGATTAATGCTTATCGCATGACTTTGGGGGTGTTTTTCAGAGTACGAATTGTCACTAAACGTCAACGTAGGAAGTTTTGAACACCTATTTACTTGTGCCCAGCAACACCTCTACGTAAAATAAGATTCATCCGAATATTAATATAGTGCACCCAGTAACTTTTAATATCGAGCAAATGAAGTAAATTTATCAATATTTTGGTGCAATTATATTTTAATCAAATAGTTTCGTGGAAAACGATGTTTTTCTTTTATTAGATTGTATGTATTTGATGTATGCGGATTAACACAGTTTCTATTTTGTTGTGATTTGTCGTTATCGTTCATACGCCATTTTGTCCCAAAATTCAATTGTTCAATACTCTTTCCTCAACCGATGGGCTGATTTGGGTTAGTCTCCATTTCCAGCAGGCAGGAATCAATGACTGTACGTACGTGGCAGTCAGTCCAGCGGTAGTAGGCCTAGCCTTGTCCAAGGCTCTTTACGCAAGCACCCCGCTTTTGAATTCACCAGGTATACCGTGGGGTCGAAGCATGGTTTTTCAACCCCATACCAAAAAACGAGGTTGAAAAACCATGCTTCGACCCCACGGTATACTGTATATCAAGTGCTGCAGTAGTAGTACCGTGCCAGTATTGTTATGCTCTGGTGAATTCAAAGCGGGGTGCTTGCGTAAAGAGCCTTGGACCAGGCTATAGTAGGCCTAGTACTAGCTATTAGTAGCATATAGTTCATGACAACGAAAAGATAAAATCACAGAGACTGAAAGGACTTCGACTAGCTGTTCGACGCAATCTCTTTTTAGACTGCAGCATAAAAATGATGTTTTATCAGTCACCGTACCTAGGGGTGGGTGTTTAAAATTGCCACCCGGCTCGAATACTCGAAAAATCGAAAACTCACTGTAGGCCGACCTGACAGCCGTATGCAAACATCAGTCTGTGCTTTCTAACTATTTTGTTTAAGTCTTCTTCCTCCATGTTTTAATTAACAAAAGAAGAAAATAAACATACCTACTTTTGGACGGACGTATAATCTCCACAAACGTTAAACCTCGAAATTTCATTTTTCATTTCATTTCATTTCATTTTGTTCGCCAGCCAAAATACAAAAGTTGCACATCAGAAGATCTACAAGACTATAAAAGATCAAAAAGGCTAAAAAATAAACATTATATTCTATTATTATTATTAAAGACACTGGACACTATTGGTAATTGTCAAAGGCCAATCTTCTCACTTGGTGTATCTCAACATAATTATGCATAACATAACAAACCTGTGTAATGAGCTCAATTGGTCGTCGAAGTTGCGAGATATTAATGCAAGAAAAAACACCATTGTCACACGAAGTTGTGTGCTTTCAGATGCTTGATTTCGAGACCTCAAAATCTAATTCCGAGGTCTCGAAATCAAATTCGTGGAAAATTACTTCTTTCTCGAAAACTACGTTACTTCAGAGGGAGCCGTTTCTCACAATGTTTTATACTATCAACAGCTCCCCATTACTCGTTACCAAGTAAGGTTTTATGCCAATAATTATTTTGAGTAATTACCAATAGTGTCCACTGCCTTTAATAAGAACAACAGTAGGTTTTAAGAAAATTACAAACATGTAAAAACACCTAGCAAGGAACTGAGGAACTCTATATTCTCAAGTTTATCCACCCCTGCTATGCTTTCACATTCATCTTTTTTAGTACCTCTGCGATTTCCACTTTCTTGGCTCTGCTTCTCTCTCCCTCAAGTGCCGTTGGAGAGCTTCACTGACGACGGGCGGGCCAAAGTTTCGCAGCGCCTGCTGGGGTGGTGGTCTCACCGCGGAGCTGCTTTCAGATGGTTTATGTAACTCATTTTCATCAGCCATTACACTCAAAATTAAGTTCAGAAGAGATAATTCTTATTTTGTTTCCTATTTAATGTTCCATGACCGACATTAACGTCAACAGAAAAGTTGTTATTTTTCCTCAAATGGAAGTTGAGTGAGAGAATAATGTACAAAACACGCGCGAAAATAGACGCACGCGCTACACTGTGTGCGCAGTCAAGATTTGCGCGCTAACATTGAAGAAAGGGAAAACAAGTACAGCGCACGTGCTTTTAACTTTCCGCCATTATTAATCGAGTGGATAAGTGGAAACTTGGTGCACTATGTGGTGAAATGTGGTGAAATCATGTAGTGTTTTTCTTTGTCCCGGTCACCGATTCTGTGGTTATTGTGTAGGGCTGACAATCCTTGTGGTAGTGGTAGTGGTAGTGTCACGGCCTAAATTTAGAAATTAATATTTGGGGAACCTAGCATAAGTCTTTTAAAAAAACACCTTTATAATTTGGCTGGTGTCATTTGGAGATTTTGTTCTCCAGTGTGCGTGTCCCCCATTCGCTATTTGCACGGATCCGACATGTGAGTCTACAGCCTCGACTTCATGCTTCCATTGTATTGTATTTATACATCTGTTTGGATAAAAGTGTCATTAGGCCTACATTTCCGTGACAATCCAGAGTTATTTAACGATTCTATTCACTGCTGTCCCCACAATTCGAGGCTCTACATGCAAAATGGCAGACCGTGCAGAGGGTTCGCTCGTCCTAGCGCCTTGCCTTAACCACAGGATAGACCCTGGCCGGCCGCTGGGGCCGAGCGAATGCAAGGGGCAGTGAGGAGGTTGATTTAAAAGAGGGCGCTATCAGACGAAATTTGTACACAATTCGCCGTATTGCCGTATTGGGTGGGGGGGGGGTACAGAACCTCCTGCGACACCGGCTTTAGATTCCGTCAGGTGATTTTAAGGAAAAAAAATGGTTTCTGCAGCTGCATGTTTGTAGATTCAAATTGTTGACTCCACAAAATTACGGACTATAGCTCACAGTATAGTATCACTGACTAGTTAATAACAAATTATTTTTGTATTCAATTATTTTCATTTGTGTATTATAGTCCATCCTCATATCAACGCAAACAGACAGCAGGAAAAATTCCAGTTGTCTGTACAGCCGCTTTGTTGCTACATGGAGGTAAAACAAGATCGACTGAATAATGCTGAACTTGTACAGCCTAGTGCAGAGCAGAGAACGAGGCGACTTAATTGAAAGTAAACTGATTGAAACATTGAAGATCCTAAAAGGTTTTGAAAGAACACAACCGAGCCACTTCTTCCAACTAGCAGACACGGGCATAACCTGGAGCAACCTCCAACAAATGACGTCAAAGTATTGTCATTTTGACGCACGCCGTCAACGGCAGAAGTGTAGCTAGTTTTTCAAAACCTTGAGGTCGGGGCCTATTTTTTTGATCGATAATTACAAAAAATTGGGATGTATCAAATTATCAAAATTACAATGAAGTCATAACCAAACACATTATAAACAAGTTAAAATAGCATTCCCGTTAAACAAATTTCGCTCAAGTAGCTGTGTAAAAACAAACCGTTTGAATATTTTGTTTCCATGATTGATATCTGCAGACCCTCAAAAGAAATAACTTCCAAGATGTAAAATTATGCTTTTGATTAGTGCAAACAGTACCCTGCAGATGAGCAGCGTAATTTTATTTAATTATTTTCATAGGGTTCCACTACTAGCCACAAGCCAGGCATACACATCCCAGCCAATAGTGCTGGGTTTCCTTAGCAGCCTGGTTGGGGCAAACTCACTAACTCCCAGTGTAAAAGTAATATTTGACATGAAACTATCACCCCAAATCCCACAGGCTCGTCAAAATGTATGCAGACTAGTCAAAATAAAGCTTACAAGCCCAGCTTTCAAAAGTCAGGGAAAATTATACAATGTCTCATAAGTGTTAGTGTATGGTCTCCATGGTTATTACAAGTTTTGAAAATGTGTCATAAGGTTATTTAAGTATGTCTCATCAAATTGTTCGTTTGTACAAAATTCTTGAATAACGCGTTTTAACCACAATAGAAATAATACTTGGTCACTTAAAGGCACTGAACACGTTTGGAAATTGTCAAAGACCAGTGTGCTCACTTGGTGTATCCTAACATATGCATAAAATAACAAGCCTGTGAAAATTTGGGCTCAATTGGTCATCGAAGGTGCAAGAAAATGATGAAGAAAACACACCCTTGTTGTACAAATTTGTGTGCTTTCAGATAGGAATAAAAACTTTGTGCAAGAAGTTTTTATTATTTTAGTGAGAAATTACCTCTTTCTCAAAAACTATGTTACTTCAGAGGGAGTCGTTTCCTACAGTGTTTTATACTATCAACAGCTCTCCGTTGCTTGTTACCAAGTAAGTTTTTATGCTAATATTTGTTTTGAGTCATTACCAAACGTGTACGATACCTTTAACAGTAAATCACAAAAAACCTTACATTGTCACTGTGTGTACAGACATCAACAATAAATCAAACACCAAAAACAAAACTGTAATTCAGTTGGCTAACTGTAGAATTTATTTTAACCTTCTCATCAAGTAAATTATATATTTAACATTGAAAGGTCAGGAATCCAGGGAATTTCTTTTTTGTTTGTATGATGCTGCCCGCTAATTAACTTCAAGTCGCAGAGTAAAGTGAGCAAGGGCACTGTTTATCCTTCCCAGCTTGCTGCCCACGTCTAGCAAGTAATCTTCCAATTCACTTTGTCTGATCGACTGTGTTTATGAAGACCGTTTCTTTTCTGAGAGTGTGAGTGATTTAGAAGACCAGCTTGTGGGGGTATTGTTTGTTGTTGAGATAGAAGGGCATCTGGAGGTATCCCTTAAGATGATCCACCTTCTTGATGATCGGGACCAACTGGGCATCCACCTTCTTCTGGTCTTCCTTGCGCTCTTCCGAGACGATGTACTTCTGCATTGGAGAAGGGAGGAAAGATGTGGCATTTATTACACAAGTTTTCCCCAAACCACAGTAAAATAAGATGCTTCTGTATAGCAAGTGCAACTAGTTCCCGACCCTGTTTACAAACAGACTCCTCAAACCTTACACTACTACTGAAAAAGAATCTTAAACGATCATCCCAACAAAAGGGTATTTAAAGTTAATAGCATTGCATTTAAATGTTTAGTTTCGACTCATCACACTACAGCTATCTAATATCATTCTGTAGCAGATCAACTGTGGCTAAATTGACACGATATTCTCCTGGGAGAGTTTAAGATATTTGGGTTTTCCCCGATACTTGACCCTTAACCCATACCTGCCAACTTTGAGAAATGAAAAAGAGGAATCAAGCAAAATCAAGCAAAATCATGTGATTCTTACAAAAAGTATACACCCTGAATGTGCACCCTAAAAAAAATATTTAAAAAAGCGAGAAAAATTGTGTCCGGATTTTGGGCCACCATTACGAACGTTAAAAGGCTTTAAAAAATAAACTGCAGCGTAGACAAAACATTCACAGAAACATAGGCCATAATTCTTACATTGTAACAATGTGTTGTGCATCCTCATTTTCAAGATATTTTTGTAGCATTCCTTAGAGTAATTCCACAAGCGCGATGCGTCCTCGTCGGACCCATGGTCAGACTGCCCATATTATTTACTTGTCGCAAAAGAACACACACACACACACACACAATCACATGTTTGTAAATCCCGCTCACCGAGGACTTCTCTTTGTTCTCCCATTGTTTGGACATAGTTTTATTTAGCGATGTCCCCATTGGGTTTGTACACGAAAACGAAGCGAGGACGACCTCGCTCTGTCAAACACCCGGATCCCTTTTGTTAAAGTCCTCGGTTTGAATGGATTGACACGCTCACACACACACATCCACGTGTGTAAACACCGGCAATTGTGGACCCTCCTTTGTCCAACTCTTTGTGATAGCAACCGTGGACCACAATGATTTCCTTTGTGATAGCAACCGTGGACCTATTATCCCTTTTGTTATAGGTCCACGGTTTGAATGTGGATACCTACCCACACACACACACATCCTTACGGATCCGGTTTGTGGGGTACTGCCATTGTTGTTCTATTATTCCCTTTTCTGAAGAATTCCCTTGTGGGGCCCAATTGTTCCTATTGAAATGACCTTGTGGGGTCAATTGTTCCATTGTTGTCAGGACCCCACATATGCCCTTCCGTGTGTCCACAACGTACGTCGTGTGGGAAAACCATGTGCACCTAGTCTTTTCTCAAGGTGTTGGCTTTTTAATACAGCTTTTAGTAAAGCGCCCTCTCTTGATGCAATGGAACAATGGCACTGAAGTACATGTATAATGGCAATCGCGCTAGACGAAAAATTAACAACAACGGCTCCAATGAAAGACCAATGCGGAGCATTTTACGCATTTTTTTTACGCGACAAATATATTGCTTGGAAAACAAGACAGATAAATAATTGATACATCATACCGTTCAAAATATTCATAAATCACTGTATTAAATTAACAATGTACATGATTTTGAGAAAATGCGTAATAAAGGGTGAGTGATTCGTAATCCGTAACACAGCTCGTATTTCCGTAATGATTACGCCAAAATCGGAATGGTTGGCAGGTATGTTAACCCCAAGTGTCTTCAGCTAGAAACCCTCCCATATCATCCAAAATACTCCACTCTATGGTAACTCAACACCCTAATGTTTGGACTTGGATGAGAAATGTGTTTTGCAGTACCCTATCCTACAAAGTTAAAGTTCAAAGTTTGAGTTTAAAATGGGACTTAAAATTCAATATTCAGAAGTGTCACACCATTACAATTTCCAGACATAAACGGTGTGTCAACAATGGTGATTACAATTTGAATAATGTTTCTCTTTAAAGGACTGATTCAGTTCCTGATTTAGGTGTTGATATTTCCTCGGATTTTGTTTGGAATTCTCATATAAAATCACACTACTGGTAAATGCAATAAGAAGATGGGTTTGATCAAACGTACAATTGGTAATGATGCTCCCTGCGTATTTTCCAAAACTCTTTATTCTGCTTTAATTAGAAGCGACTTGGAACATTGTAGTTTTATAGCCGTTTTAAAAACCACAGCTCAGGCTTGAGCTCCAGCTGAGGCACTGTCTGCCTAATTGACGTCCTGTGCCTAATTGACGTCCTGTGCCTAATCGAAGTGCTGTGCCTAATTGAAGTCCTGTGCCTAACTGAAGTCCTGTGCCTAATTGACGTCCTGTGCCTAACTGAAACCCTGTGCCAAATGTGTACCTTTTCAAAATGTATTGTCTCATTATTACAAACAAATAACAATCTTTATTGTTGTTTGTTGTTGAGAACTACAAGAATTTAATGTGCAGGTATGATACTTGACTTTTAAAGAACAAAAAAGTAGGAAAATCTTATTGAGTACAACTGCAGACCAACAAATGAAATATTTCTTTGATTTTCTTTTTATAGGTTATCTAATTATAAACTTGTTTCAGGTAAAACAAAATTGAAAATCAGACTGAAATAGAAAAAATAACGTGCCTGATGATTAAGAAAGAAAAAAACTTAGAAAAAAAAGACCACCAGACACTAGAACTTTGTAATCTTTACCTCTTTCTCAGTGTCAAAGATCTCTCCTTCTTGGTTCCTGGGCTTCTTCAGCTTCTTACGGCGGAAGTACTCGTCATTGACTCTCTTGGGGATCTTAACTCCACTGATGTCTACCTTGGTGTTTGTGGCAATCACGTAGATCTGGTTGATACGACGCATGGGTACACCGTTGATCTTCAAGGGACCTGATGGATTGAGTACAAGATCATGATGGTCACTAAGTATCACGTCAATCTTGGCCAAGTTCACGCAAGGACTATTGTTGACCCTAGTTCGACTACGTTAGCCCGAACTCTTTCAAGTCGATGATAGTTGGACTACACTAGTCGACTATTTGGAACCAGCCTACTTGGCATGGTTGCATCGCTGGTTATCAATAGCCGTTTTCATAGCACAGTGCAGAGTGGACCAGTTAAAAGAAAATAATAACATACGTTGAGTCGCCGGTCGCTTTGACATGACATGACTAGAGCCGTTTGCAGTATAACTTCTGTGTGCAAGCCCTATGAATGTCACCAAACAACCATTACTTTACCATTGGTCCTTCCGCGAATTTGACCCTTGTACAAAGACCAATCCAGACATAGGCCTTGTCCGAATTGGCGGTTGTGGCTACAGCTGGATCGCCGGGTCATCATGCGTTGAAGCATAGCATGCCCTTAGCAGCACCCTGAGCAAGCTGGATCGCAGCGTCATCTGGTAATGAAGCATAGGACGCACTTAGCAACACTCTGAGCAACACTCAGAGCCACAGCTGTAGCCGCCAATTCGGATATGGCTATGCGCACTAAAGAAGGGCAGGGAATAATCTTAGCAGGGACTGTGTCTCTTGGTTGTTGGTCCCTGATGCTGGAATTCTTTACCTAAACACATCCGCATCATCAATTCACTCCAAACTTTTAAGTGTAAACTAAAAACCACACGTGTTCCCTTCCAACTTCTAAATAAATTATGCCTTCCCTGTTTTTCTCGAGACATCTTTAGACATGCAATATATCCCTAGGAAAATGCACTTGATAAACCCATTTTATTATTATTATTTTTTAATGTTAAGATCCACCTCTTCATGAATTGACCAATCACAACTGTAAATATCAAATATGGCTGCTAAAAAACACTCAAACAAAAGACCAATCATCCTTACAGGAACTTGATTAAAAAAGAACAAAAACAAACGCAGGTCAATAACATTTGATGCATGCCAATTGACCTTTACCCTTCCTACTTATTGGTAACATTTTCCAGCGAGTTGACCAATCATTTGTAACCATTCAACTGCCAGGGCACAACTGCCAGCCTGCAATATGATATCATTGTGGTGAATGCACTACACGGTACACACATGTAAATAGTTCTGTGCAGTTTTTGGTTTAAAGTTATTTTTGCAATGCATTTATAAGGCGCTTTTCAACACTGTATCAAAGCGCCTTACACTATTACTACACATTGTTCATTGGGCTTTAGGCACTCCTGAAACCATCTTAACTCCTTTGGAGTATGCAGCACCGGCAGCCAAATGGGCTCATGTTGCTAATCATTCACATCAATAATCTCTATCCTTGCAGGTACTCATTTACTCCCAGGTGATGAGCTGTGTTTATATTGAACTGTCTTGCCAAAAAAAAAAAGCGTCAAGACCGGGATTCGAACCCACACTCTGACGACTCAGCCATCAGACCGCTCGGCCACGACACGCTACAGTTACACTACCATACACAACCCTCGCAGCTTGAATGGTTTCAAATTGTTGGTCAACTAGCTGAAAATGTTCAACAATAAACTCCACAAAATAAATTTTGTAAAACTAAAACCGTCTCTCAATAGGTTGAAACTTTGGTGTATGGCATCTTAAGACGCAATTATTTAATCCTGATAAAGCTAATATGAAAGGCCCATATCAAGCCAGGGCTCAAAATTTACACAAGACCACAGGGTAAGCTTGGGCGATACCACGATATTATCGAATATCGCGATACTAGTTCTGAAACGATTACGATATCGGGTAGATTTTTTTTATCGTGACATCGGTAAATCGTGGTATTGATTAAGTATCGCAATGCATTTCCTAACCGAGACAATCTTGCAACAATAAATCTCCTAGTCGAGACGATCTTGCAACAATAAATCTCCGAGTGGAGAAGATCTTTCAACAACAAAGAGCTGCAAGTCACAGACCGCAACCGCAAGATTCCCCAATAGATCCGACCCAACCGCCGGGTTTCTTCGAAAAAACCAACATCAAAGCCTCAGTGATCAGGCGGTCTCACACAGACTACCTATGAAAAACTATGACATCGTTCCGGGTGTTATCACGTGTTGCATACATGCGAGTAGCGTGATCTAATTAGTTATGCACACATATAGAACAGTCTGTCATGTGCAGTAGTTAACACATTCAATGTGTGTAAGTAATAGGCTCAGGTTTAGAGTAAAACCCGAAGAATAGGTCATTGGAGCAAAGTAAAATGTAGACGGCCGTTTCTACAACTTGCTTCGTGAGATTTGTAGAAGAATGACGTCATCAAAAATTAATCACGATATTATCGAATATCGCGATATATTCTTGACAATACATCGTGGATGAAAAACAGCGATATTGCCCAAGCTTACCACAGGGCCAGTGATTTTAGCAGAGGGCCAGTGATTTAAGCAGTGGGCCAGTAAACTTATGACCAGAAATGTCCAGTGGGCCTGTGTTTTTGAACAATAATACTTCACTCTGTATCTTTTTCTTTTTTTTACACATTTTCAATGTCGACTTTTAGTCTGACAAATATCTTTCAATTGATTATTGAAGTAATATACCCATTTAGACAATGTGATAAAACTTCTCTCCATGCTTGTTAAAACAAAAACAGTTAAATAATGTTTGGAACTACATGTGTAGACAGTTCTGTTTTCATTTATATTCTTGTCTTGTAACAAATTTTCTGGTCCAGTAAAAAGTTTGAGCTTACAAGCCCTGTAGATTGTAGATTTCCCCCCTAAATTTGAGCCCTGCAGGCTCTGTTGCTTTTGATTTACAGGGTAGAACCAGGCAAAAATAAGGGGATGAATTTAACAGGGATTCGGGAGGTCGGGAAATATTGATCTCACCATTGACCAGAAGAAGTCCGGTTCCAAGCTGCTTCATGAAGATGACCCTCCTGCCCTTGTAGGGACCACGCAGGAGGATGACGACAGTGCCTGGGGTCAGGCTGGACCTGAGCTTGCGCTTGTGTTCACTGAAGGGCTTCTTGCGATTGTTCAGTCTCCTGGGGAGGTCCTCAGTTGGGTAGTAGCGGGGCTGCGGATAAACAGAAACAATGATTATATGTAACATGAAAGCTTAACAATCCTGGGAAAAAAGAAAGATTTGTTTTTATATATGTGACATGAAAGCTTTTACAATCCTGGAAAAAAAGAAAGAAAAATTGTGATGTGCCCTGCCTCAACCACGTGGTCATCACGGTTAGGGCAGGGCACCCGTGGATACTGCCGAGAGTGGGATCGCCAAATTGAGTTTTGCTTTGGTGATATACAAGGATAAGCTGGGGCGCTAGTACAACCGATGATGTCAAAACTTTGAAAAGGAGTACAGCGCCCCAGTTACTGGGTCTAGGTACCCTACACCAGAGTACATATTCTCAATTTAGATTAGAAACGATTGAACAGAAGTAACAAGTTTCATTTAACCGTTTAGGAAATGTAGAATGCACAACCCGAGACTTTTTCTACCGGTTTTAAACTAAACTGAGAATCAGAACTATGGCGTAGGGTCATCACGATCATCGGTGCCGGCTCTCTATTTTCTGTGGTGTATTTTGAGCTGACTTGTAGAGGAGGAGCAGATGTCAACACACTTTCAAGGATTTTAAATAAAACACTATACCCTGTCTTGATTGTCACAAAACCAGTGTTGTGGCACATCCCTTGCGTGTAGGCCTTGGCAACTGGTGTCAAAGTCGCCACTATTGACTGTTATGTCTCGACTACCGTTTTTCAACTAACCGGTTTAACCGCGCCGCCACGGCTACTGAACAAAAAGTTGTGACGAGTGTTGTAGTCGTTGGAGCGCGATTAGTCGAGTAGTAAATTTCACTAGTCGCCCAGGCCTACTTGAGTGCTGGTGCAGTGTTTTCGAGGCAATTGTTTCGAGGGTGGGGGCGGTACAAAGCAAATGTATAACAAACTCTAGGGGATTGAAAATAATGTAATACAAATTACAAACAACAAGGATGTCAATCAATCTGCCTGGATAGTTTCTGGGGCTACTATTTTAAAGAAAATCAAAAGTAACACTATGGTATTGTGTGGGAGTGTGCTCACCATGGTCACTCAGAAGTATTATTATCACAGTGACCAATTGTTACAAAACAAAGCAGGGAAATAATTATCTACAGGCAAGCCCAAAGGTACGTTTTGATTAGTATTGGCTTCGTTTACACAGTTAAGAAATTTGAAAAAAGATTTCACCCTTTTTCGGTTAAAAGGTCCCAACCCTACTGAGCATACACATAGCATAGCCTCTTTTCTTAACCAGTCTCTTTAAAGGTATCGTACACGTTTGGTAATGACTCGAAACAAATATTAGCATAAAAACTTACTTGGTAACAAGCAACGGAGAGCTGTTGATAGTATAAAACATTGTAGGAAACGACTCCCTCTGAAGCAACGTAGTTTTTGAGAAAGAGGTAATTTCTCACTAAAATAATAAAAACTTCTTGCAAGAAGTTTTTATTCCTATCTGAAAGCACACAAATTTGTACAACAAGGGTGTTTTTTCTTTCTTCATTTTCTTGCAACTTCGATGACCAATTGAGCCCAAATTTTCACAGGCTTGTTATTTTATGCATATGTTGGGATACACCAAGTGAGAACACTGGTCTTTGACAATTTCCAAACATGTTCCAGGGTTCTGAACATGGTGGTCGGTGCTGGAAAACCCACCCGGCACTGGTGATTCCCCGACCACAACTGGCGGATTTTTCCCTTTTTCCGACCACCACGCATTTCCCCCTTTTTTTGCCCACTTCCTCCAAAACATTTTGAACATGTAAAAATAAATTATTTACCAGTAAAAATTTCATCCAAAGTTTCGAGTAGCCTACTTCTTTGGTTTGAGTCTATTTTAATGATCCAGGATCGAGCATCTGTCCCGCCTGTTTGATGCACATTATATCCAACGATCCAACGGAAACCTGCATTGATTTTACAATGGTTCCCAGTCACTCTGACTGTAGCTTTACGCTTGGAATATAACACGATACCAGTTTCATTGTGTACGTGTTGCGTATCCTATTCCACGGCATTGAATACAACGTAAAATTAACTACAGAGTAAGCACCATGCTATAGATGCAGTCAATTGTTTTCCCATGGCGGTAAAGGCGTGCGCACACTATGCAGGCCTACATTCAAGGCACAGCTGCAGGGCGCACATATGTATACGACCGAAAGGAAATTGACTTGACCGTACTAGGAAAAAACTTTTTTCCAGCACTAAAGAAATCCTGGGCAGAACCCTGGTGTTCAGTGCCTTTAAGGATGGATCTTTTTCAACCTACCAGTCTGCGAACTCGGACAAGACGCTTTCCACCGTTCTTCTCTCCACCGATCTCCTTCTCCACCATTGCTGCTGGCCTCTTCCTCTCTTTCTTGACGACCACCTTCAAGGGAAGGAAGAGCAAACAAAGATTCAATCTACTATCGACTCAATACATCTTATGTGTTGAACTTTTAACTTTGTCAAATTAAATCACAAGTCTGAATTCAGATAAAAGTTTGAAAATTCTTATCCCTGGAAAATGCGAGATAGCTTTTTTTTCAATAACAATGAGTAAAGCACATCGTTGTCAATAACGAAAGCACATTGTAAAACGAAGGCACAAAAGCTTACATGTTTCTTCTTGTAGCGAGCAGCTCTTTCGTACATCTGTGAGCGGCTGTAGCGGGCAACCCCACCCGGCAACCATTTCTGCCGAGAAGAGTGGCCTCTCCTCTTCTTGACTACTTTATCGTCCCCCATGCTAAATACAAAGAGAACAAAATAAAACAAATTGAATGGAAATGCACAACTTCAGTGTCAGGCATAAACACTTTAATTAGAATTGGCTTCCTTCAAAGTTATGATCCATGACCACAACTTCTACCTCGTTACTCAGCAGAGTTCATAAGTCAGGATATAAATGCCAAGGAACAATTATTTACAGTCAACGGTCTTTCTCCAGGACACGAGTGCTCAGAACCGAGATTGGAACCTACATTGTGATGACCCAGGCACCAAATCTTGAATTCGGTGCGCTAGACCGCTCGTCCACGACATGCTACACAGTGATTTCAAATTCAATGCGATCAGAGAAAATGCAACGAGGCAACACCGTACTAAATGGCATAATGCTAGACCCAGTAACTGGGGCGCTGTACTCCTTTTTCGAAATTTTGACATCATCGGTCGTACGTCTACAGTTGTACTAGCGCCCCAGCTTACGGTTGATTTTGCACAAGGGATCTTCATCCAACTCTTGGTTGGATTTCAGACGGGTGCTCTGCTTCAACCGTAACGACTGACGCGGTTTGAGGTAAAGTCTTGCCTCAACCATGATAACAGCGCCGTTGAGGCAGGACACCTGTCCAACTTTAGACAGGTGTCCTGCCTCAACCGCCCTGTTGTCACGGTTGAGGCAAGGCACCCGTCTAAATTGAAGATCCCTCGGGCAAAATACTTCGACACGCTGAGGCGCTACCGCTAGTACGACCGATGTCAACATTTCGAAAAAGGAGTACAGTGCCCCAGTTACTGGGTCAATGCAATGAAATAATGTGCCTATATTAGGCACAACACACACAACACATGAACCCGAGTGTTGTACTGCAGTCTACCAAACCATGATCTACACAAGCTACGCTACAAAAGTACAATACATCATACATGCAGTCCACTCTCACTCAGGCCAGTCTGCAAACACGACAAAAGCACACATGACAAACAAACATTGACAAAAAAAGACATAACCAGGTTTATTCATAATTTAGATTAGAATCTTGGAATCTCATAAACAATCACAAACGCATGAGAAAATGTTGTCAAGTTTGAATACGGGTCAATTAGTTTTTACATGTTTTTTCAGTGCATGCTGCACTGCCACAACACAGTCCTGCCCATCACACACTGCATTAATAGCAATACATTCATTACGTTAGGGCCTACACTATCCAGCTTGTACGTAGTGTACCGTCAATTCAAATCAACTTTTTGCATTTTTCTGTTGCATTTTACTCAAAAATTAAAGTATAAAAATAAATTCCAGTTCGTTTCTCAAAACGTTTGACAGTTATCTGTCGAGGAAAATAGAGGATTACGCTTGATTTTCTGTGATAGAAATAGGATGGTTATAGTCTTCATGCTCACATTATTCCCGTAGGATGAAAAGAGGCCAGCTAGTGTCCGTGTGTATAATACTTTGAGGGGACCAGTGAGTAGTATAAACACAATTTGATAGTGAGTACCAGCGAAAGCCAGATCAAGAATGTCTGGTCCCCATTTTATCCTTAAATTGGACGTGTTTATGTGTGAACAGTTTTCGTCAAATGGGGAGTAAGGTGTACCGACTTAATAATAAAGTTAGTACAAAAACATGGACAGTTTCTAGACAGACAGTGTAACAAAACAGTACTTATTTTGTTGATTTTTTCTTCTCGTCATGTCGAATGAAAGCAAAGCTAAATACAGAGCACTGAAAAGGAAGCTTCGATTTCTAATATATGTAAGTTAATTTGCTTCTTGGGCGCGCGTGTTTGGGTACATTTAAAAAGAAAGTGTATTATTTATTTAATTTTTTATTAAATTTAATTAATGATTTTTAGTATTTTTTAATTAACATAAGTTAATGCTGTTTTTGACATGTTGGAAGAATACATTTTGGAATGCTAGATTTTCACTAAACGCTGCATGCAGTGTGCCTATGGAAGGGTCATCAAGGGGCTCAAATAATAATCAAGTTGATAAACAATAGAAAATGTAGACTACAAAAATAGTGAAGTGGTAACATTTTTCAGCAAAGTGACCGAAGTTTGAAACCATTCAACTGCACGGTATAATGACAAATGTTGTTGCAATAATCATGTTCATAACCCTCCTCCTGAGGGTCATAGACCGGAGAGTTACGACAAACCACAGAATTTTATTTCAAATTTTAATTAATCTACGTCATTTTTTATTATTTAGACTTTGAACATGATAAATTCAAACTCATGGGTTCTGCTATCATTATCAGGCAAAATAGTTCGTTGTTGAAATCAAATTGGAAGCAGAATAAATGTTAGTGCTGCAGAGCTACACTTCACAGTCCTTAAACTATCATTCCGCTTCCAATAAATAATATTAACAACAGTTTTATTATTATTTCTTTTACTTTTTCATAAAAACGAAGGTCTCAGTCCTTTTGGTTCTCATAATTTTTATTTCAATTTGTTTAATCGGTAGGAGCAAGAATGTTTTCAAGAGGAGCTAAGACGTGCTCAGCGCAAGTTACTGAAGATTTCCCGAGACAAGAGTTTCCTTCTGGACAGACTCTTGCAGTATGAGAGGGTGGAAGGATCCAGCTCAGCCTCGGAGTCTACTGCATCTTCTGATAGTGAGAAAGAAACCAAAAAGGTTTGTATCTGAGATGAAAAATTTCAGACTTCTATCTGAATTCAGACTTTTTAAGTCGGCCTGATGAAGAAAATCAGCCGTTAGTTTTGTCCACATAAAGAAATCCTGATCTTTGATCTACTTCTCTAGTGCTGAGGACACTGTTCCTAAAAGCTCTGTGAAATCTAAACCCTAGGGGTTACCAAAAGGTGGAAATGCCATCATTTCAACATACCTCCTAAAATTTGGATCCTAGTTTCAGAGTTTTTTTGTCAGCAATGACTCTCACACTTAAATCAAACTCAACCCTCCTACTGTTAGACCATTTTGATTCAATATCATCCACTAAGGTTTGAATGAGAGATAAACTATGCCAACGAACCTCCATGCCAGCCTGCAATATGATAACATGTGGTGAATGTATCAACACAGTACACGGTTAACCCTATTACTGTTTGACCATTCAGTATCGTGCACTGGTTTTGAATGATAGATAAACTATGCCAGCTTGCTATACGATACATGTATCATGTAGTGAATGCACCTACATAGTACAATGTCAACCCTCCTACTGTCTGACCATTCAATAGCATCCACTGTGTTTTTGAATGATAGATAAACTATGCCAGTTCCTTGCACAGCCACCATACACAACCGCTGGTTTCAAATTGTTGGTCAACTCACTGGAAAATGGTACCAAGAGTAGGAGGGTTAAACTGTTCTTTCAATTTTTTTAGGTCGGCAAAAAGAAACTTAGAAGAATACCTGGATATGGTGGTTGTAGCAACACACCATAATTTTAGCAAAATTTTCTCCAAACTTTACCCAAAATTATTTTTTTTCATTTCAATCATTTAATTGAAGGACTAAAACACAAATTAAGTGCCTGCTGTGTACAAAGTATTTGTACTGATGAGAATTTTTTAAGTTTCCAGGGATGATATTTTTTATTTTGTGTTAAAGGCATCGTACACGTTTGGTAATGACTCTGATAATTATTGGTAATAAAAACTTATTGTTATAAGAAGTACAGCAGCCTCGGATAGTATAATGCATTTTGAGAAACTTTGTATCCCCCAAAACATTTGAATCTGAGAAGCGTGTGTATTCCAATGCAGATTATTCTTCCTGCATGGACATAACTGCTCCAGATTTTTGGCAATATCTCAAAAACGCTACCACCTTTTGAAATGAAATTTTCACAGGTTAGTTTTATGTTATATATCTACAATTATATAGGGTTGAAACAAACAATAGGCTCCATTTACCAAACGTGTATGATGCCTTTAAAATATATTTATGGTAAAGTCATGATAAAGACAGCATTTGTATCTTGATTTTTCAGAGTTCAGATGCCAAGAAGCAGAAGAAGAAAGCGAAACCCATCAAAGTCAAAGCCAAGAAAAGGAAACAACGGCAGTTAAAATCACTCCTAGGTGGAGAGAAGAAACCACTCCCCGGCAATCTGAACAACAGCTCATCTCAGCAGCAGCTTTCAAATGTAATTTATGCAGATTTTTCCTGGTTTCAAGATTTTCTTGAATTCTCCTTGAGCCTTTAACTTTTCTTAAAAGAAGTAAAGCAGTTGTGAAGGTAGTTCCTTCTGCTCTACCAGCCAGGCTCCTAGTGGATGATACCCATGCCTACATCCTTACGTACTGTGAAGGGGGTTACCCTGTTTCAGCCCCAGGAGTATGCGGCAACGTGCCTCTGGTGGCAGTTGATTTGGGCCGATAGCCCAAATCAGTTAAGTGTAGCCCTCACCCAAAGGAGAAAGAAATAGTCTACATTGTGTACCAACCTGAGGTTTTGTATTTCTGGTGTGCCTAGAGTCTGTAAACCTCCTGAATTGTAACATCTGGGAGGTTCCAGATCTAGAAGCCATTTTCCAGGAATTTTCACATTTGTTAATTCTCATCCCTGTTCATGTTTTTTTTCTTTTGGAAGAAAGTAAAAATTTTGACTAAGGAAATTTGAACAGTTTCTTTGAAGTATTTTATATCAAATCTGAAGATTCTTTGAAATTTTTGAAATGCTTCTTCAAAAATGTTAAGTGAGTGGAAAACTTACAAGGGATTTCACTTCTGTTTGACCGCTATCTTTGAAATTGTCTTGTTAACCCTTTGGAGACCATTCATTTCTGTATAATCGTCACCATAGTCCAAGACATGGTTTTGTTGTTGATTTTTGAAACCACTTTTTCTTGTAAAGTGTCTGAACAATTACAAATACAAACCAGAAATTTTGTTTTGTTTTAGAAACAAAGATTCTATGTTAACATGGGAAACATTGGAAAATGTCAATTCAGGTCATGACCTTTACTTTGACCTTTTTGGTCAAATGGAAGGTCAGATCTTGCAGCTGTTTGTGGCCGCTATGGGTGTTTTGGTACAAGCCATTTTGGGCGGCTATGGTCTCTAAAGAGTTAAACTAATTTTAAGCAAAATTGGTAGGGTCAAAACGTGAGGCCATTAACCACATGTTGCATTTTGCAACAGTTTGCAACAGCTATTTTGTTTTCTTCTTTTTAATCATAATTATTTGGTTTCCCGCACTATCAGTGATTGCCTTTCTACTTCATAACAGAATATAGTTGTACAATTTTATGCATGTTATTCTCCGATGATTTGAATGATGTTGATTTTAAGTTTGTTTCTGTTTTTTTCATTAGAGTTCTAAGCTGATGGATTTAATGAAGGTTGGGTCTCCAAATTTGCAGATTCCTCAAAGTCCCCTGACAACACTAGGTATGTCATTATTATTCAAAAAGACCTTCCTGGTTTTACACTTCCAGCGTAATTGGACGGCCTATTTTAAAGGCACTGAACACGTTTGGAAATTGTCAAAGACCAGTGTTCTCACTTGTTGTATCCCAACATATGCATAAAATATCAAGCCTGTGAAAATTTGGGCTCAATTGGTCATCGAAGTTGCAAGAAAATGATGAAAGAAAAAACACCCTTGTTGTACAAATTTGTGTGCTTTCAGATCGGAATAAAAACTTCTTGCAAGAAGTTTTTATTATTTTAGTGAGAAATTACCTCTTTCTCAAAAACTATGTTACTTCAGAGGGAGTCGTTTCCTACAATGTTTTAGACTATCAACAGCTCTCCGTTGCTTGTTACCAAGTAAGTTTTTATGCTAATATTTGTTTTGAGTCATTACCAAACGTGTACGATACCTTTAAGATGATAATAATAATCAACTAAAATGTGCACTACACTGTATAAAACATAAGGACATTGACTCCCAATATGGCACAACCAAGAATATTGTGATGACGACATTTGGTGAATTTGGTTGATAGAATGTGTGATAATAATAACAGTAATAGTGGACATTTATAATGTGCCATGTCTGTCATAAATGACACTCCTGGCGCCGCGGCGAAATATCAAATTAGGTGGAGCTTGTTAAAGGAACGTTACAGAACTGGTAATTAAAATTTTCTTTATGATCACAGATTTACATAAAACTTACACGGTCTAATGATGATGATAGTAGAAAACATCCCTAGAAATATTTCTGTCTGAAATTCCATATTTGATGAGAAATAAATAAAACTAATTTCCGATTGGAGTTTATAGCTCATGAGCGTTTTATTCATGCATTGTATAACACATGCAAATGTGTAATCGGGTTTTCACTATTTTCTCGTGACCCAGATGGCCGATCGATCTCAAACTTCTACAGGTTTGTCAGTTTATGTATATGGTGGATTATATAAAGTGCTTACACTGCCAGTTAGCAAATGCCAATTCTGTAATGTTCCTTTAAGAATAATTTGATGAGACCATAATACAATACCTTGTAAGGTAAACAAGGTGAGGTGGCGCATATTGCTGCCAGACCAGCCAGAAACACCGGGGCAAACCCCTTCTCTTCCACGACAAGTGTACTGTTTTTTTTGGTATGTGCATTACACAACAAACAGGACCATTGGCTTTACGTCCCATCCGAAGGACAAAGCAATAATGGTTAAGTGTCTTGCTTAAGGACACCAGTGTCAAGACCGGGTATCGAACCCACACTCTGCTGATCAGAAACACAGAGCTTGAGTCCGGTGCTCTTAACCACTCGGCCCACGAAACTAAGGCTGATGTTTCATTTGTCTGCCATTTTAATGCCATTTCACTCTTTCCAAAAAGTGCCAGACGTTGGTGCGGGGTGTCAAATATAAACGCGTGTCATGGCCGAGCGGTTAAGTGCACCGGACTCAAGCTCTGGTGTTTCTGATCAGCAGAGTGTGGGTTCGAGTCCAGGTCATGCACTTGTGTCCTTGAGCAAGATACTTTACCATAATTGCTTTGTCCTTCTGATGGGACATTAAGCCATTGGTCCCGTTTACTAGGATTGGTAGTGCATGTAAAAGAACCCAGAACACTTATTGTGGAAGAATAGGGGTTCCCAGTGTTTTAGGTTCACAAAGCAAGCACCCTTGCTCAGGCTTGCGAGCTACAGTGATTATTTCACTTATGAGGCATACTTGGTTTCATTACTAGAAATATATAACAATAATAATAATAAAAACAGGCATGATATTTTGTAAAAAAGTAGGAGCATTTTATCGAGTACAAAGCCTGACCTACGTGTGCACATAGTGTAGGCTGTTACAGACTATTCAGGCTAAAAAATCACATCTTTTTCTTGATTTTTCCAAAGGCAAAACAAATCAGAAATCAGAGTAAAGTAGAAAACAGTTTCTAGCAATGATGGTTTTTTGGTTTAATCTCCTGTGTAGGTCTACCGGTGCAATCGGGCAACTCTTTATTCCCAGGAGTGAGTCTACCAGGATTCTCACCCCAGACCCTGAATCCCCAGCAGCAATCCTCCAAGCTATCTAGTCTCCTAGCGGCAGAGTCCAGCGCCATGGGAGCCCTCATGAGGGCAGGCTTAGCTGCGGCTGCCGCGGGGGAGAAGGCGGAGAAACAGAGCAAGAAAAGACACAAGAAGTAAGTTGTTATATGGGTTTTGAGGCATTGCATGGTGAGGTATCAATGTATATTCGGTTTGCGTTAACGCTATGTGTATATCTACTTTGCTGGGTAGATTTTGTTCTTTGAGAACTCATCTTGCTATTTATTCTACTACCGCGGAGTAGATTTCGGAATTCGGGAGACTACCAAGCTCTGAAAAGAACTGTCCTGCTTGTTAACTACTACCTGGGCGGAAGGTAGGAAATCTGGCGGGACTACTACTTTCGCTTAGTGGATCAAGGGGACTTCTCGTTATCAACTTCACTGCCGCGGAGTGAGTTCTTAATTGGTCTCAACGTTTCGACTAGCTTGCTCTAGTCATTGTCCGGAGACTGAAGAGTGTGAGACATGTTAGTCTCTTTAGTAAGTTCTTGGCAGTTACGGAGGAAAAGTAGTGGAATGTTTTAACAAGAATTATAATTTCTTTCCGAACATCTGTCCAACGTAACAATTCAAAATGGGGAAAAAAAATCCAAGCCTTATTTTCTTTGTTATCTGAATCTGTGCCCAATTTCATGGCACTGCGTACCACGGAATTCTGCGCTTACAGCGCCCTGTAAAGCACATAATTCTTTGGGCCATAAGCGCAGAGTTCCACGGTAAGCAGAGCTATGAAATTGGTCCCTCGTTTTAACTTAAGAAAGTTAAAAAACTTATGAGTGGGAAACAGCAATTGAAATAGTCTGTAGAACTAAAAAGTGTACATGTAGTTACTCCTTTTTAAGGTATGCAGGATTGGAAAGGATACAAAACATAATTGTTTAATTTTAGTCTGAAAGCTTACTGATCATGAAGTTCATACAAGAACCATTTTTTGCTGTGAAATATTTCCATCTGAAATGAAGCCATATTCAAAAAAATTACCTGAAAACCTAAAAAAATGCAATAGCTGTTTTTGGTTGTTACAACCTAAATTAAGGACAATTTGTTTACATGCTGAAAATTGTGCATGGTTTTCCACTATTTTCTCCTGACTCTTACAACGGATTAAGCCCAAATTTTCACAAGTTTGTTATTTCATGTTTACGGTTGATCACACAAAACATGAACACTGTCTGCGTCTCATTTTTTTCAGCTCTACCAATCCTGTATAATACCTTTAAATAAAATTACAAATGCTGCATGATTTCTACTCAAAAAAATGAAACATTTGTCAATTTAATTTGAACAGAGAGGCCGACAAGCTGCCTTCACAATTCCACCCGTCGATGTACCCTTCCCCTAGCACTCCATCCTCCTCCTCTTCAAGTCAAATACCTCATATTAAACCATCTACATCGGCTGAAAAATCATCCTCGCCAACTACCACGACAACAGACGTGAACCTCATGGGCGTGGCCAAACCGACCTCAGCGAAGGCACCTCATGGGAGTCACCGGCAGCGGACGGCAGAGGAGGAAGAAGGGGAGGAGCTTGTCATTGACATTCCAAATGATTGACAGGTTACTGTCACCCAAACTAGCCCGTTGGGGATAAAACACCATGATCGAGAGTCATTGTTCCCCGAACAGGGAAATACTTGGTTAACAACTTTACCTTCATCCATTTTAGGGCTCACAGGGTATATTTCACCTATATATCCCAATCGGGGTACATGATAACCCTCTTCACCCCATGAGGATATAGGTTACAAAATCTGAAGTGATAAGGCTCATAGGGTCACCTATATATCCCAATCGGGGTACATGATTACCCTTTTCACCCCATGAGGATATAGGTTACAAAATCTGAAGTGATAAGGCTCATATGGTTACCTATATATCCCAATCGGGGTACATGATTACCCTCTTCACCCAATGAGGATATAGGTTACAAAATCTGAAGTGATAAGGCTCATAGGGTCACCTATATATCCCAATCGGGGTACATGATTACCTTCTCCTCCATGAGGATATAAGTGGTTCCCAATGAGGAAGTACTTGAGTTACTAAATCTGAAATGATAAGGCTCATAGAGTCACCTATTTATCCCAAACGGGGTACATGATTACCCTCTTCACCCAATGAGGATATAGGTTACAAAATATGAAGTGATAAGGCTCAGAGGGTCACCTATTTATCCCAATGGGGTAGACTTCTACCCCAATTGGAATCCTTTCCACTAGGAGGTTGAGAATGGTAATGGTCCCAAATGAAGAAATGCTTGTCACAACAATTATTAGCATTCTGCATGTATGCTACGCTTTGTTGGGCACCCTGAATACCGTTTCGATATTCAACAGCAAAAAATGTGTTCAAATGCATTTGTATTGGTTGATTGATTTAATTCAACACTCTTTATAACACTGTAGTTTTCTGTGGGAATAACGAAGATAAGAGTTACTTTCAAGCAAAAGCTGGCGTTGAATAAATATCTAGTAGGGTTTAACACTTTGCACTGTGGGAGAACAATATTGAATGAAACGTTTGCAGTGACACCATTTGATAAAATCTCTCTCATGGGTTGTGTGGCGGTTCTGAAAAGAACATGCCCCAAATTCAAAGAGCAGTTAAGCACAAAAAATGCTAAGCACAGAAAAAAACTGGCTTAGCAAAACAGGTGACTAGTCAAAATTCTAATGTGATGTATATTGATTGTGACTGGTTCCCTGCCAACTTTTGCTTAGCAGAAAAACTATTTTACTTAGCAGCTTGATGTAATTGGACCCAGGTGGTGGAAGTGTAACAACTTGATGGTTCAATCACTATGCTCTGACAATTTTCTGAAATAGTGCCCAACTTCATTAAGCTGTTAAGTAGAAAATAATGCTAAGCAAAGTTTTCTGCTAAGCAAAAATTTGCAGGGAACCAGTCACAAACAGTATACATTACATGGTATTCTGGCTGGTAACCTGTTTGTGTAAAGCATAATTTGCCAAGTTGTTACACCATCGGTTCTTATTCAGAACCGCCACAGCTCAAAAGAGAGGTTTTATTGCATGGTGTCACAGCAAGCATTAGTTTTCAAGATTGATTATTTAGTTTTAGATTAGTTTTCTTACATTGGTTTGAATGGAAGAATATGATGGCAATTTGATTAAAGAGGGGCTCCAAGGTCAAATCCAGTTTAGGGATCCACTCATTTTCCAATAGATAGAGTCCTTATGAAAATGGGGAAAAAATTACAAGTCTCTAACCTCACGTTAAAAAGGTGTAACATGCCACTGTGTTTGATAACACTTCAAGTGTATTTTTTGTCAAAATCCAAAAACTTTCGTTAGTCACATTTCAAATATAATTCTGTACATTTTTGTACAGAGAAGTTTTAATTCATCCCTGAAATTAGTCCATCGCAGGAATTCCTCTTTGGAATGTACAGACCCATTTGTTTTTTCTGTCTGATGACGTTGTGTTTCAAATTTCGCTCTGAAAGAGTATCAAATAAAATGACATTTTACGCCATTTTAATGTGAGGTTAGAGACTTGTACTTTTTTCACCAATTTCATGAGGACTCTATCTCTTGGTAAATGAGTGCATCACAAAATTGAATTTTACCTTGGAGCCCTTTAAGGTAACGAGTCTTTCTGATCAAATATAACGCAACATTGTCATGTCAGTGCAACAAGCTCGTGTGATAATTGACAACCTTATAAACACAATGTTTCAAAGTACAACAAAGTTGCATCTTTATTAAAACTCCCAGATATAGACCATGTAACCTTGTTTACAAAAAGAGTGACCTTGTACATTCCAAGGCATTTCCTGGCAGGCGAGACGTGGTCATAGGGGAAATTTGGTACCATAAGTTTCACATAACTTCAAGAGTTTTGAGATGCCCCCGCTTTCTTCATATAAAAGTTGATACAAAATTGCACTTAGAAATCTCCATTAGCCTTTTTGAGATATGGTGGACACTATAGGAGTGCACTGTAGGATAATTGGGTGTATACAAACACATTTACCCAATACCAAATAGTGTTAATGTAATATGTCCACCATATCTCAAAATGGCTTATGAAAATGCCAGATTTTATTTGTTCTTTCATTTGAAATCGCACCTGCAGAAAGTCCAAGCTCTGTTGCTCTTTGGTAAACATGTGATGTCACAGGTTACACGTTCTATGATCCAAAGCTTATAGAATGAAATATGACCTTTTTGATCCAAACAAATTGTGAGTTTACAAATATGCAAGATATGACCTTTTGACCAAACTGAGTTACAACCTTGTTGCACTGACCTGGCGATCTGCTCTTGAACTTGCTATTGCAATGGAAAGTCCTCTGTACTATTTTTAAAAATCAATAAAACAAACATTAATAAACCCAATGAGTTGTGGAATTAATTTCAAAGTATATTATTTAAATTTCTTTGGGAAAACTATTGACATCCGGAAGAAAACTTCTGATTGTGCTTTTCAGAAAAATAATGACAAAATTAAAACTTTTTTGTTGATTATAATACCATTAACTTATTTCAAAAATGTATAAAAATAATCTTTATATGCAAATTCTAAAAGGCACCTGTATTAAAATAAAAAATGATCTAGACAAACTCGAGGTGCTTAGCCATCTGCAATGGCATAACCAGGAAGGGGGGGGGGGCAGGGGAGTAGCAACTCCCCACCAATGAGATTGAAAACAAATGCACAAGTTAATGAATGGTTCGTTATATAGCCCCCCTTAATTATGCCTCTGCCCCTGCTTGACCCTCCCCACAATGAAACTGTCTGGTTACACCACTGGTCATCTGGTATAGACTGTTGTGCACGTGTCTCGCATATTCAAACATCAATTTACTGCAACATGTGAAGGAAACAAAATCTTGCATTTTAACAGATACCAACTTTCGAATACTGCAAAAATCTGCACAGTACATATTCTTATATCGAATGTATAATTTACACATCATTTCAAATTTACAATTTAACAATTTAATCTTCAACTGCTGGCAGTGACAAAGGGTTTTGCTTAGGGTTGTGCATCTTTGTTTAGTTTCCTAAATGGTTAAACGAAACTGGGGACTTCCGTTTCACCGTTTAGCCGTTGCTACTGATTCCAATTCAAATTGAGAAATGTAACGATGGTGCTAACTATGGTTTAACCGTTTCTACCGATTCCAATTAAAATTGAGAAATGTAACTATGGTGCTTACTATGGTTTAATCGTTTAACCGTTTCTACCGATTCCAATTCAAATTGAGAAATGTAACTATGGTGCTAACTATGGTTTAATCGTTTAACCGTTTCTACTGATTCCAATTCAAATTGAGAAATGTAACTATGTGCAGGGTACACACAATCGTTGGTGCTCGCTCTCTATTTTCTGTGTGTATTTCGAGCAGACCTGTAAAGGAGGAGCTGATGTCAACACACTCTCTAGGATTAGAAATAGAACACTATACCAGAACTGCCAACATTTCCATCTTGCAATCAGGAAGAATTTGTACAACAATCAGGGAGATATTTAGAATTACATTCACATTTAACGGAAAAAGGTTTCCATAATCAGGAAAATTTCAAATGTGTTCATCAGAACATGGAAAGATTGGTTTATTTTCAGGGAACTTGCTACAGCATCAGGGAGAGTTGGAAGCTCTGCTATACCCAGTCTTGATTGTCACAAAACAACACTATTGGGCCCAATTTCATAGAGCTGCTTAAGCAGAAAATATTGCTTAACAATATTGTCTGCTCAGCAGAAATGAGCAGGATACCAGTCACAAATTGTACATGTGAAATGGTAGTTTGGCTGATAACCTTATTTTGGTAAGCATAAGTTTGTCGTCCTTGGCTGAAATTGGGCCCTGGTGTAGTGTTTTTGGTTAAACAGTTAAACGGTTAAACGGTTAAACGGTTAAACGGTTAAACGGTTAAACGTCCCAACCCTAGTTTTGCTATCAACAAAGACGGTTCAATCATCTTGTGTAAAATATTATGACCAACAAAAACACATTGAGGCTCTAGCCTCTTATTCTGCAGGAATGGCTTTATTCTGCCCTTGTCTAACTACATTATAGTCCCTTCACTGTACTGACTGATGGTCCCGATTGCTGCATGTCGCTATACATCACATGATGTCACCTCTCCAGTAAGTGCTTTGAGATTCTTCACTCCCTTATTGGAAGTATTTGGAAGCACTACATAGTGTCTTCACTTTACTGACTGATGGTCCCGATTGTTGTGTGGTCGCTATGATGCCATGTCTCCAGTAAGTGCTTTGAGATTCTTCACTCCCTTATTGGAAGTATTTGGAAGTACGACATAGTCTCTTCACTTTACTGACTGATGGTCCCGATTGTTGTGTGGTCGCTATGATGCCATGTCTCCAGTAAGTGCTTTGAGATTCTTCACTCCCTCATTGGAAGTATTTGGAAGTACGACATAGTCTCTTCACTTTACTAACTGATGGTTCTGATTGCTGTGTGGTCGCTAAACATCACATGATGCCACCTCTCCAACAAGAGCTTTGAGATTCTTCACTCCCTTATTGGAAGTATTTGGAAGTACACTAATAGTCTCTTCACTTAACTTTCTTTGGTTTGAATTCTTCTTATAGAGACACGCTTCCCCCTTCTGTGATTGCTTGATGTGCATCATTTGCAGTCCAATCCTGCACAGGTTGCAGCAGTTGAAATATCTCCCCCAAGGTTGAAACAGTCTACAAGTGGATACGACAGAGCAATACAATATTACAATGTAATTAAAATGTTATGATATGCTCTGCATATTACTTTTATTTATTTATTCAGGGAACCCATCAGTGATTCCACTGTTCTCCTTGGGGCCCCTGAGGCATTTAAGATTACATCAAAAAAATAGTACAAAGAAACTAGATATGTACATCAAAAAATAGTTACAAACATCGAAACATTTAGTTTAAGATTGCACTGAAGATAATAATGGTAAAAATATATTTTACAAATTGATAAAAGCATAATTAATATCCAAAACAAAAAACCCTGAATTAAAGCCTGTTTTAAAATGTGAATTGTATTTGGCTAATACATGTACTTCTAACTGTAATAACATTAGTAATAATTATTATTTAGTGCTTTATCACACCAAAAGGTCGTCTGAAAGTGTCACTCTTTTCTCTACATGCAGAGCTATGTGTGGAATTTATAAGCCTTGTAGTGGTTTACAAGGTGCTGCCGCGCATTCAGCAGCCACTGCCAAAAACACGGGGCAAACTCCTTCTCTTTGCGATAAAGTGTAACTGGTTCTGTTACGTGCATTACACAACACACATGAGACCCACGGCTTTACTTCCCATCCAAAGGACAAAGCAATTACGGTTAAGTGAGTGTCTTGCTGAAGGACATAATTAAAATGTCAAGATCAGGAATCGAACCCACATTCTGCTGATCAGAAACACCAGAGCTTGAGTTCGGAGCACATGATCGCTCAGCCACGACACGCCATAATCTGTATTACTTTGTAGATTAATGAAAGTGGCCACAGGAGTAGAGGACTTGAGATTCAAGTATTAAGAAAACATTTTTTTGTTGGTCTTTTTAAAATTCAACCTATCAAGTATGACTTTGATCCTGTGACCATTTTTGGATAGGTGTGGGTCGGGTCCCCCATTTTCAGAAAAGGTGTGCATCAAACATTTTGGGATAGGTGTAACTCCCCATTTTTAAATAGGTGCATGCATCCCCATGTTTTAATAGGTGTGTTCCATCATTTTTACCTAGGTGTGTGTCCCCTTCTCACCTTACGATCAATGATCAAACTCTGCTCCTGCGTCTGATTATCAACGGCGACCAGTGTCGTCAGTTTCTCTTGTATTAACTCCAGTAATGCAGAGGGAGTGAAGGAACACGGTTCCTTTAGGGTTCTAGTCAGCTTATCAGAATACACAGTGATGAACTTAGCCAGAGTGGTCTTGTTGAATGGATTCTGTGTGAACAAATTGAGATGGATGAACATTAGTAATTGAAGAAGGGCTCCGAGGTAAAATTCAGTTTTGTGATCCACTCATTTTCCAATGGTTTGTTTGGCGTAATCTTTCCTCGCCTTCCACCTTTAGGACTCTGGTTCGAATCCCACCGGGGGCACTTGTGGATTGGGTTTACAGCTTCTACCTGATTGTGTGGGTTTTCCCTAGAATAATTCTCTGAGGTTTTCCTCTCACATCTGAAACTGAAACTTCCTTCCTTGTCTTCTCTCCATGGGGTTCTTGGCTAGTACAGTGATTAAGTTCACTTTTTGATGAGTCCTTGGCTTCACAACCAGAACTAATAAATGAAATGAAATCATGAAAATAGATAGAGTCCTTATAAAGATTACAAGTCTCCACTCTCACGCTAAAATGGTGTCCACTGTGTTTGATAACCTTCAAGTGCAATTTTTGTCCAAAAAAAAAAGTTCAATGATGTTACATTTCAAATGTATGGTCTGCAATTTTTTTTAAAGAGAATTTTGGGTCTACCGGGTTCGAATCCCACCCGAGTAATTATGCCTGTGGAATTTTGTTTCCCCACAGGACTTGTTAGAGTACACAGTGCTTTACACACATTGGTGTATGGGCAAAACACAAATAATATTCTTTATCCCTGATGCAAATTTGACATCTATTAGATGATTATCACTTTAAATGTCTCTGCCACCCCCCCAAAAATAATAAATATATAACAAAGTGTAAAATTAAAAAAAGAAATCCCAAGACAGCTACAATACCTGATTGGCAGTGTCTGTTTCTGCCTTGTTCTTATTACTGCCTCGTCCTTTGTTCAGAGACTGGATAGAGGGGGCTTTGATGAGTTTCTCAGGGGATGTCAAGGCATACCTCACCAGGGCTTGAATGTCTCTATTGATGGTCTGAAGGTATTCCAGCTGGAAGGCAAGACTTTGATGGACCCTCCATGCTTCAGCTAATTGTTTCTTATCCTTCAAAGACAGAAAAAAACACCTTAAATTAAAGGTGTTATACAGGATTGGAAGAGCTGACAAAATAATCACCTAAATGAACGATGTCCATTCAGAGCCACATTGGGAAAATAACACAACTTTAAAATACTATAATTAAAAAATGCCCCAAAAAGTCAATCAATGAAAACAAAATGCAGAAAATTAAGCACAAAGTGTAGTGAAATACTCAAAGAAAACTTACAACAAATACAAACAATTCAGTCAGTGAAACACAAATGCAAAATATTCGGTAAATAAAAGGAATACAAACTTTAAACTTGCAGCACAGTACTGAACAGGGAAACGTTTCCGCAGCATGCCTCCAACTTATTTTTTTATTTTTTTATATTTTTTTTTCCTGTTTTCCATTTGGAGATAGGTGGAAAACAGGAAAAAAATAAAATAACAAAAATACGTTGTTGGCATGCTGCGGAAACTTTTCCCTGAACAGTTTGATAAACAAGAGGAACTGAGAATTAAGCACACAGAGTCAGAGACAGCAAATTCAAAATACTAAAAATATCTGACAACAATTACACAAAATTCATTCAGTGAAGAACAAATGCAGACAATTCAGTCAATAAAAGGAAAACAAATTAAAATTGGCACAGTGCTTAATGGCTTGATAAAGCAATGAACTGAAAATAAAGTACATTTGGGAAAATAACACAACTTTAAAATACTAAAAATATCTGACAACAAATTTTAAAAATTCACTCAGTGAAAAACAAAAATTCAAAAAATAAAAGGAAAACAAAACACAGTACTTCCCAGCTTGACAGAGCAATGACCTGAAAATTAAGCACAAAAGGGTCATAGATTGCATAACCAAAAGAGGAAAATAAAGCCAGTATTTGTCCTGATTACCAACCGTATTAATGAGTGCCTTCTGTAGAATAAGCTGATAAGCATTCGTCATACGGTGCTCCTTTATAGCGCCCTCTATCTTCTCTCTGAGATAGCTATTGACGGATCTGATGGCAGTAGGGTTTTCCATGTTTCCAAGCTGGAGGGCTCCACTGCCGCGATAGTGTGCAGAGGCCTGTGTGGAGGATTGGTGCATGTATTCAATTTGCACAAATTTATATTTTTCTTCTTCTTCAAAATTGTTTTATCAAGTACATATTTTAAAGGTATAAATACAGGATTGGGATTAGGATAAAAAACATCATTGTCTGATTTCAGTCTGAAAGCTTACTAATTATATGAAGTTCATACTAGAATCATTTTTTTGTCTGTGAAATATTTCCCTCTAAATGCAGATATATTTGAGAAAACTGTATATATTGAAAAAAAAAACACCCCGAAAACATGGAACAGCTGATTTTGGTTGTTACAACAAAATTTAAGGACAATTGTTTACAAAATGAAAAATTGTGCATGGTTTTTCACTATTTTCTCCTGACTCACACAACGGATTGAGCCCAAATTTTCACAGATTTTGTTTCTTATTTTACAATGTGAAACCTACCTCATCCTGGAATAAGAAGATATACTGGTACATAGCCGATGGGTCAGTGGGACTGTAGCATTCATGTCTGCAATTCAATTCAATCTAACATTTATTTCCACTACACACAAATAGTATAATATCTTAATCACAGTGGAGGCACAACCCAAACAGCAGGGCCCAATTTTATAGAGCTGCTTAAAGGTATCGTACACGTTTGGTAATGACTCTGAAAATTAAAGGAAATAAAAACTTACTTGGTTAGAAGTACAGCAGCTTTGGATAATTAATTTTGAGAAACTTTTTCTTCGAAGTACTGCAGTTATGGAAAAAGATATCACTTTTTATCCCCCAAAATTTGAATCTGAGAAGAGTGTTCCGGCTCTAACGCTTCTGAGAGTGTGCATTCCAATGCAGATTATTCTTCCTGCGTGGACATAACCGCTCCAGATTTTCGGCAATATCTCAAAAACGCTACCACCATTTGAAATGAATTTTTATGGTATATATCTACATATATATATATATATATATGTATATATCTACAACTATAGAGGATTGAAACAAACAGTAAGTTCCAATTACCAAACGTATACAGCACCTTTAATTAAAAAAAATTATGCTGACCAGAAAAAGGTTACCAGTCAAAAAACCATGCCACATGCACCATTTCTGACTGTGTAATGTATTGAACCATTCATTTGTGCATTTTTTGGGGGATCTCTTTTTTCTTTTTTTTTGGGGGGGGGGGGCAAGGGTACTGAGGGGGGGGGGGTCCCAGCCCACCTTCCCTCCCCCCTCTGGTTACACCACTGGTAAAAAGAGTCAAGTGTACTGTGTTGATAAGGGAGACCATTCAAAAGTTTCTTACACTGGATGAGGATTGAGTTCTAGCAAAGTCAAAGAAAGATGATTGATGATCTTAGAAAGTGTTACAAAAGACTCTAAAAGTACATCAGTATGCTCACCTGTCATCTGTGTTATCAACAAACAGGTAGTGAAGAATGAAGTGCTTCTGGATACAAATGTAACGCCAACCTACAGGCTGATACAGCTGCAAATGGGAGAAATCATGAGTGTGAGTGCAATCTTCAACAGGTAGCAATAATACTTGGTTCTTATAGCGCACATATCCTAGTAGGTGATCAAGTCGTTTTACAACATCATTATCCCTGTTCATCAGGCATACTTTTAGACCATTCCTCTAACTTTCTCAACTCCCTGGGGAGCATACAACCTCAAGCTGCACAATTCAACATAAACACTGTCTCACCCATCTCAGGTTCCCATTTATACACCTGGGTTAAGAGAAGCAATTATGGTTAAGTGCTCTGCTCAAGCACATAAGTATCATGATCGGGAATCGATCCAACACTGTATGTTTTTTTTTATTTACCTCAGAACCCAGCACAGGCTGTTAGCAAAACAACAACAAACATCCAAAAACAATAGTTGTTTTGGCTTTTTGCCTGAACACCTAAAAACCAAACAAAAATAATAGTTGTTTTGGCTATTGCCTGAACACCTAAAACCAAACAAACAAAAACCAAACAAAAAACAATAGTTGTTTGGGCTGACCTCTTGCCCGAACACCTAAAAACTGAACAAACAAATATTTGTTTGGGCTCATGCCCGAACACCTAAATACTAAACAAAAACAATAGTTGTTTGTGCTATTGCCTGAACACCTTAAAAAACAAAACAAACAAAAACAAGTTGTTTGGGCTTATGTCTGAACACCTAAAAAAACAAAAATACAAAAACTTTAAGATAGTAGTGCCTGAACACCTAAAAAAACCTGCCACACTAGTGAATAAATTCAAGTATATAGACAATCATGTAACCTTTCCAGCCTACAAAAAGAGTGGCCTTGTACATTCCAAGGCACTTCCTGGCAGGCAAGATACTACACTGGTCATGTGGGAAAATTTATATTTTCTGTCATAAATTCAAGACTTATAAAAAATAACGGCTGAACAAGTTTTGAGAAGTGCCCCCTTTCGTCATATCAAAAATTGATCAAAATCAGACAGTGCAATCTCCATAAAAAGTAAGATTTATATTTTCTTCCATTGGCTGTGTACAAATCGTGCTTGGCCAGGCTCTAATGGCTCTTAAGTAAACACTGTGATGTCACAGGTCACATGGTCTACATGTTACCACTCTACTTTAACGATGCGTTAATAATTACCAAAACATTGATGCGCTTGGCAATAATTATAAGTTAAAAATGCTGTAAAGGCCTCTTTTAAAATCAGAGCTTAAAGGTAAAGTATGCCTTTGGTTTTTGGAACCTTGATTGTTTTACCTATAAAAATGTAGAAATTTACAATAAAACTAACATGTGTAAATTTCATTTGAACAGGTGGTTCGTTTTTGAGATATCGTCGAAAATCTGGAGAGGTTAATATGTCCACGAAGGAAGAATAATCCGTAATTGGATACACAATCTGAGAAATGTTTCATGCATGAAACGTTTCCCAGATTGGAATTTTGTTGAATCCTTTATCTAAAACCACATTCCTTAGAAGGGAATCGTGTCTCCACATGTTACACATTCTCAACAGCTGCAGCGCATCTTACCAAGTAAGCTTTTATTGTAATTAATTTTTGGAGTAATTACCGAAGGTAAACCCTCCGACACGACTGCGCTTCTCCACTAAAAATCAATAACAAGCCAATTAAGGTTTTCGAACCAAAAACTGTTGCTATGGTTTCAGGTGCAAACATAGTGTCCAAGCAGTAACTCTTCAGTAAGCACTGTGATTTCAATGGTTACGTCATCCATAGGTTATCACTTTACTTCAATGACGTATTAATAAAAATTCCCCTGATCGAATTTCTCCAGTAAAAGTCAATAACTAGCCAATTAAGGTGGTCACAACAAAATTTATTACTATGGTTTCAGACCAAAAAACTGTTTGGTTTCAGATGCAATTATAGTGTTCAAGCAGTAACACTGAATGTTGTACCAAGTAGGGTTGTTCTATTCTTACTACGCTAGCCCAACTTATCAGTTCTAGCCTCGAAATTCACGATTCGTGGATGCGATGTAGGTTCTTCTGAAATACTTGTCTGAAATTACAAACTAAACTCAATCAAAATCTTGTATTGAACTCAAGAGATTCCTTGATCTACCCACTGGAGCATCTACTGGATGTTCAGCAAGGTAAGACGTGCTACCATTCACTTTTCTAACAACTTTGGTTCATACTACTTAAAGGGAAAGTATACCTTTGGTTTTTGGATCCGTTAAAGGCAAAGTATACTTTTGATTTTTGAAACCGTTTGATTGTTTTAATCTGTAACAGGCTCAAAAATCAAGACTGGAAACAGCATTATGATGAATAGATGTAATGTTTTATTTCCATTTTTCCCACAGTGGAAACCACGCGCAGCCAGCGCTGTACAAAATTGTATCTTTATAACTTTGCCTCCTTACAGAATGATGTCTTGTTGTAACCAACTGAACTTAGATTATGAAAAACAGACCCACAGGAACCAGTGTACAGCAATCCTGGGCTATGACTAAGCTAATGAATAAACATGAAACAACTATCAATACAAAGGAATATCCAAATGAGACCATGGAGCTATAAAAAGGTCCTTTTTATAGCTTCATGATGAGACTAGTGCTATACTTGTGACTTTTCAAGCTCCAATAAACAAAGTGGGTGCAAAGATTAAGATTAAGATTGGCTACTCCCACAGATGCAATAAACTGTAAAATGAAATGAAAGACAAAGAAGTATTAAATATAAGAGTAAAACCATGGAGGTCTACCTCTATGCTAAAAATCACAGGGAATTAAACACATTAATCTGAGAAAACAAAACCATACAGTTTCCACCTGTCACAAATCCTATATATAAATTTAGATATAAACAATAAAACTAACCTGTGAATATTTAATTTCAAAAGGTGGTAGTATTTTTGAGATATCGCCAAAAATCTGGAGCGGTTATGATCCGTAATTGGAATACACAGGCTGAGAAACGCTTCATGCATAAAAAAGTTTCTCAGATTCAAATCCTTTTGAATACCTTACTCTTAAACCACATTAATTAAAGGGGGATTACTTCTTCAAATGTTATACATTATCAACAGCTGCAGTGCTTCTTACCAAGTAAGTTTTTGGAGTAATAACCAAAGGTATAATACCCTCCATTTAAAGAATTTTCTTGACCTGGAAAAACAAGTTTTGCAGCTGAGAAAACAATCACTGTAAATCATCATTTTCAAACACAGATGACATTACTTTTTCCCACATGCCACACAACTGTTCTTTGATTGTTTCATGTTTTTGTCGGCCAATGACTTGTAATTTTGTTCATTATTCCTCTCAGGTCGCAAACACTGTGAAAGAAAAGTTTCATGTGATATTTCATGAAGGATGGCACGCCCAATGGCATTTTTCACTGCATGGGCGACAGTCATTGTAACAACTACTACGTGTTATTATACAAGTACCACATGCCCACCAATATCTCGTGGGTACCTCCTACGTTTGGGAGTCACTCATCAATTTTACCCTGGCCCAATGCGAGATCATGTTCTTAAAGGAGCAACCTTTCGCAACATTTCATGTCGTACATATGTAATATGTGCCACATACTGTCTGCTCGATGACGAATGCAAGTCCTTTAACTTTTGCATGGACGACGAGCTCTGTCAGCTCAACTCAGCAGTGTATTCTGAAAACAAGACAGCACTGCAGAAATCTAGTGACTGCCTCTACTTTGACGAATTGTTTCATGAACAACATAACGACGGTAAGAGTTCATTTTAACCAAATTAATTACTGTCCTCTGTGTCAATATTTTTACCAAAAAAAATAATTAGGTTTGGTTGAGTTTATATCAGTTACCATTATAAGTACGACACAAAGAAGCATTCAGATGGGAAATCGATATTTTAAGAAAAAAAGGCTACAGATCGTTTTAACATGGGAACTGATTTCTAAAAAAAACAAAAAGGAAAATACTTCTTTGTCAGCATTTTTGATGAAGGCAAGTGTCTTTTTTAGTTCACTTGATGGTTTTTTACATCGGAGGCTCTAAGCTTGAGCTGGTTACACGGTTAACCGACTGTTTATCCGGTTACACATATAAGTTTTGTTGGTTCAGTTAATCATAAAATAAAGTCGATCAGAAGGATCTGCGGTTAAAGCTACTTTCCGATAGATATTTAAGACTGGAAATTGTGGTCTCACTGTTAGTGCTACTATGACGGAAATGCATGTGACTAACATGTGATTGCTGTATATTAGTGTGTATTTTGCAGGTTGTGCAGCGTGACGACTTGGCAATGCAAGTAGGAGGAGCTTAGCGCGTGCAGTGACCCGGACTGGCAGGGTGCGCGTGCGCATTGGCGCTTTGGGGCCTCATGTTTGGGCGATGTGGCAGCGGGGCTGGCGATAGAGGGCAGTTGCAGATTAGTTGTAGAGTAAGAAAGTTGCAGATTAGTTGTAGAGTAAGAAAGTTGCAGCGGGCTGGCTAAGAGCAAGTTAGTTGCTGATAGGTTTATCAAAAAGAAAGTGCTGTAATAAATTCGCGGAGCAGATAGACCGTAAGTTAAACTTGACCGCTGTGTTATATTGGATTTATCCTTGCATTTTGTGTGATAGGCTAGGAGCCTTCATACAAGTTAATTTATCCTTGTACTTTGTGTGATAGGCTAGGAGCCTACATACAAGACTCTATCCTTGCATGAGTTGTAAATATTGCTGTGTATATATTTTGCTGTGTTTGGTTGTTGAGACACGCTAGAGGAGTGTAGTTGTCGGTCACAAAAGTGTTAGCTTGTGACTGGGGAAAAGCACCTTCTAGAAGTGAGAGATATTTAGTGTATACAATTAAACGCACTCTTGGACAGCGTGAGTCGCGTCCTCGGGTGTTGAAGTTTTAAGGTTACTACAAATTCATTGCTTGTCGTTGTGACCGGTATTTAGTGTTCCGTGTACGGTAGAGACCTTTCGAGGCCACACTGTCCGTGGGTACATGAATGCAGGGTTACTAGCAAAGTAGGGTTACCTGCAAGAAGTACGGTTACATGCAAGAGATATGGTTACATGCAAGAGATACGGTTCATGCAAGAGATACGGTTACATGTAAGAAGTACGGTTACATGTAAGACAGTAAGGTTACATACCAGCAGTACGGTTACATACAAGAAGTATGGTTACATGTAAGAAGTACGATTACATGTAAAGGATAGGGTTACATAAAAGACATAGGGTTATGAAAGACTTATGGTTACATACTAGGGTTACTATGGTTACATGCCAGTGTTAAGGATTATACACGGCTGTGTGGGACTCGGCATTTAAAGGTGACATTTTAGTATAACAGGTTCATTGGCCCGAAGAAACAGGTTGTAAATAAAGAAACCCCTGCCCAATTTTGTACACTGTTGATTAAATTGTTGATTGATGCAATAAATGATCTTGTGTCAGTTCACCTACAGTCCACTTGTCAAGGTGTCCGTGTATTTGAGTAACTGTGTAGCAATAGGATTAGACAATCATTACGCAATCGGCGGTATATTTCCTCCAAAACGGACCTTGTCCCTTAGCCTTTAGATCACTCGATGATCTTCAAGCCTGAGGTATAATTGGGCCTAGGATCAGATTGTAATTTGCCCCTAACAAATGCAATTCCGCCACACTACTATGTTTTTGTTTTAGAGAGGTTTTTTGTTATTTATAGTCTCAGTTAATCAGAGTTATCATTCATTGTCTAATAGTGGCTCAGGCTGACTCATGAAAGCAGCATTAAAATCTTTTCCAAAATTGATTTCTAACAATTATAGATCAGAAGTTCATGCCATCGACATCATCTACTGCAAAACTGCTTTGCCAGACCAACTTTACAACAGAGGACAGTGACTTTACTGTTCTGCGAGATGCAAGCGAGCCACTGCGTCTAGAGTTCACAGCAGTTTCGTACAGTGATGACCTTAGTTTTTACATGGGTTATGCAAGTTTAGATGCTCAACCTAGATATGTCATGCATTGTAAGTTCTTCAATCTTCTTTCTAATTTTAGAAATATTTTAAGACAGAGGGCCTCATTATTAGTAAGATCGAAGTTAACAAAAGGACATCTTTATAGATTTTGTTTTTCCTTTAGTCAAGGAAGTTATAAAGTACACTTTCATTTGTAACACTGCATTGGCCGACCCCTCTCCCCGAAAACAATAACAAAAGCAAAAACACAAAAACCGTCAATGATTAGTTGTATAGTTAAAAGATACAAATGAATTACTGTCAGGACCAATACTTCATCACACCATCAGCCATGTACAAACAATCTACATAATACAAGTATTTTGTGCAATGTGAATGCACATAGTTTGTTTGTTTTTTTCTTCCGGCGAATACGGGGCATTAGAGCTGTACTGGTCAGAAATTGTTTCATTTTTACCCAGATCCTGTTTTTGTTTATTTAGAAAACAATATGCTTTCTCTACGCAGTCCACATTTTTAGCACCAATTTGTACTTTTTCCTACAAATGTGGCAGAATTTTCTTTAAAAAAAAAAAGTCTCAGGCTAGGGGGGTGGGTACTCGAGTGTCACTTAATTCAAAATTCAACATTTGTTTTTGGAAATTGAAGTTCACTTCCATCATCAAGTTATCAAAAAAACAGACAAAAGTACTGTGGCGGGACTAGCCCAATCCGTGGTTACAATAACCCCTACGAACCCACTATCCAGCGGCCGGGAACGTAAGTCCGTTTGGATGGAGATATACGGCCCTATACGCGCGGCCACATTCAACCACGCCTCCTAAACCTCTGGGATGACAAGGACATACAATAAATCACACAAGAGATTGATCTGAGTTGCCAATTAATTTATTGTAATGCACTCTTATTCTTTGACACTGTGTTGATTGATAGCCTCCCTAATTAATTATTGATAGCCTCCATTAATTGAGTTCCTGATAATCAGTTGCCTATGCCTCGCACTATGCGCTACGTGTACTGTATGGCAGTGCTGGGCGGTGCGGTAAAGCCTGGCTGTGGGGGGTTAGCCTTAGGGTATCTGGAATGCCGTACACCTCTGGCGTCCTTGCGCGTATCCTTCCTCCTCGAATCCCGCCCTCTATCGTCCTGAGTACTCCTTGAGTCTCCCTCGTAGAGGAGGCAGGTATGCGATCGCGCACTCTCCGCTACAACGGCCCTTAGTTCGTCGCTACGCCTCCAGTAGCCTCCCCGGACCCTGCGACCTGACCCCAGCCCACAACTTCACCGTCCGTCCAGCACGCCGTCAACCCCGCTGGTGCCTACCTAACGACTCCTGCTCCAGTCCTTGTTGCGTGACTGCACTGTTCTATTTACTGCAACACTAACTACCAGTACCGAACTTGAACTGCTTCAGCTGCCGCGCCTGCGGCTCTTTTATAGAGTCCGCAGCTGCTCGCGCGCCCTCTATGTCTAGTAATTTGCGCCACAGTACATTTGGTGAGAACAAGTTGAAAATATAACTTTATGTTATTATGACATGGGTTGTGAACATTCATGTCTGGATTATTTTAAATTGCTGCGATCGAAATACGCAACCAAACATTGACAATATCTCAGATGGAAGCATACCTCTTTCACCATGGGCGTATGGGGACTTTTCAGTTAAGGGGGGCAGAGGAGTTAATTTGCCTGAAATTTTACACAGATAAAAACATAAGAACACATTTTTAATAATGGGTAAAAAGTCTTGTTTGCTTTCTTTGTCCAATTTTGTTTCTTCATAGCTGTGCCTGAATTGCCTCCGCTCTTTTGCCAGAATTTGGGAGGACAGTTCCTCCTTTCACTGACATTTCATTTAGAAATTATTTATCTCATTTTATTATTGACAATCAAATTAAATTTGATTTTCTCATTGCAGTCAACCCGACACCAAAATTATTGATATACAACGACACAACTCAGTTCTTTTCCCAAGCCAGTCAACAGTGGAAAGACTTTGAGTTCATCGTGGGCGAACCTATTGTCGCAACACTTGATGCTGGGCAATTTTCCCTTACATCAGACGATGGTCTTTTTAAGGTCCCCGTACCATTTGTTAACAGCACTTGGGAAGTCTATTTTGGAAGCTTAGGGTTTGATAAAGCTGATTGGATTGTTAACCATCCCTGCAACTAGTCTACAACTAAGCATTGATAGAGATAACAGAACAAGAACAAGTTATCGGATGATGACCCTTGGAGGTCTAATTCAAGAAAGCAAACTGTGCTTCACTTCTCCTCTTGATTCTAGAAAATCCCATTAGTAATTGTATTGTGGTAGCTAGCTTCATTGAAAAATAAACTAAATAACACCAGAAATTTAGACTTTGTGGCATGTATTAGTAATGGATTGAATAGAGATTGTGGCTTTTTCTCACACTACAGCACTGACTCATTATCCTGTTTAGACTGTGCTAGATTGTATATACACCTTGGTTGAAATTTTTTTCTTCTTAATTTTTTGTCGTAACTATTTAAACAACTTTTAAAAGAGGGCGCTGTTAAATTTTATATCTTCATTATTTTTTTTAAAGAGGTCCATAAGTTCATAAAATATTTCTAACACTGGAACCATATCTAAATTCCGTTTCATTTTGAAAACAGAGCCAAAAAATAACAGCATTTGATTTTTGTTTGTAACTTCCAGTTCAAGCAGGAAGTCAAGGTCAAATTGGGGTCACATTTGTGTAACGCTGGCTCACCTATCCAAGTTTTTCCGAAGATGTAAAGATAGTAAAAATCCATTGTGTGGTTCAGGGTTTATGATTTTTTCTAAATATTAAACTGTGACTTATTGCTATTCAACACTTGACGACGTCATCATGAAGCAACACTGGAATACGCAAAAAAACCACCAAAAACCCCAAAAAACACACCCCCAAAAAATTAAAATAAATTAAAAAAAATAAAAACCCCAATAGCTGTTCGGCTGACACCCAATCACCTAAAATAAATGCAACTATTTTCAATTGACTTATTACAATACTATTATTATTATAATTATACTTATTTCATTGTTGTCCTTTCAAATTCATTAGTTTAACATAACATGCAGCTGCATGTGACATAGTCAAGTAGGCTAATAAAGTGCATAAGCAATTTCAATAATTAATTAACAATAATTATACAATATCTAATAAGCAGTAGGACAACAATTAGTTTGTGGTGAAAACGAGGCTTTCATTCATTAACCTATTGACAGTCCAAAAAAAACCCAACTAAATAAGACAAATACTAGTAGAGAGGACAGACTTGATAAACAAACACGACAACAAAGGTTAATGTAAGGTGTGTTGACAAGAAAGGCATACGAAAGACAATAAAAGCTGGATAATGTTGAAACAGTCAAAATCTATGAATATGCATCAAGTACTTGCTTTTTCAATTTGCTTGTAAAGATAGGTAGTATTGAAGTGTTAATTGAGTTACTCAGACCATTCCAAAACCTAACACCACGTTTATCTAGACTATTTTGGTATATGTTCTTTGGCGGGAAACAAACAGATTTGTTTTTGCAGTACTTTGAGTATTGTATGAATGAACGTTTCAGGTTGAAGTGAAAAATTAACTAAAGCAGCTGAGTAATGCAAATTTAAATCTGGATTTCCAATTGGACTGATTTGATAAAATACTTTATTCCAATTGAGAATTCAGTACTCACGTCAACTCAATACCAACTCAATCTAACTTTAGTAAGGGAGAAGATTAGCAAAATTGACCAAAGACACGCTTTTACACAGGTTAATATGAGCGAGACAGAAAGAACAACCACGTATCTTATATTATTTGGTTTTGCCCTTTTTTTTTCTTGCATAGCAAGGTTGTGGGTTCAAATCCCACCCATGTGATAAGCCTATGAAAAGAAAGGTATACAGTGCTTGATACACATCAGTGTAAGGACAAAAAAACAAATAATATTTGTTATTGCCAATGCAAAATTAACATCTATTAAATCTTTGCGATACCCGCTGCTAAAATATAGGATTCAAACTGCCTCTAGCCACCGGGCTAGCTCGGTGGTCTACTGGTAAGACATCTGCTCTAGCATTGCGAAGGTCCTGGGTTCAAGTTCCATCCAAGTGATATATGCCTCTGGTTTTTTTCACAGGACTCGAGAAAGCAATGGTATACAGTGCCAATACACATTGGTGTAAGGGTAAAAACCAAATAATAATCTTGATCCCCGACGCAAAATTAACTATCTATTAAAAGGTATCTTATAATTCATTAAGAGCTAGACACACCTTAAGGTAGATGTCTTGTTTTTTCCTGGCAGCATCCACCATGTGAGAGATGAAAGTAGCTTTGTCTGACTGGAAGTCTGTCTCGCTCATGAAACGACCAAACTCGTTGAAGTACACCCCAAGTATGACGTACACATTCTGGGCTGGGATGCTTGCGATGTAATCATAGACTGTGAACAAGTTACAAAATATAATTTTGAGTCAATTTTGAGAACGAGTAGAAATAAATTTGGAATCTGGAACTTTCCAGAAAGCATGCATACTTGCAAAATGCTCAAGGACAAAGGCATTTGGCCATTGACATGATAACATGCCCGGAACGTTCTGCGTGTTATGAGTTTAACAGCGGCAGACGTTATAAGACCCACTTGGAAAGCTCACAGTGTAGGGTGCACCATGCATGAACTCACAGTGTCTGGACCGGTACAGCCAGAGACAAAAGGCGCTGGAAACAAGGGTCAAAATTACTCTTTACTGGGGATTCGAGTGTAATCCCCAATTCCAGACCTTCATCCTTTTTGTCTTCCAAACCAGGACTATATGAAAGATATGCTACCATGGGCTGGGGCTCCGACTCCGGCTTGGGCTCCGGCTCTGGCTTGGATTCCATCATCTATTTTGGAGCAGTGTACATTTTGCATGGTGTTTCCAACATCAAAAGAAGCCAGGAGCCCGGACCCAAACCGAGGGATTGTTTCCCAGTGTTCTCAGAGCATGAAAGTGCGAGATTCCAGCATGCCAAGGGTGATTAATGGTTGGCTACGGCTGGCCTAGTCATGGTGAACAAAGAGAGCTTTGTTCAAATGTTCGCGAAAAAGAAAAGTAAATCCCAGGGCAAATTATGAGAATGTTTGATGTCTTCACTTTGTTTCTAGTCAGGGTTTCATTTTGACAAGGATATTACCCCCAAAGAGAAAAACAATCTGGGTTTGGGTGTCCCGGAAATGAATACCATGGGTGGTACAAATTTTTTGGGGGTGAAAACCCAAACTTGTTTAGTCTACAGTCATGGTTAAACAAAAAACGTATTTTTGGTCCGGATGTGCTGAAAATGAATACTGTGGGTGGGTGCAAGAAAAATGTTGGAAAACCCAAACCAGAGTTGTTTAGTCTTTTTGGATATTGACTATTTGGATACAAAAGGGGTGACTAGCTCCTTACCCAATTTAGCAAAGAGTTGAATGGCTTCGGCATCGGCTCCTATGGTGCCCCTGATGTAATAATGCTCATATAGATGCAGTGTGTTGAGATAGGGTACCAGACGGCCATACAATGCGCAGTTCTGCCCAAGGGCCTGACTGACAGAAACCTGAACAAAGATAGAAAGAAAACACTCCACTTGACATTGAGTAATTACAACAATCGCACACAAACAAGGAGTGGGGGGGGGGGAAAGAAAGAAAAAAGATCAAATTGAAGTTTTTCTTAATAAAATATTTGCATAAAGAATAATGTACAAATATTGGATGCGAATGCGGAACGCAATATATAGCTATTAGTACCCGCGCGTAATATTTTTGTACACGCGCGTACACACAACCCAACGCGCACAAAACAGAATTTTACAAAAGTTTTTGAAAATGTACAAAATTCGAAAATTTGCTAAACAAACAGATTATCACAGATTGTCCTACTTGTTTTGTCCTAGTTTATTTTCGCTTTTTAACAAAAGGGCATTTATGAATGGAATAAAATAGTTGGGACTCATTCTTGCACCCACCCAGGGTCGTGGCCGTGCAATAAAGGCCCTCGCCTTCGGCTCGGGCCTTTATCGCACGGCCACGACCCTGCCGGTTTTAAACGGCCGTTTAAGAACTCCTCGCCACTCTTTTATTCCCTTATTAATATTCTTTTGATTACCTGGAATTGCCCCTTTCTTGCGACGACCTCCCTGTTGGCCAGGCGCTCTGTTAGCTTCACCACCCTCATGAAGGCCCCAGGGTCTGCATCTACTGCAGCCAGAGTCTGCTGAGACAGACAGAAGGCTCCGATGCTTGGGATACCGTAAACGTTGGCGGTACGATCAACGAGTTTGGTCTGGGCTGGGCGCAGAAGCTTTGTGGCAATGGTGCCGATTGTCTCTGAGCAAAGCCGCATCCTGGGATGAGAATTCGTTGAGATTTGTTAAGAAATTTTGAGGCATGGTACACGGTTTGACCTTTATTGATGAACTTTTGAAGAGTTAGCTGTTATTACTTCATAGTAATAACCATACAAATATAAACCGGCAATGACGCCACAACATAGAACTGTAAATTCTGCTGGTGATAATGCTTTCACTAATGCAGCTCCCAGACTTCGGAGTGAACTGCCATCTCAAGTCAGATTGTTAGACACTATTCAATCATTTAGGACGCATTTAAAGACACACTTATTTTTAACTTTGTAGTTTTCTTTGGGTTTTTTACGATAAATGATCCTTTTTAAGGAATGTTCTATCCATCTGATGAGGTTTGATACTTGTCACAATGCTGTGATCTATATGAAATAGCGCTTTACAAGAAATTACTATTATTATTTTGTTATTAAGTAATAAACCACAAGGGAAACTGACTGGGTAAATTTTAAATAATTTGGGGTTGAACAAAGACAAATTTACCACAGAGCGAGATTCGATCCAACGACCTCCGGTTTAACGTGCCGGCACTCTACCAACTGAGCTATCTAGCCCTATCTTGCCGTCTCCCTATTTTATCAATATCTTTGTTGGGGGTTCTCAGTCACAAGCCGTACAACATTTAACTGCCGTATAGCCAGGGATCACACCCAAGTTTATGATACAACCTGGGAAACGGCAGCCAAGGGACCACCTTAAGGGGATGCGACTTTTTAAAAATTTACCCAGTCAGTTTCCCTTGTGGTTTATTACTTGATATTTGAAATATAAAAGTCTCTAGTAATTTTTTATTTGTTCAACCCCAAATTGTTTTTTTTTACCTGAGAGTACATTGTCGCAGGAGAGTAACAAGACGTGGGTATGGCTTTGGTGGTAGGTGATTACCAGTCAATAACTCCAGTATGTATCCATGCCACATCCAGCTTGATGTCAACCATGTACTGCACAAAAAGGAGATAAAATACAAAGATGCTCAGAGCAGTTTCTATATTCCATTTGCTGCTTAATATGTGGCATGGTGTACCCACCCCCTCCTATTGTGTCTTCATTGTGTTCTGGGAATCTCAGGAATTCTTTGGAGGATTTAAGGGGGTCATACTAAAAGAAGAAAATAGTGTGTTAAAGTATGGGAACATTTTTTTTTTTTTTGGGGGGGGGGGGCAGCTTCTGCCACTGGTATATTCCATTCAATACTGGATCCCAACTCTACCTGTATATAAAGACAATCATCTCAAACACACTTCAACCTCCAGACAATGACTAGATCAAGCTAGTCAAAACTGTTGAGGTGTGTCGTGAGCCGAGCGATCTACTGCATCGGACTCAATTTCTAATGGCTAAATCATCAGAGAGTGGGTTCGATTCCCCGTCATGACACTTGTGTCCTTGAGCAAGGCACTTAAAGGTACACATTGCCTTGGATCGGGCGAGTTGGTCTATGAAAAGTGTTTGTAACTGTTTGTTATAAAATGTATATGGGTTTTTTAAAGTAGAATACAATGATCCACACAAATATGCCTTGAAATTGCTTGGTTTTCCTTTTACTTTGCGAACTAACACGGTCCGCCATTTTGTGGAGTCAAAATTTGGCTCTAAATGGCATGCCGTGTTAGTTCACAATGTACAAGGAAAACCACGCAATTTTAAGGCATACTTGTGTGGATCATTGTATTCTACTTTTAAAAACATGTTTCTAACCATAATGCATTTTATAACAAACGGTTACAAACGCTTTTCATAAACCAACTCACCCGATCCAAGGCAACGTGTCCCTTTAACCATAATTGCTTCACTTAACCTGGGTGTATAAATGGGAACCTGAGAGGGCCGATAAAGTATTATTTGATTAACCTCTTAGCGCTAAATTGAGCAGCTTGGGGTTGTATGCTCCCCAGAGAGTTGAGAAAGTTAGAGGCATGGTCTGTGTTGTAAAGCACCTTGATCTAGCTACTAGTGTGCTATATAGGAACCAATTATTAATATAAATTGATCTCATCAGGGATAGTGAAGATCATGACGAGAACTAGTCCTCGTTATTTTTATTTCCATATACGACAGTTACGATGGTCCAACATCGCAACAGTAAATACACGGCAAAATAAGGGATGACACGTGACGCGTGTTCCACCAATCAAATGACAAGGATCTATGTGTGAGTTATTTACTATTATTGATTATGATGTGAATGCCACTCATAAAGGATATATTTACCTGCATAAGGACAGCTTCTGTGACCATTATACGGGGCCAGTTACTCAGCAGCTTCATTTCATCCATGTTGATCACTGGATAGTATGAAAATTTCATGACAAAAAAAAAGGGAAATTAATGAAAGACCCTATATGAACAAACTGAATGGATGATAACATTTTTTAAAGTGTTTTTTTAATGAAAAAAAGCTTAACATCACAAGGGCGAACAGCCACTTCAAGGTGAGGGCTACACTTAACTGATTTGGGCTGTCGAATGTCCACTCAAATCAGCTGTCACCAGGGGCACATTGCCACCTAAAAGGGAGAACATTAATTTGAAGAAAAAAAATGAAGACTTACAAGTGACTTGATGCTGAATTTATTTGGGACGGTAGAATCAGGTAGCAGCATCTGTATGAGGAGTTTACTGAGGATGGAGTGCGCAACGATGAGCTCTGAGGATCTTGAATGCAGCTCAAGATCAATCACTGCTAGCAGCTTCTTCTTGTACTCCATGAACTGACCAGTGAGGAAGTCTTGGTCTTCTGTGTCTGATTCCTTCTAAAGAAAGGAAAAGAAGAATCACTCGGGATTATCCTGATTATTATTATTTTATTTTATCACAGCATGCAAAGAAAGATCACATTTTCCTTTGTGCTGGTCACCTCGAGTTGGGCTACGTCCCGTATCCCTACACGGGACATACGGCTTAATGTCCCATCGGAAGGACAAAGCAAGTATTATGGTAAAGTATCTTGCTCAATACAAAGACACAAGTGTCAAGACCAGGACTCTTACCCACACTCTGCTGATCAGAAACACCAGAGCTTGAGTCCGGTGCTATTAACCGCTTGGCCACGACATGCTACGGGATCAGTGAAAGGAGATCACATCATGCGAATGACACAAACAAATGTAACGAATGACACAAACAGAAAATCGTCCGAAGTGTTCGATCATTCAAATTGTCAAAATGTTATTTTCAAGAAATATTGTCAACAAATAACATTACAAAAATATCATTCTGCAAAAAGTGCTTAAAACATTTTGAGAAATTGTGCCTTTGATGATACAAGTGGTACTTGGCACACAGTCAGAGTATGTCATGAGAACGATATTTGACTACCTAGGGCAAGCCCAGATTTGTCCTTTGAAAAAATATTGGTAAAATAACACTCAATTTTGAAAATGTTCAAAAGGGCTGCCATTGCTTGTAATACCACCTACATTTTTTCAAAGGACAAATCTGCGATGGCCCTATAGCCAAATAACTGTTATCATGTCATACTCTGACTGAGTGCCAAATTCCAAGCTTGTATCATTAAAGGCACAATCCCATCACCTTCCTGCTGATTACTACATAGCTTACAGAAAACAGCATCAAACCATTATGCATGTTTTTTTTAAAATAAGCCTGAACATATTTTGTCAAGATAAGCCTGCAGTGTTTCTATTGCAAGGCAATCAGAGAAGTAAAATTGGATTTAAACTCAATTTTTTTCATTTAAAAACTACTTAAAACTACTTTGCAAAGGGTATTTCCACTGGAAATAAAGTCTAAGGGAAAGTTTTGTGTTCAAATTTCGCTCTGAAAGAGTCATCAAATAGAATGACATTTTACGCAATTTTAATTTGAGGTTAGAAGTTGTACTTTTTTTCACCACTTTCACGAGGACTCTATCTCTTGGTAAATGAGTGCATCACAAAATTGAATTTTACCTTGGAGCCCTTTAAGGTAACAAGTCTTTCTGATAAAATATAACGCCACATTGTCATGTCAGTGCAACAAGCTCTTGTGATAATTTACAACCTTTTAAACACAATGTTTCAAAGTACATCAAAGTCGCATCTTTATTAAAACTCCCGGATATAGACCATGTAACCTTTGTTTACAAAAAGAGTGACCTTGTACATTCCAGGGCATTTCCTGGCAGGCGAGATACTACACTGGTCATACGGGACATTTGGTACCATAAGTTTCACATAAATTCAAGAGTTTTGAGATGCGCCCCCCCCCTTTCTTCATATCAAAAGTTGATAAAATTTGTAATAAGCAATCTCCATTAGCCTTTTTGAGATATGGTGGACACTATAGGAGTGCACTGTAGGATAATTGGGTGTATACAAACATATTTACCCAAACCAAATAGTGTTATAGTAATGTGTCCACCATATCTCAAAATGGCTTATGAAAATGTCAGATTTACATTTTTCTTTCATTGAAATTGCGCCTGCAGAAAGTCCAAGCTCTGTGGCTCTTTAGGAAACATGTGATGTCACAGGTTACACGGTCTATGATCCACAGCTTATAGAATGAAATATGAACTTTTCGAACGGAACAAATTGTGAGTTTACAAATATGCAAGATACAACCTTTTGACCAAACTGATCTGCTCTTGAACTTGCTATTGCAATGGAAACTCCTCTGTACTATTTTTAAAAATCAATCAAACAAATATCAATATAAACCCAATGAGTTGGAATTCATTTTGAAGTTTTAAAATATAAAATAATGTTAAAATTTCTTTGGGAAAACTATTGACATAGGGAAGAAAATTTCTGATTGTGCTTTTCAGAAAAATAATGACAAAATTAAAATCTTTTGGATTATGTACAATAATATACCATTAACACATTTCAAAATAAAATAATTCTTAAAAGTATAAAAATAATCTTTATATGCAAATTCTAAAAGGCACCTATTTTAAAATGAAAAATGATCCAGACAAAATCCAGGTGCAGAGCCATCTGCAATGGCATAACCAGGAGGGGGATGGGGGCAATGGAACAGCAACTCCCCCCCCCCCCCGGCTCAGGTTCCTTGCCCCCCCCCCCTCCTAATGAGATTGAAAACAAATGCTCAAGTGAATGGTTCGATCGGGTATATTTCCCCCCTAAATTATGTCTCTGCCTCCACTTCATGATCCTCCCTGCAACGAAACTGTCTGGTTACATCACTGGCCATCTGGTTTAAACTGTGCACGTGTCTCCCATATTCAAACATCAATTTGCTTCAACATGTGAGGGAAACAAAATCTTGCACTTTAACAGATACCAACTTTCGAATACCACAGAAATCTGCACAGGATATACTCTTATATCGGTGTATGTTTACAATTTGACAATTTAATCTTCAGTGACAAAGGGTTTTGCTTAGGGTTGTGCATCTTCGTTTAGTTTCCTAAATGGTCAAATGGAACTGGGGACTTCCGTTTAACCGCTTCTACTGATTCCAATTCAAATTGAGAAATGTAACTATGGTGCAGGTTACACACAATCGTTGGTGCCGGCTCTCTATGTTCTGTGTGTATTTTGAGCCGACCTGTAAAGGAGGAGCAGATGTCAACACACTCTCTAGGATTAGAAATAGGACACTATACCAGAGCTGCCAACATTTGCATCTTGCAATCAGGAAGTTTTTGTACAACAATCAGGGAGATATTTAGAATTACATTCACATTTAACAGAAAAAGGTTTCCATAATCTGGAAAATTTCCAAATGTGTTCATCAGAACATGGAAATATTAGTTTATTTTCAGGGAACTTTCCAGAGAATCAGGGAGAGTTGGCAGCTCTGCTATACCCAGTCTTGATTGTCACAAAACCACATTGTGGTGGCACATCCCTTGTGTGCTGGGCCCAATTCCATAGAGCAGCTTAAGCAGAAAATATTGCATAACAATATCGTCTGCTCAGCAGAAATGAGCAGGATAGCAGTCACAAATTGTACGTGTGACATAGTAGTTTGGCTTGTCGTCCTTGGCTACTTTTAAATGAAATTTGGCCCTGGTGTAGTGTTTTTGGTTAAACAGTTAAACGGTTGAACGTCCCAACCCTAGTTTTGCTATCAAGAAAGACGATTCAATCATCTTGTGTAAAATATTGTGACCAACAAAAACACATTGAGGCTCTAGCTACATATTCTACAGGAATGGCATTATTAAGCCCTGTCTAACTACGTTATAGTCTCTTCACTTTACTGACTGAGAGTCCCGATTGCTGTGTGGTCGCTAAACATCACATGATGTCTCCAACAAGTGCTTTGAGATTCTTCACTCCCTCATTGGAAGTATTTGGAAGCACTACATAGTGTCTTCACTTTACTGACTGATGGTCCCGATTGCTGTGTGGTCGCTATGATGCCATGTCTCCAGTAAGTGCTTTGAGGTTCTTCACTCCCTTATTGGAAGTATTTGGAAGTACGACATAGTCTCTTCACTTTACTAACTGATGGTCCCGATTGCTGTGTGGTCGCTATGATGCCATGTCTCCAGTAAGTGCTTTGAGATTCTTCACTCCCTCATTGGAAGTATTTGGAAGCACTACATAGTGTCTTCACTTTACTAACTGATGGTCCCGATTTCTGTGTGGTCGCTAAACATCACATGATGTCTCCAGTAAGTGCTTTGAGATTCTTCACTCCCTTATTGGAAGTATTTGGAAGTACGACATAGTCTCTTCACTTTACTAACTGATGGTCCCGATTGTTGTGTGGTCGCTATGATGCCATGTCTCCAGTAAGTGCTTTGAGATTCTTCACTCCCTCATTGGAAGTATTTGGAAGTACGACATAGTGTCTTCACTTTACTGACTGATGGTCCCGATTGCTGTGTGGTCGCTAAACATCACATGATGCCACCTCTCCAACAAGAGCTTTGAGATTCTTCACTCCCTTATTGGAAGTATTTGGAAGTATTCTAATAGTCTCTTCACTTAACTTTCTTTGGTTTGAATTCTTCTTATAGAGACACGCTTCCCCCTTCTGTGATTGCTTGATGTGCATCATTTGCAGTCCAATCCTGCACAGGTTGCAGCAGTTGAAATATCTCCCCCAAGGTTGAAACAGTCTACAAGTGGATACGACAGAGCAATACAATATTACAATGTAATTAAAATGTTATGATATGCTCTGCATATTACTTTTATTTATTTATTCAGGGAACCCATCAGTGATTCCACTGTTCTCCTTGTGGCCCCTGAGACATTTAAGATTACATCATAAAAATAGTACAAAGAAACTAGATATGTACATCAAAAAATAGTTACAAACATCAAAACATTTAGTTTAAGATTGCACTGAAGATAATAATGCAAAAAATATATGAACAACATTATAAAAAGAGCTAAATAAATAAAGAAATAATCAAGGAAACAGTTAGATTAGTAACATACAAAAAAAGGCAGATAACGGTTGTATGGCTTCTGACTGGCAACACCCCGAACAAAGATAATGACAAAATAGGGAAACAGCCAACATAGGCTAGATAGCTCAGTTGGTAGAGCACCGGCGCATTAAACTGGAGGTCATTGGTTCAATTCCTGCTCTAGTCAATTTTTCTTTGTTCAACACCAAATTATACAAACCAAGGTTCAAAATGAGAATGTACAAATTAGTAAAAACAAAATTTATACCAAAAATTACCCATTACAAATAATTCTGGACTAAATCCTGTTTAAAAATGTGCATTGTATTAGGCTACTACTTGAACTGTAATAACAATAGTAATAATTTATCACACCCAAAGGTCGTCTCAAAGCGCTCACTCTTTTCTCTACATGTATGTGGAGCCATGTGTGGAACTATACATTGTCCCCCATTTTCGGACGAGCATCCCCAATTTTTGGATAGGTGTGCATCCCCCATTTTTGCATAGGTGTGCGTCCCCTTCTCACCTTATGATCAATGATCAAACTCTGCTCCTGCGTCTGATCATTGACGGCTACCAGTGTCGTCAGTTTCTCTTGTATTAACTCCAGTAATGCAGAGGGAGTGAAGGAACACGGTTCCTTTAGGGTCCTAGTCAGCTTATCAGAATACACAGTGATGAACTTAGCCAGAGTGGTCTTGTTGAATGGATTCTGTGTGAACAAATTGAGATGGATGAATATTAGTAATTGAAGAAGGGCTCCAAGGTAAAATTCAGTTTTGTGATCCATTCATTTTCCAATGGTTGGGTTGATAGTGGTATCTTTCCTTGCCTTCCGCCTTTAGGACTCCGGTTCGAATCTCACCGGGGGCACTTGTGGATTGGGTTTTCAGCCTCTACCTGATTGTGTGGGTTTTCCCTAGAATAATTCTCTGGGGTTTTCCTCTCACATCTAAAACTGAAACTTCCTTCCTTGTCTTCTCTCCATGGGGTTCTTGGCTAGTACAGTGATTAAGTTCACTTTTTGATGAGTCCTTGGCTTCACAACCAGAATTAATAAATGAAATGAAATCGTGAAAATAGATAGAGTCCTTATAAAGATTACAAGTCTCCACCCTCACACTATTAAATTGTTTCCAATGCCACTGTGTTTGATACCCTTCAAGTGAAATTTTTGTCAAAAAAACCAAAAACGTTCAATGATGTTACATTTCAAATGTATGGTCTGTATTTTTTTATAAAAAGAATTTTGGGTCTACTGGGTTCCAATCCCACCCGAGTAATTATGCCTGTGGATTTTTTTTCAGGACTTGGGAGAGTACACAGTGCTTTACACATATTGGTGTTTGGGCAAAAAACAAATAATATTCTTTATCCCTAATGCAAATTTGACATCTATTAGATGATTATCACTTTAAATGTCTCTGCCACCCCAAAAACTAATAAATATATAACAAATTGTAAAATTAAAATAGAAATCCCAAGACAGCTACAATACCTGATTGGCAGTGTCCGTTTCTGCCTTGTTCTTATTACTGCCTCGTCCTTTGTTCAGAGACTGGATAGAGGGGGCTTTGATGAGTTTCTCAGGGGATGTCAAGGCATACCTCACCAGGGCTTGAATGTCTCTGTTGATGGTCTGAAGGTATTCCAGCTGGAAGGCAAGACTGTGATGGACCCTCCATGCTTCAGCTAATTGTTTCTTATCCTTCAAAGACAGAAAAAAACCCTTAAATTAAAGGTGTTATACAGAATTGGAAGAGCTGACAAAATAATCACCTAAATGAGCGATGTCCATTCAGAGCCACATTGGAAAAATAACACAACTTTAAAATACTATAATTACAAAAAGCCCCAAAAAGTCAATATATGAAAACAAAATGCAGAAAATTAAGCACAAAGTGTAGTGAAATACTAAAAGAAAACTTACAACAAATACAAACAATTCAGTCAGTGAAACACAAATGCAAAATGTTCAGTAAATAAAAGGAATTCAAACTTTAAACTTGCAGCACAGTACTGAACAGTTTGATAAACAAGAAGAACTGAGAATTAAGCACACAGAGTCAGAGACAGCAAATTCAAAATACTAAAAATATCTGACAACAATTACACAAAATTCATTCAGTGAAGAACAAATGCAGACAATTCAGTCAATAAAAGGAAAACAAAATTAAAATTGGCACAGTGCAATGGCTTGATAAAGCAATGAACTGAAAATAAAGTACATTTGGGAAAATAACACAACTTTAAAATACTAAAAATATCTGACAACAAATGCAAACAATTCAGTCAGTGAAAAACAAATCGAAAAATGAAGTAAATAAAAGGAAAACAAAATACAGTACTTAACAGCCCGACAGAGCAATGAACTGAAAATTAAGCACAACGAGTCAGAGACTGCAATACCAAAAGAGGAAAATAAAGCCAGTATTTGTCCTGATTACCAACCGTATTAATGAGTGCCTTCTGTAGAATAAGCTGATAAGCATTCGTCATACGGTGCTCCTTTATAGCGCCCTCTATCTTCTCTCTAAGATAGCTATTGACGAATCTGATGGCAGTAGGGTTTTCCATGTTACCGAGCTGGAGGGCTCCACTGCCGCGATAGTGTGCAGAGGCCTGTGTGGAGGATTGGTGCATGTATTCAATTAGCCAAAATGAATCTTTTTTCTTCGTCACAATTACGTCATCAAGTACATATTTTAAAGGTATAAATACAGGATTGGTATTAGGATAAAAAACATCATTGTCTGATTTTAGTCTGAAAGCTTACTAATTATATGAAGTTCATACTAGAAACATTTTTTTCTGTGAAATATTTCCCTCTGAAATTAATTTATATTCAAGAAAACTATGGGTGAAAAACCCTTAAAAGCTGATTTTGGTTGTTACAACAAAATTTAAGGACAATTGTTTACAAAATGAAAAATTGTGCATGGTTTTTCACTATTTTCTCCTGACTCACACAACGGATTGAGCCCAAATTTTCACAGATTTTGTTTCTTATTTTACAATGTGAAACCTACCTCATCCTGGAATAAGAAGATATACTGGTACATAGCCGATGGGTCAGCGGGACTGTAGCATTCATGTCTGCAATTCAATTTAATGTAACATTTATTTCCACTACACACAAATAGTATAATATCTTAATCACAGTGGAGGCACATAGAGCTGCTTAAGCACATAAAGTAGCTAAGCGAAACAAAATTATGCTTACCTTACCAGAATAAGGTTACCAGTAAAAATGGACCAATTTCATAAAGCTGTTTAGCAGAAAATTCTGCTCAGTTAATTTCTTTGCTGAGCAAGAAATGATGAGTGAGGTATCAGTCACAGCATTGGTAACTGATGGTATTTTGGCTGATAACTCATTTTTCTTAAGCAAGAGTTTTCTGTGCTTAGCAAGTTTTTGTGCTTACATGCTTTCTGAAATAGGGCCACATGTCACATGCACCATTTCTGACTGGTATCCTGCTAATTTTTGCCAAGTGCACAATTTGTGAGCAAAATTATCTGCTTAAGCAGCTCTATGCAATTGGGCCCTGGGCTTGTGGCGGATATACCTTTAAAAACATTACAATGTTTAGCAAAAAGAAGAAGAGAATGGAACATTATACTACAACAATAAGCAGTAGACTGCAATAACACATTAGAGTACAATGCTTTAAGTGAAATTATATATTGTACAAGCAGACTGGAATCAAAGGGATTTTGAGGAGATCAACACTGAATCGTAGGGAGGCTATGAGAGTACTTAGGGTGAAACTAGAATTACTTGAGTTTGTTTTGGAATACACTGAGGGATTGACAGTTGACTGGGCCTGAGTAAGCTATAACCATAGGGGGGGGGGGCAAGGGAATTTTTTTGGGGGGAGGCGGTATGTTATGTATTGAACCATTCATTTGTGAATTTTTTTGATCTCATTGGGGGGGGGGCGGGGGGCAGGTTAAGGGTACTGAAGGGTCCATCCCCCTTCCCCCTCCCTCTGATCACACCAGTGGTAAAAAGTGTCAAATGTACTTTGCTGATAGATCATTCAAAAGTTTCTTTCACTGGATGAGGATTGAGGATCTTAGAAAGTGTTACAAAAGACTCTTTAATTCCCCCAGTACATCAATGTGCTCACCTGTCATCTGTGTTATCAACAAACAGGTAGTGAAGAACGAAGTGCTTCTGGATACAAATATAACGCCAACCTACAGGCTGATACAGCTGCAAATGGGAGAAATCATGAATGTGAGTGCGTGTTTTACAACATTATTATCCCTGTTCATCAGGCATACTTTTAGACCATTCCTCAATTGTTCTAAACTCTCTGGGGAGCAACCCCAAGCTACTTAAATTAGCGCTAAGGGGACAATAAAATACAAATGCTGTCTCAGCCCTATCAGCTTCCAATTCACACTTGGGTTAAAAGAAGCAATATTGGTTAAGTGCTTTGCTCAAGTACAAAAGTATCATGATCAGGAATAGAGCCAACACTGTTTTTTGGGTTTTTTTTTTACTTAAGAACCTAGTACAGGCTGTTAGCAAAATAATTTTTTTTTATAATAATAGTTGTTTTGGCTATTGCCTGAACAACAAAAAACAAACAAACAAAAACAAAAAACAATAGTTGTTTTGGCTAAAGCCCGAACACCTAAAAACCAAACAAAAACAATAGTTGTTTGTGCTATTGCCTGAACACCTAAAAAAATCAAACAAACACAATAGTTGTTTGGGCTCTTGCCCAAACACCTAAAAAAAAAAAGGGAAAAAAAAGCTGTTTGGGCTATTTTCTGAACACCAAAAAAGAAAAAAATAGTAGTTCAGGATCTTGCCCTAACACCTAAAAAAAGTGCCACAATAGTGACTAAATTCAAGTATATAGACCATGCAACCTTTGTCTACAAAAAGAGTGACTTTTACATTCCAGGGCATTTCCTGGCAGGCAAGATACTACACTGGCCATATGGGAAAATTTAAATATTCTGTCTTTATTTCCAAATAAATTCAAAAGCTATAAAAAAAATAACAGCTGAACAAGTTTTGAGATGTGCCCCCTTTTTTCATATCAAAAATTGATCAAAATCAGACAGAGCAATCTCCACAAAATGAAAGATTTATATTTTCTTCCATTGGCTGTGTACAAATTGTGCTTGGCCAGGCTCTAATGGCTCTTAAGTAAACAATGTGATGTCGCTTTCTCATGCGTTAATAATTACCAAAACGTTGATGCGCTCAGTAAAAATTATAATTTAAAAATTCCTTATATTACTTTTAGAATCAGAGCTTAAAGGCAAAGTGTACCTTTGATTTTTGGAACCTTGATTGTTTTACGGTTATAAATGTAAATATATGAACAATAACATGTGAAACTTTCATTTCAACAGGTAGCGTTTTTGAGATAAGCCGAAAATCTGGAGCAGTTTATATATCCACGAAAGAAGAATAATCCGTAATTGGAATACACAATCTGAGAAACGTTTCATGCTTGAAACGTTTCTAAGATTGAAATTTTGTTGAATCCCTTTCTCTAAAACCACATTATAGAAGGGAATCGTGTCTCAACATGTTACACATTATCAACAGCTGCCGCGCTTCTTACCATGTAGGTTTTTATGATAATTAATTTTTTGAGTAATTACCAAAATTATACTCTCCCTTTAAACGACTGCAATTCTCCACTAAGAATCAATAACAAGCCAATTAAGGTTTTCCAACCAAAAACTACTATGGTTTCAGGTGCAAACATAGTGTCCAAGCAGTAACTTTGAGAGATGTACCAAGTAGGGTTGTTATATTTTTACTACGCAAGCCCCACTTATCAGATCTAGCCTCGACATTCATGATTCGTGGATGTAGGTTCTCCTGCGATACTTTCTGAAGTTACTTACAATACAAACTAAACTCAATTAAAATCTTGTATTAAACTCAAGAGATTCCTTGATCTACCCACTGGAACATCTACTGGATGTTCAGCAAGGTAAGACGTGCTACCAAACACTTTTCTAACATCTTTTCTTCATACTACTTTATGGCAAAGTATACCTTTGGTTTTTGGAGCCGTTCGATTGTTTTAATCCTATATAAATGTAGATATAAACATAAAAAAACTAACCTGTGAAAATTTCATTTCGAAAGGTGGTAGCATTTTTGAGATATGGCAGAAAATCTAGAGCGGTTATGTCCACGCAGGAAGAAGAAATCTGTAATTGGAATGCACAATCTGAGAAACGCTTCATGCATGAAACGTTTCTCAGATTCAAATCTTTTTGAATACCTACTCTAAACCTTAAACCTCATTACTTAGAGGAGAATTGTTTCTCAAAATGTTATACATTATCAACAGCTGCAGTGCTTAGTACCAAGTAAGTTTTTATGGTCATTAATAACCAAAGGTGTACCCTTCCTTTAAGAATTTTCTTGACCTGGAGAAACAAGTTTTGCAGCTGAGAAAACAATCACTGTAAATCATCATTTTCAAACGCAGATGATGTTACATTTTCCCACATGCCACGCAACTGTTCTTTACGAAGTGTTTCATGTTTTTGTCGGCCAATGTCCTGTAATATTTTTTATTTTTCCTCTTAGGTCTCAAATACTGTAAAAGAAAAGTTTTATCTGATATTTCATGAAGGATGGCGCACTCAATGGCATTTTTCACTGCATGGGCGACAGTCATTGTGACCACTAGTACGTGTTATTATACAAGTAACACATGCCCACCAATATCTCGTGGGTACCTCCTACATTTGGGAGTCGCTCATCAATTTTACCCTGGCCCAATGCGAGATCATGTTCTTAAAGGAGCAACCTTTCGCAACATTTCAGGTGGTACATATGTAATATGTGCCACATACTGTCTGCTCGATGACGCATGCAAGTCCTTTAACTTTTGCATGGACGACGAGCTCTGTCAGCTCAACTCAGCAGTGTATTCTGAAAACGAGACCGCACTGCAGAAATCTAGTGGCTGCCTCTACTTTGACGAATCGTTTCATGAACAACATAACGACGGTAAGAGTTCATTTTAACCAAATTAAATTACTGTGATCTGTGTAAATATTTTTACAAAAAATAAATGATTAGGTTTGGTTGAGTTTATATTAGTTACCATTATAAGTGCGACACAAAGAAGCATCCAGAAGGGAAATCTGTGTTCTAAATAAAAATTGTTTCAACATGAGAACTGAATTCTTTATTTAAAAAAAGAGGAAAATACTTCTTGTTTCTCGGCATTTTTCGGCATTAGTGATGGGAATTTAAAAAAAAATTCAGGGCAATGAAAAAGTTAATTTCATGTTGTTTTTTTAGTTAACCGGCAATCAAAAGGTTCTGAGGTTGAAGCTATTTTTAAGACTGGAAATTGCGATCTCGCTGTTTCTGATAAGACTTGTTGATAAAACTGTCTAATAGTGGCTCAGGCTGACTCATGAAAGCAGCATTAAATCTTTTCCAAAATTCATTTCTAACAATTATAGATAAGAAGTTCATGCCATCAACATCATCTACTGCGAAACCACTTTGCCAGACCAACTTCGCAACAGAGAACAGTAGCTTTAATGTTCTGCGAGATGCAAGCGAGCCACTGCGTCTAGAGTTCACAGCAGTTTCACACAGTGCTGACAACATTTACATGGGTTTTGCAAGTTCAAATGGTCCACCTGTACTTTTATTGGAATGTAAGTTTTTTCCCTGTTCTTTCTTATTTTAGAATTATTATGAAGACGGATGGCCAGATTATTCATTAGATCGATGACAAAAAAGTATTTCTTTATTAGATTGTTATTTTCCTTTAATCAAGGAAGTTTACTTTCATTTGTGACACGCATGCTGAGTGGCAACCCCCCCCCCCCAAAAAAAATCTACATTTTACAAGTATTTCGTGCAATGTGGGTGGGAAAACGGAAAGGTTTAGTTCGTGTTTTTGTCTTCTAGAGAATACTTGGGCTGTGCAGCTGCAATGGTCAGACCTTATTTGCTTTTTACCCAGATCCTGTTTTTTGTTTATTTGAGAAAACAATGCTTTCTCCATATTATAGTCCATTTTTTCAGCACAAGTTTTTTCTTATGAATGTGGCAGAATATTCCTAAAAAAACACCAAAATGTCTTAGACAATACAGCAAACCTCCGGTGGTACGTTTGGCGAGAACAACTTGAAAATATAACTTTATGTAATTATGACATGGGTTGAGAACATGTCTGGATCATTTGATTGCTGCAATTAAAATAAGCAACAGAAATTCGACAATATTTCAGATGGAAGCATACCTCTTTCACCATGGGCGTATGGGGACTCTTCAGTTAAGGGGGGCAGAGGAGTTGAATTGCCTTAAATTGTACACAGACATTAAAACGTATATACCAATATTTAATACTGGATAAAAAGTCTGTTTTGCTTTCTCTATCCGATTTGGTTTTCTTGTTACTGTACTCAAATTTCCCCCACTGTTTTGCCCGAATTTGGGAGGTCAGTGGCCCCCCCCCCAGTCTTTCAAAGACGTTTCATGTATAAACGTTTCAAGTTATTTTATTATTGACAATCAAATTAAATGTGCTTTTCTGGTTGCAGTCATACCGGCAATAAATTTCACGATATACGACGAGACAACTAATTCCAGTTACCAACCCACAAGTCCACAGAGGAAAGACTTTGACGTCATCGTGGGCAAACCTGTTGTCGCAACACTTGATGCTGGGCAATTTTCCCTTACATCAGACGATGGTTCATTTAGGGTCCCCGTGCCATTTTTAAACAGCACTTGGGATGTCCATTTTGGAAGCACTGGTAAGGTCGATTGGATTGTTAATGATCCATGCATTCCGTCTACAACTAAGCGTTGATAGCGAGACAGAACATTAACAAGTTATCGGATTATGACCCTTAGAGGTCTAATTCCCTACAAGAAAGCAAACTGTACTTTTTAATTATCAATCTTTTTCATGTGCTTCAATTTTCCTCTTCATTCTAAAATATCCCCATAGTAATTGTATTGTGGTAGCTAGCTTCATTTACACAAAAAAAGAACACCAGAAATTTAGGGTCGTTATAATGTGTAAGTAATTATGGATTGAATAGAGATTGTGGCTTTTTCTCAAACTACAGCACTGACTCGTTATCCTTTGTTTAGACTGTGCTAGATTGTCTATACACTTTGGTTGAAGTTGTTTTGCTTCATTGCATCTGATAAAGTAGTTGTTGCTACAAAAGCTGATGCAGATATTTCTTATTGATTTTCCTTAACACAATAAGTATCCGTCAAACCAACTATCAATTTGGCCTTGCCTTTGTCTTAACTTTTTAAACAACTTTTAAGAAAGGGCGCCGTTAAACTTTATGTCTTTATTTTTTTTAAGAGGTCCATATGTTCATAAAATATTTCTTACACTGGAACCATATCTGAATTCTGTTTCATTTTGAAAACAAAGCTAAAAATACAGCATTTAAACATTTGTTCACCTTAACTTCCAGTTCGAGCAGGAAGTCAAGGTCAAATTGGGGTCACGTGTAAAGTTGGTTTATCTATCCAAGTTCTTTCCGAAGATGTAAAGATAGTGAAAAGCCATTGTGTGGTTCAAGGGTTATGATTAAAAAAGAATATAAAACTGTGATTTATTGTTATTCAACACTTGATGACGTCATCATGGAGTCACACAGATCAATATGCAAAACAAATGTTTAAAAAACAAAACGAACAAACAAACAACCCACCCCCTAAAAAAAAATCCCATTACCTATTCCGCAGACACCCAATCACCTAAAAATGCAACTATTTTCAATTAACTTATTATTAACAATACTATTATTATTATAATTAACATTTATTTTGTTGTTGTCCTTTAAAATGTATAGTTTAACATTACATTCAGTTACACAGTGACATATAGAAAAGTAGGCTAATAAAATGCATATGCAATTTCAATTATTAATTAATAACATTTGTACAATATGCAATAAGCATTAGAACGAAAATTAGGTTTAAATGAAACTGTAGCTTTTGTTCCTTAACCTATTGACAAACAAAAAATTAAAAATACTAAACTAGACATAAGTTTTGGTTGAAACAAAAACAAGGTATTCGGTGTAAGACATGTTCAAATTAGCTGAGTTGGTGAAATGTAATGTGAAAATGTGAACATGTCTTTGTAGGAATTATCGTCAAAAGTAAATTGTGGTTCTAAAGATTTGAATGTTTGATGTAAGAAACTTTGATTAAGACTAATTTGAAAAGCAATGATGTCTTCATGGCATCATAACTTATTTCTAATCCAGACATTGATATTTATAAGTGCTAACTTTAAATCTTTGTTGAACTTGCAACAAGTTTTCAGCAAAAAAGTACATTTCTAATCTTGTCACAACAGAGTGCTGTTAAAGATAGTGAGGGTTTACTAAATATGATTTTTAAAAATGAAACTTCAACTCCCGGTTTCTCTTGCACACCGCAGTTAAAATTTAATTAAGTGTTTTTTCGGTGTATAATTGAGTACAAGGAAGGTTTGAAGTTTGTTATTGTAACACAATGCAGTATCGATTAGTGCCATACATTGAAAGTTTTAGGTCGCTTGGCAACGTAACCCTGGCTAGTTCCTAGCCATCATCAGGGGCGGATCCAGGATTTTCCAAACGGGGGGGCGTGAAAATATTCCAAGCAGCAAAATGATAAATGAAGTTTGTTGCCCCATTTCTCCCTCCCCTTCTCTCTCTCTCCCTCTTTTTTTCTTTTCTCCCTCTTTTTTTTTTTTTTTTTATGAAAAAGGGGGGGGCGTGGGCCCCACGCCCTGGATCCGCGCCTGATCATGTAATGGTCTACGTTACAGTTGTTGGAGGGTGCCAGCCTAAAGCAAAGTTAGATAAAGGACAGAGCGGGCGTGGATCGCTGTCTCTTACCGTGTTGCGACCGTCAGAGCAACAGTGATTTACCAGTAATAATTGAAGTGAGTGTTGCATTACGCTAATTACAGGGAAGGAGCCTCATATTTTAGTGTGAGTCAATGTTGAGTTGAGTAATTACATCCAGATCTATGAAATCACTTACCATAATCTGTATTATATTTATCTCCTTGAAATCATTTAATTAATGAGAGAAAATCAGTGTAATCAAAGATTAGTCACATAACTTTTGAAGTAGAGTTTGTAACATAGGCGAGAGGAGATGTGAGGAATGAGAAATTAAAGAAATCAAAGTCACTCTCAATTGAGCTGTGTCCGTCCCGGTCACTTGCTGTACTCTTTCCTGCCATTTTGGTGAGTGTTATGGGCGTCAATCTGTTTGGAAATGTGGGGGGGGGGGGGCATCAAGAGTCATAGCACTTATAGCGTGGGGTCCAGGGGCAAAGTCCCCTGGTGGGGTTCATGGGCGGAGCCCTTTGGGGGGGGGGGTACGGTGGGCGGAGCCCCCTGAACCTGTTGGGTTTTAGCATGCCTGAATGGACCAAATTGAGGCCTATATTAATCTTACTTTAATCATACAACTTTTAATCGTTGACAATCACCCTCCCCCTCGAATGTCAAGACGCCAACCCCCCCCCTCCCCGGGTTCACTGTTGGACATTATTCATGTATGTTAACGGGGACCTTTATGAAGTAGCTTATCCCTCAACATCTCTGCTTTGTTATCGATGAATCTTAAAACTGTTTTTGCATTTGTACTGTGGCCGCAGCTTTGGTTGGTTGCAGTTTTGGTGATCGTATTTATTGGGTTCTCAGGAGGCACTACGGTGATCATGTGATATTCTTTATTCATACTTGGCCTAAAGAGTAAGAAATACAAATATTCAAAATGATGACATTGATAGAAATGCCAATACATGTAGCTGTCACTAAATTTCAAACCAGAAACCAAATGTAAAAATGGCTGCCAACTTTGTAGTATTTACGGTTGTGATGGACAAGTGTGGTGCGTGTAACAACAATAATTCTTTCCATTGCATGGAAAACTGCCCAAAATAGACTCTGTTGATGTTTCTCTGGCAAACCATGGCAACAATTAATTAAGCATGGTTTTCATTTATAGTGCCATGAAGGTTTGTAGCTTGCCTCAAACTGTAAAGGCAAGACTGTCAAGCCTGTCACATCAAGGTTAGTCAGCTAAAGAGATGTGATACTATTGGTTTGGGGATAAGTATAAATCATGCGCACCCTATAATCATTTAGAAATAATGTAAAAACAACTGGGTGGTCATACCGTTTTTAATGTTTTGCAACACTGTTTTATGTTTTATCTTTGAATTATTTTCAGGATCTTTAAATATTTGTTTCTTCTTTAATTAACATTATTTCAACACACAAATATTTCTCTGGAGAATTGATATTACTGGGAAGAACTTGATAATATTAGAAATAAGCAAGGGTGATTTGAGGTTTTCAAAATGTTTTTCCTCAACTTGGACAGACAGACAGAAATATTTCAGGGGGGAAGGGTACTGATAAGAATCTACTATCATACCAAGGAGTTTTTATAGATTGAAACTTAAATATGTTTCAATTATCCATGACTTTGCCTTCAATTCAGTAAAAAATTAAAAAGTGTTATTTGTGTTTTACCCACAGGTCAGAATTTACCAAGATTCCCGGTCCCAGGAGGCCTGACCCATTTCCGGGTCAGGTTTGACCCCGAAAAGGGTCACCAAATGGCATTTTAACTCGGATTCTATGTCATTTGACCCTTTTCTGGGTCATGACTCTGATTCTGGGTCATATTGACTCAAAATGGGTCAGGCCCCACGTGACCCGGATCCGGGCTATTTCTGACCTGGAAGTTTTCAGAGTGCAGACACTGATATGTGTTAAAAATAAAACTCAATTCAGCTTCCTTAAGGCTGTAAAGTATATATATTTCTGAAATAAACCAGGCAATAATAATACTCAGTACTGAGCACACAGTGCTTAACACACATTGGTGTATGGGTAAAACAAAAACAAGTATTCTTTAGCCTCGAATGCAAATTTAACATCTATTTAAAAACAAAAAACCACAATCCTTTGGTCAGGGGCAGTTTGTTCTCATCTAACTCAATACCAGCTCTATTCGATTCAGTCCAACTGGATTTCCAATTGGACTGATTTGATAGAATATTTTACTCCAATTGGGAATTCAGTACTCATCTAACTCAATACCAGCTTTATCTGATTCAGTCCAACTGGATTTCCAATTGGACTGATTTGGTAATTTCAGTAAGGGAGAAGATTAGCAAAATGGACCGAAGACACTTTTACACACGGGTAAAGTGACCGAGAAAGAAAGAATCTTATTGTATTTGTTTATTGCCCTTTCCTTGCATTGCAAAGGTTGTGGGTTCGAATCCCACCCGCGTGATAAGCCTTTGGGTTTTTTCACAGGACACAGGAAAGTACCAAGTATACAGTGCTATTGCCTGAACACCTAAAAAAAAAACCAAAACAAACAAATAAAATCAATAGCTGTTTGGGCTCTCAACCCAACACCTCAAAAAAGTGCCACAATTGTAATCAAATTAAAGTAACCTTTGTCGACAAAAAAGAGTAAACTTGTTCATTCCAGATCATTTTCTGGCAGGCAAGATACTACACTGGTCATCAGGGAATTTCTTATTTGTTGGTCATAATTTTCACATAAATTCAAGAGATGTAAAAGTTCACAGCTGAACAAGTTTTGAGATGTGCCCCCTTTCGTCATATCAAAAGTTAAAAAAAATCAAACAAAATGTAATATTTTAAGTGTTTTGTTTTCAGCTGGGCTGTGTACAAGTTGTGCCTGCAGCAAGTCCAGGCTCTATGGCTCTTCAGTAAACATTGTGATGTCAACGGTTACGTGGTCTATATATATAACTTTACTTCAACGACGTATTAATACAAAATTCCCCTGACCAAATTTCTCCACTTAAAATCAATAGTTATCAAATTAAGGTTGTCACACCAAAAGCTATTGCTCTAGTTTCAGAACAAAAGACTGTTGCTATGGTTTCAGATTCAATTATAGCGTTCAAGCAGTAATACTGAACAAGTTTGGTGTTTATTCTTACTACGCAAGCCCTACTTATCAGTTCTAGCCTCAACATTCATGATTCGTGGATGCGATAAAGGTTCTTCTGCGATATCTGAAGTTACTTACAATACAAACTAAACTAAATTAAAATCTTGTATTGAACTCAAGAGATTCCTTGATCTACCCACTGGAACATCTACTGGATGTTCAGCAAGGTAAGACGTGCCACCATTCACTTTTCTAACCACTTTTCTTCTTACCACATAAAGGCAAAGTATACCTTTGATTTTTTTTGAACCGTTCGATTGTTTTAATCTTATATAGGCCTAAATGTAGATAGAAACAATAAAACTAACCTGTGAAAATTTCATTTCAAAAGGTGGTAGCTTTTTTGAGATATCGTAACAAAATCTGGAACGGTTATGTCATAGCAGTTAATAATCCGTAATTGGAATACACAATCTGAGAAATGTTTCATGCATGAAATGTTTCTCAGATTGAAACTTTGTTGAATCGCTTTCTCTAAAACCACAATTCTTAGATGGGAATCATGTCTCAAAATGTTAAACATTGTCAAAAGCTGTAGCGCTTCTTACCAAGTAAGTTTTTAAGGTAATTCATTTTTGGAGTAACCAAAGGTATAACCTCCCTTAAAACAAATTCCTTGACCAGGAAAAACAAATTTTGCAGCTGAGAAAACAATCACTGTAAATCCTCATTTTCAAACACAGATACCATAACTCTTTAACACATGCCAAGCAACTGTTCTTTACAAAGTGTTTCATGTTCTTGTCAGTCAATACCTTGTAATTTTTTTCATTAATCCTCTCAGGTCGCAAACACTGTGAAAGAAAAGTTTCATCTGATATTTCATAAAGGATGGCTGGCTCAATGGCATTTTTCACTGCATGGGCGACAGTCATTGTGACAACTACTACGTTTTATTATACAAGTACCACGTGCCCACCAATATCTCGTGGGTACCTCCTACGTTTGGGAGTCGCTCATCAATTTTACCCTGGCCCAATGCGAGATCATGTGCTTAAAGGAGCAACCTTTCACAACATTTCCTGTCGTACATATGTAATATGTGCCACATACTGTCTGCTCGATGACGCATGCAAGTCCTTTAACTTTTGCATGGACGACGAGATCTGTCAGCTCAACTCAGCAGTGTATTCTGAAAACAAGACCGCACTGCAGAAATCTAGTGGCTGCCTCTACTTTGACGAATCGTTTCATGAACAACATAACGACGGTAAGAGTTCATTTTAACCAAATTAAATTACTGTGATCTGTGTAAATATTTTTACAAAAAATAAATGATTAGGTCTGGTTGAGTTTATATCAGTTACCATTGTAAGTACGACACAAAGAAGCATTCAGATGGGAAATGTGTGTTTTAAGAAAAATAGGCTACAAATCGTTTCAACATGGGATCTGAATTCTTTATAAAAAAATGAAAATATTTCTTGTTTGTCGGCATTTTTTGGCATTAGTGATGAAGGGAAGTGTCTTTTTGGGGGGGCAATGAAAAATTTTTACTTTATGGTTTTTTAGGTGTTCGTGCAATACAAGCACAAACACCTCCTTGATTTGTTCTGTTTAGGTGTTCGTGCAATACAAGCACGAACACCTCTTTTTTTTAGGTGTTCGGCTCATTGGCCGAAAACCTATTGTAATCGTAAAGGTGTTTTTTTTCCCCACTTCTTCTTCTTCCTTCTGAACCTTCTCTCGCAGATTTCGCAAAAAGTTTAAGTTGTACAAACTTGAAACTTGGCGTGTACTTGAACCTTAGCATGAAGACGGCACACGAACAATGACGTCATGATGACGTCATCAGGTGTTGAATTACAAGGTTTTTAGACATTTTTTTTTAATCTTTGAAATTCTGTAACAAATTACACTTAAGAGGCCGGCAGTTACTTTATGCGGGATCATACTAAGGTCATATAGGTCTTTAGTTTTTGTCGTGTACGTGACCTTACATGACCTCTCCTTCCGATCGAAACCGGAAATGCCTAGTGAATTGAAAGTAGCAGAAAGTGACAATGTTATTTTAGTTGTTTTTAACGATGTTGTAATCCGTTGAGTGTCTGGTTTAAAAAAAATTGGACCGGTGACGTCACACAATTTAAAAGCGCCCTCGAGCGGCAGGTTGAAAAAAGTTCAAAGCACACTTTTACTAGATGTCTGTGGCAAAGTTTATGAGAATCTCTTCAAAACTAGTAAATATTATGATCTTTATGCAGACAACATATTTGTATAGTCGTAGTATGATGACGTCATCGTGTGTCACGTGGTAAGGCCTTAAAGGTGCACATTTTGAAGCCGTGTATCTACTAAATAAAACAGCTGATTGAATTGAAACTTGGTGTACTGTAAGACAACGACCATGGCTTGTGAAATGTGAAGTGACGTCATGATGACGTCATCACGTTATTTTTTACCTTTTGTTTATAAAATCAAAGCTTAAGATTTGAAAAAATCATTACTCCGAAACCAGACATTGGATTTTTAGGTGTTCGGGCATACAGCCCAGAACACCTCTTGTTTTTGTTCGTTTTTTTCTTACTTATTATAGTGTACAAGCGGTGCAGCATCCCTAGAGCGCGCTGTGTAGCTTCGTGTATAGTCTGTGTTCAAGGCGTTTTCAACATACATTTCCTTTTCGGTTAGTTAGTCTTTTCTAAAGTCGTCAATATATCATAAGTTCATATTTCCTCAACCACATAAGCTATTTTGACAATCTATACATCATATGAAAGGGCTTTACGTACTTCACAAAAATGGATATGTTGGTGACCTTTTCTTTACCTTTTGACCTGTCTAAACCGGAAGTGCCTGTACAATGCTTTGAAAAGGTGTTATTTAATGGCTTTTAGGTTGAAATGTACACCTTTGCCTTTTGATGCTTTACCATATTACACATCAAGAATACACCTTAAATGGATTTTAATGTGTTGATATTTTAAATCTTCGAAAATCTGTATCAAATCACAATAACATTACCTATATGGAAAAGTAGTCTCTTTTGCGCTCGATAATTAAACACGCACTCAAAGTACAGGCTGAAAATCAGTATCTCGATGCAAAATGCTTTGCCAAGAAAAATGAAAAGGATGTACAAGAACGGGGTGCTCGGCATTCTAATTTATATTAATGTCTTTAAAATCATATTGATTTTAAACAAAAACATTCATTAAACTTGCCAAACTCGCCTTCTGGTTCAAACTTCAATTTCAACTCATAAAAACTATTCACAAACCCAAGTTTGCACAACCTTCCTCCGCCATCCTTTTTATTATCGAAATGGGAATAAAAAAAAATGTCTTTGAGACATCATCACGGTCATAAGCCTATACTACTAACTTTCATATAACTTTCATCAAAAACCCGAACACCTACTGTTTGTAATTTTACAAACACTACATTTCTAGTTGTTATTAAAACGTAATGGATGATACACAGAGTGTAACCTCGTTTGACCTTGTCTTCCGGTTAAAACCGGAAGTTGAAATTTAGTAACAGAAAAAATAATAACTCATGAACCACATGTTCGTTTTTTACAATCTACACATCATCGAACAGGTCGTGAAAAGTTCAACAAAAGTTACTCAGAACCTGACCCCATTTGACCTTGACTTCCTGTTCAATCCGGAAGTTGAAGTTTAATCATTGAAAAATCATAACTCTTGATCCACCGATAAGATCTACACAAAAAAGAAAAGACATAATAATTTCGACAGCGCCCTCTCGTGACAAGTTTTTAAAAAGAATCTATTAATTGCTGAAAACCTGTTGCTTAAATCCAAAAGATTCAAACATAATGACCCGGCAACAAATAGGCTCATTTGGATTCATCATAAAAGCGTCATCAGCAAAACCATGTTCTCACATTTTCAACTCCTTCTTACATTACTCCACCACAACCAGAGTAATATCAAAACTTAAACGAATGACTTATTGACCAAATGCCGAACACCCTGTTTTTCTTCTAAAACAAAAACTTAAATCTAGTTGTTCTGTTTTTTTTTTTTGGTGTTCGGCTAACAGCGGAAAACCTATTGTTATTGTACTGGTTGTTTTTTTCCGTGTCTTCTTCTTCCCACCGTACTTTCTCGGCAGGATTTGGGAAAAAGTATAACTCGTAGAGACTTGAAACTTGTCATGTACTTAGACCTTAGGCGAAACAGGAACATTTTCGGGATGATGACGTCATAAAAAATAACAAGAAATATTGTAAATCGCCATATCTAAAGAACCATAAATGAAAAATACAAGATCTTTGCTTCATATGAAAGTTCAACATTCCTTTTACGACTCTTACACAGAATGTGACCCCATTGATCTTTACTACTTCCGGTGGAAACCGGACGTTGAACGTTTTTTTGGGGGAAACGTTATATCTTATAAACAAAAGATGCTACACCTTAAATCATTATATCATCTGAAGGCCCTTGAACAGTTCTAAAAATCTTTCATTAGGTGTGACCCCATATGACCTTTACTTTCGGTCAAAACCGGAAGTTGAATTTTCTTACATATAGAAAACTCATCATATCTCATGAACTATAAATGTTTGAAACTTAAAACTTACTAAGTATTTAGATCTTTGTGTTTAAATATAAATGTGTGAATTTCGGTTTGATGATGTCATCGATGACGTCATAACAATAAATCAACGTTAAATATTTGAAAAAAATATATTTAAAGAACCATAATTGCTTCATGTAAGATATTTGCACCATATAAAAGCTCTTGCCGTCCTCTACAATTCACATAAAAAGTGTGACCCTATATGACCATTACTTCCGGTCTAAAACGGAACTTCAAATTTCATAATTCAAAAGTTAATCTCATTAACTAAGAAGGTTGCAGTCTTGAAATTTACCATGAACTTAGATCTTAGTGTGTAGATGACACCCACATTTTTTCGAGATGATATCGCCATCGATGACGTCACAACATTTATTCAACGTTTTATATTTTAAAAAATCCATATCTGGAGAATTATTATTGCTACATACTTTCCACCAGCTATGATAATTTTGACATGTCTACCGAACACCCTGTTTTTGTGATGTCACAAAAACTGAATCTCTAGTTATATTTGAGGCTCTCAGCCTGTGCTGGATACACGGTTAACCAACCGTTTATCCCGTTACACTTTTACATTTTTTTTGTTCACAGTTCATAGTAAAATAAAGTCAATCAGAAGGTTCTGCAGTTGAAGCTATTTTCCTGTAGATATTTAAGACTGGAAATTGCGATCTCGCTGTCGCTGATAAGACTCGTTGACAACATTGTCTAATATTGGCTGAGGCTGTCTCATGAAAGCAGCATTAAAATCTGTTCAAAAAATGATTTCTTACAATTATAGATAAGATCTTCATGCCATCGACATCATCTACTGCAAAACCGCTCTGCCAGACCAACTTTACAACAGAGGGCAGTGGCTTTGATGTTCTGCGAGGTGCAAGCGAGCCACTGCGCCTAGAGTTCACAGCAGTTTCACACATTGCTCTCGATATTTACATGTTTTTTAGTTCAAATGGTGCATATGTATATCTCATGATTTGTAAGTTCTTCACTCTTCTTGATTTTTCTTTCTAATTTTAGAATTATTTTAAGGACAGATGGCCCGATTATTCGATAGATCGATGGTAAAAAATTGTATCTTTATAAGATTGTTATTATCCTTTAGTCAAGGAAGTTATAGAGTATACTTTTACTTATAGAGAATTATTTTAAAGACAGATGGCCCGATTATTCATTAGATTGATCATAAAAAAAGTATATCTTTATAAGATTGTTATTATTCTTTAGTCAAGGAAGTTATAGAGTATACTTTTAACACTGCACTGGCCGACTCCCTCACCCCCTCACCCCCCAAAACCCCAAAACAAAACAAAACCCCAAAGCCCCCCTCCCCACCAAAACGTCAATGATTAGTTGCCAGACCAACTTTACAACAGAGAACAATGAGGACATTATGTTCTGCGAGATGCAAGCGAGCCACTGCGCCTAGAGTTCACAGTAGATTCATACAGTGTTATTTACATGGATTTTGCAAGTTAAGATGGTCTACATAAATATAACATATATTGTAAGTTCTTCACTCTTCTTTCTAATTTTAGAATTGTTTTAAACAAAAGATGGCACGATTATTCGTTAGATCAATGGTAAAAAAGTAAATCTTTATTAGATTGTTATTTTCCTTTAGTCAAGGAAGTTATTATAAAGTATATCTTCATTTGTCACACTGCACTGGCCAACCCCCCCCCCCCCAAACCCCAAACAAACAAACAACCCCAAAACAAAAACAGGACCAATACTTCATCACACCATCAGCCATATGTACAAACAATCTGCATGTTACAAGGGTCAGTATTTCATGCAATGTGAATGGGAAAACGCAAAGGTATAGTTCGTGTTTTTGTCTTCCGGCAAATACTAGGGCAGTGCAGCTGTAATGGTCAGAAATTGTTTGCCTCTTACCCAGATCCTGTTTTTGTTTGTTTAGAAAACAATGCTTTCTCTACACAGTCCACTTTTTCAGCACCAATTTGTACTTTTTCCTACAAATGTGGCAGACTATTCTATAAACAAAAATAAGGCTAGGGGGTGGGTACTGGAGTGTCACTTAATTTAGAATTCAACATTAGTTTTTGGAAGATTGAAGTTCGCTCCCATCATCAAGTTATCAATAAACAGAGAATAGTCCTACAGCAAACCTTGGTGGTACGTTTTGTGAGAACAACTTGAAAATATAACTTTATGTTATTATGACATGGGTTGAGAACATTCATGTCTGATTATTTTGATTGCTGCGATCCAAATACACAACCTCTTTCACCATGGGCGTATGGGGACTCTTCGGTTAAAGGGGGCAGAGGAGTTGATTTGCCTGAAATTTTACACAGATAAAAGCATAAGTACCAAATTTTAATACTGGGTTTTTTAAAAGTCTGTGTTGCTTTCTCCGTCCAGTTTTTTCTTCTTCTCACTATACCTGAAATTCCTCCACTATTTTGCCCAAATTTGGGAGGGCAGTCCCTCCCCCCCCCCCCGGGTCATGCTCCTATGTCTTTGTTTCATGTAGAATTGATTTATCTTTTTTTATTATTGACAATCAAATTAAATGTGCTTTTCTCGTTGCAGTCCACCCAACAATGAAACTCTCGATACACAACACTGCAACTCAGTCCGTTTCCGAACCCAGTCCACAGAGGAAAGACTTTGACGTCATCGCGGGCAAACCTGTTGTCGTAACAATTGATGCTGGGCAATTTTCCCTTACATCAGACGATGGTTTTTTTAGGGTCCCCGTACCAATCACTAACAGCATTTGGAATGTCAATTTTGGAAGCTTTGGTAATAAAATCGATTGGTTTGTTAACTGCACACTGTCTACAACTAAGCGTTGATGGAGATAGAACAATAACAAGTTATCGGATTATGACCCTTGGAGGTCTAATTACCTACAAGAAAGCAAACTGTACTTTTTAATTATCAATCTTTTTGATGTGCTTCACTTTTCCTCTTGATTCTAGAATATCCCATTAGTAATTGTATTGTGGTAGCTAGCTTATTGACAAAAAACTAAATAACACCAGAAATTTAGAGTTTGTTATATGTGTTAGTAATGGATTGAATAGAGACTGTGGCTTTTTCTCACACTACAGCACTGACCCATTATCCTTTGTTTAGACTGTGCTAGATTGTATATACACCTTGGTTGAAATTGTTTTTCTTAATTTTGTTGTTGTAACTATTTAAACAACTTTTAAAACCGGGCGCTGTTAAATTTTATATCTTCATTTTTTTTTAAGAGGTCCATAAGTTCATAAAATATTTCTAACACTGGAACCATATCTGAATTCCGTTTCATTTTGAAAACAGAGCCAAAAAATAACAGCATTTGATTTTTGTTTGTAACTTCCAGTTCAAGCAGGAAGTCAAGGTCAAATTGGGGTCACATTTGTGTAACGCTGGCTCACCTATCCAAGTTTTTTCCGAAGATGTAAAGATAGTAAAAATCCATTGTGTGGTTCAGGGTTTATGATTTTTTCTAAATACTAAACTGTGATTTATTGCTATTCAACACTTGATGACGTCATCATTAGGTCACACTGGAATACGCAAAAAAAAAAATTAAAAAATTAAAACAACACACCCCCCAAAAAAATGAAAATAAATAAAATAAAATAAAAACCCAATAGCTGTTCGGCTGACACCCAATCACCTAAAAATAAATGCAACTATTTTCAATTGACTTATTACAATACTATTATTATTATAATTATACTTATTTCATTGTTGTCCTTTCAAATGCATTAGTTTAACATAACATGCAGCTGCATGTGACATAGTCAAGTAGGCTAATAAAATGCATAAGCAATTTCAATAATTAATTAAGAATAATTATACAATATGTGATAAGCAGTAGGACAACAATTAGGTTAAGGTGAAAACGAGGCTTTCGTTCATTAACCTATTGACAGTCCAAAAAAAACCCAACTAATTAAGACAAATACTAGTAGAGAGGAAAGACTTGATAAACAAACACGACAACAAAGGCTAATGTAAGGTGTGTTGACAAGAAGACAATAAAAGCTGGATAATGTAGAAACAGTCCAAATCTATGAATATGCATCAAGTACTTGCTTTTTCAATTTTCTTGTAAAGATAGGTAGTATTGAAATGTAAATTGAGTTACTCAGACCATTCCAAAACCTAACACCACGTTTATCTAGACTATTCTGGTATATTGATGTTCTTTGGCGGTAAACAAACAGATTTGTCTTTGCAGTACTTTGAGTATTGTATGAATGAACGTTTCAGGTTGAAGTGAAAAATTAACTAAAGCAGCTGAGAAATGCAAATTCAAATCTGGATTTCCAATTGGACTGATTTGATAAAATACTTTATTCCAATTGAGAATTCAGTACTCACGTCAACTCAATACCAACTCAATCTAACTGATTTCCAATTGGACTGATTTGGTAAAAACAAATTATTCCAATTGGGAATTCAGTATATACTCATCTAACTAAATACCAACTCAATCCTATTTATTCCAACTGGATTTCCAATTGGACTGAGTTGATAATTTCAGTAAGGGAGCTGAGTTGATAATTTCAGTAAGGGAGAAGATTAGCAAAATGGACCGAAGACACGCTTTTACACCGGTTAATATGAGCGAGACAGAAGGAACAACCACGTATCTTATATTATTTGGTTTTGCCCTTTTTTTTTCTTGCATAGCAAGGTTGTGGGTTCAAATCCCACCCATGTGATAAGCCTATGAAAAGAAAGGTATACAGTGCTTGATACACATCAGTGTAAGGGCAAAAAACAAATAAAAATTGTTATTGCCGTTGCAAAATTAACATCTATTAAATCTTTGCGGTACCCGCTTCTAAAATATAGGCTTCAAACTGCCCCTTGCCACCAGGCTAGCTCGATGGTCTACTGGTAAGACATCTGCTCTAGCATTGCGAAGGTCCTGGGTTCAAGTTCCATCCAAGTGATATATGCCTCTGGTTTTTTTCACAGGACTCGAGAAAGCAATGGTATACAGTGCCAATACACATTGGTGTAAGGGTAAAAACCAAATAATAATCTTTATCCCCGACGCAAAATTAACTATCTATTAAAAGGTATCTTATAATTCATTAAGAGCTAGACATACCTTAAGGTAGATGTCTTGTTTTTTCCTGGCAGCATCCACCATGTGAGAGATGAAAGTAGCTTTGTCTGACTGGAAGTCTGTCTCGCTCATGAAACGACCAAACTCGTTGAAGTACACCCCAAGTACGACGTACACATTCTGGGCTGGGATGCTTGCAATGTAATCATAGACTGTGAAAAAATTCAAAATACAATTTACCCATCAGTCAATTTTGAGAACGATTAGAAATAAATTTGGAATCTGGAACTTTCCAGAAAGCATGCACACATGCACAATATATTCAAGAGCAATGGCATTGGGCCATTGACATGATAACATGCCCGGAATGTTCTGCGTGTTATGAGTTTAACAGCGGTAGACGTTGAGACCCACTTGGAAAGCTCACAGTGTAAGGTGCACCATGCATGCACTCACAGTGTCAAGCTTCATTGGTCCGGTGCAGCCAGAGACAAAAAGCGCTGGAAACAATGGTCAAAATTACTCTTTACTGGGGAACAGAGTGTAATCCCCAATTCCAGGGCAAATTATGAGAATGTTTGATGTCTTCACTTTGTTTCTAGTCAGGGTTTCATTTTGACAAGGATATTACCCCCAAAGAGAAAAACATTTTGGGTTTGGGTGTCCCGGAAATGAATACCATGGGTGGTACAAAAAAAAAATTGGGGGGTGAAAACCCAAACCAAAGTTGTTTAGTCTACAGTCATGGTTAAACAAAAAACATATTTTTGGTCCGGATGTTCTGAAAATGAATACCGTGGGTGGGTGCAAGAAAAATTTTGGAAAACCCAAACCAAAGTTATTTAGTCTTTTTGGATATAGATTATTTGGACACAAAGGGGGTGACTGGCTCCTTACCCAATTTAGCAAAGAGTTGAATGGCTTCGGCATCGGCTCCTATGGTGCCCCTGATGTAATAATGCTCATATAGATGCAGTGTGTTGAGATAGGGTACCAGACGGCCATACAATGCGCAGTTCTGCCCAAGGGCCTGACTTACAGAAACCTGAACAAAGATTGAAAGAAAACACTCCACTTGACATTGAGTAATTACAACAATCGCACACAAAAAGGGGTGGGGGGAAAGAAAGAAAAAAGATCAATTTGAAGTTTTTCTCAATAAAATATTTGCATCAAGAATAATGTACAAATATTGGATGCGAATGCGGAACGCAATATATAGCTATTAGTACCCGCGCGTAATATTTTTGTATACGCGCGTACACACAACCCAGCGCGCACAAAACAGAATTTTACAAAGGTTTTTGAAAATGTACAAACTTCAAAAATTTGCTAAACAAACAGATTATCACAGATTGTCCTACTTGTTTTGTCCTAGTTTATTTTCGCTTTTTAACAAAAGGGCATTTATGAATGGGAATAAAAGAGTAGGGACTCGTTCTTGCACCCACCCAGAATCGCCTTTATGGCACAATGCACTTATGGGACGGCCACGACCCTGCCGGTTTTAAACGGCCGTTTAAGAACTCCTAGCCACTCTTTTATTCCCTTATTAATATTCTTTTGATTACCTGGAATTGCCCCTTTCTTGCGACGACCTCCCTGTTGGCCAGGCGCTCTGTTAGCTTCACCACCCTCATGAAGGCCCCAGGGTCTGCATCTACTGCAGCCAGAGTCTGCTGAGACAGACAGAAGGCTCCGATGCTTGGGATACCGTAAACGTTGGCGGTACGATCAACGAGTTTGGTCTGGGCTGGGCGCAGAAGCTTTGTGGCAATCGTGCCGATTGTCTCTGAGCAAAGCCGCATCCTGGGATGAGAATTCGTTGAAATTTGTTAAGAAATTTGGAGGCATGGTACACGGTTTGACCTTTACGATGAACTTTTGAAGAGTTAGCTGTTTACTTCATAGTAATAACCATACAAATATAAACCGGCAATGACGCCACAACATAGAACTGTAAATTCTGCTGGTGATAATGCTTTCACTAATGCAGCTCCCAGACTTCGGAGTGAACTGCCATCTCAAGTCAGATTGTTAGACACTATTCAATCATTTAGGACACATTTAATGACACACTTATTTTCAACTTTGTAGTTTTCTTTGGGTTTTTTACGATAAATGATCCTTTTTAAGGAATGTTCTATCCATCTGATGAGGTTTGATACTTGTCACAATGCTGTGATCTATATGAAATAGCGCTTTACAAGAAATTACTATTATTATTTTATTATTAAGTAATAAACCACAAGGGAAACTGACTGGGTAAATTTTAAATAATTTGGGGTTGAACAAAGACAAATATACTACAGAGCGAAATTTGATCCAACGACCTCCAGATTAACGTGCCGGCACTCTACCAACTGAGCTATCTAGCCCTATCTTGGCGGTCTCCCTATTTTATCAATATCTTTGTTGGGGGTTCTCAGTCACAAGCCGTACACCATTTAACTGCCGTGTAGCCAGGGATCACACCCAAGTTTATGATACAACCTGGGAAACGGCAGCCAAGGGACCACCTTAAGGGGATGCGACTTTTTAAAAATTTACCCAGTCAGTTTCCCTTGTGGTTTATTACTTGATATTTGAAATATAAAAGTCTCTTGTAAATTTGTCTTTGTTCGACCCCAAATTGTTTTTTTATTGTTAACGTCTCTTACTTGAGAGCACATTGTCGGAGGAGAGTAACAAGACGTGGGTATGGGTTTGGTGGTAGGTGATTACCAGTCAATAACTCCAGTATGTAACCATGCCATACCACATCCAGCTTGATGTCAACCATGTACTGCACAAAAAGGAGATAAAATACAAAGATCCTCAGAGCAGTTTCTATTCCATTTGGTGCTTGATATGTGGCATGGTGTACTGTCTTCATTGTGTTCTGGGAATCTCAGGAATTCTTGAGAGGATTTTAGGGGTACTACAAGAGGAAAAGAGTGTGCTAAAGTATGGAAACATTTGGGGGGCACCCTCTGCCACATATCGGGAATGGTATATTCCATTCTCTGCCTGTATAAAATTATAAAGACAAGCATCTTAAACACACTTCAACCCTTAGACAATGACTACAGCAAGCTAGTCAAAACTGTTGAGGTGTGTTTTGGCCGAGCGGTCTACTGCATCGGACTCAAGTTCTAATGGTTGAATCATCAGAGTGCGGGTTCGATTCCCCGTCATGACACTTGTGTCCTTGAGCAAGGCACTTAAAGGGACACGTTGCCTTGGGTCGGGCGAGTTGGTCTATGAAAAGCGTTACTAACCGTTTGTTATAAAATGCATATGGGTTTTTAAACGTAGAATACAATGATCCACACATTATCTCGAAAATGCGTGGTTTTCCTTTTACTTTGCGAACTACGGTCCGCCATTTTGTGGAGTCAAAAATTTGGCTCAACAAAATGGCGTGCCGTGTTAGTTCACGATGTAAAAGGAAAACCACGCAATTTTAAGGATCATTGTATTCTACTTTTAAAAACATGTTTCTAACCATAATGCATTTTATAACAAACGGTTACAAACGCTTTTCATAAACCAACTCACCCGATCCAAGGCAATGTGTCCCTTTAACCATAATTGCTTCACTTAACCTGGGTGTATAAATGGGAACCTGAGAGGGCCGAGACAGTATTATTTGATTAACCTCTTAGCGCTAAATTGAGCAGCTTGGGGTTGTATGCTCCCCAGAGAGTTGAGAAAGTTAGAGACATGGTCTATGTTGTAAAGCACCTTGATCTAGCTACTAGTGTGCTATATAAGAACCAATTATTATTAAAAACTGATCTTATCAGAGATAGTGAAGATCATAACGAGAAGTCCCCTGACCCACAAATTCTACTCCTCTGCATACTTATTTCCATATACGATGGTTACGAAGGTCCAACATCGCAACAGTAAATACACGACAAAATAAGAGATGACACTTGACGCGTGTTCCACCAATCAAATGACAAGGATCTATGTGTGAGTTATTTACTAATATTGATTATTATGTGAATGCCATTCATAAAGGATATATTTACCTGCATAAGGACAGCTTCTGTGACCATTATACGGGGCCAGTTACTCAGCAGCTTCATTTCATTCATGTTGATCACTGGATAGTATCAACAATTCATGAAGAAAAAAAAGGGAAATTAAAGAAATACCCTAATACTGTGCAAGTCTTGCGCATATCGAAAACGAGAAAAAAAACTTGAAAGAAGACTATATTTTTCTATGAAATCAAATCTTCTTTTTAAATAATATTTATATTATTGAGTCTACTTTCATATGTTAATCACTTAGTAGTATTACATTCCGAACAACATATATAATTTGGCATAGCCATAAACTATGCTAAACTAAAATAATTGACAAAACAAAATCCAGCCCACGTAAAACTCTATATGGTTGAACAAAGAAAAATGACTGCAGCGGGACTTGAACCTGCGACCTCCAGATTAACAGGCCAGCACTTTACCAACTGAGCTATCTAGCCGTATATATTGGCAGTCCTCCTATTTTGTTAATAACTTTATTGCCAGTCAGAATCCATTTAATCTGTAACTGCTGTGTAGCCAGGGATCACACCCAAGTTTATGATACAACTTGGGAAGCGGCAGCAGAGGGATCACCTTAAGGGAATGACAAAGTGTTTCATTTTGACAACATTCAACAAGGGAAATCTTTTGGGTTGGTGTTTCAAAAATTAACACCATAGGTGGTACCGTAAAAGCCGTACCAAAATGGTTAAAAAAAATTGATACATGAGCAGCATTCTAAAATTCAACCCTTCATGTAAACCTGACAGAAACTAAATTCTGATTCCTGTGAAAGATTTTAAAGTTCAACTTTTGATGATGAAAGATTAGCTACCATTCCAGTGAATCCACCCAACTACTGACCTTTATTTGTCTGTTGATTAATCTCTGTGGATTCCACTCCATGTTTTATCTTCAATGAGCTGTTGGCGGCGCCCTCTCTGTTTAGATTTTTCGACGATTTTACTGACTGCAGTCAATGAAAAAAAACGTGGGAAAAATACTTTTTAATAAATCCATATTGCCAGAACATGGATAAAGTTAAAAACAAATTATCAATGTCAAGTAGTCATTTAACTTATTAGAATGATCAAATCCATCAGCAAGACATTGCTGGAAACGGCCCTCTACTGGTCTCTTTGCTCCATATTTGCTGGGTTATGGTTGTTTTCGGTTTTGCCCACTTTTGGGTATGGTTAAGGTTTGGGTTCAGGAATTGGAGTTAAGGGTTTGGAGTTAAGGGTTTAGGGTTAGGGTTTAGGGAGGTTTGTGGTGGTTCATGTCAGAGTCACACTCCAGGGTGACACATGACATCACTGTAGAACAGCGCCCTCATGAGGTCAAAAAGAGGTTGCTCATTTGCCCAACCTGTACGGAGTACATACTCATCTATGCACTTTAAAAAGCCATTTGTGAGATATTTTTGGAATAATGTCTGGTACAATGACTTGCTTAGTCACAAGATACTGCTTAAATTTGATTTCCCCAGACTACATCGAAGGCTATGTGACATGATTCGGGACAAGCTTTTGCGTAGTTATGTAAGAGACGGCGAACACCCATACACAATTCTGATAGAATATGCATGGCACAATGGTACCAGTTGCTCATCTGGAGGTTGCTATACAAAAGCTTGCCCCGAACCATTTGACATAGAAATTGTCTCCATATAGTCTGAGGAATTCAAATTTAAGCAGTACATTGTGACTCGAAACAACATTTACCAGACATTATTCAAATCTCACTCGCAAATGGCTAATTGTTTCATCACCGTTTTAGCTCTAAGATGGCAGTGGAATTACATCAATGCATAAGGTCTATTAAAGTAATTAATGAGTTTAATTTGATGCATATTTACAACACAGTACACTCAAGCCCAAAAGAGAAAGAAATATTAATTGTCTTGACAAAAAAGTGACACGAGCATACCTTTGGATTTCCAGTGCTTGTTAAGCTCCCATCATCTTCAAATGCCTTTCTGCAATCTCTCACCAAAGCCTAATGATCAAATCAAAAACGAGCCAAGAATGTTAAGTCAAGCCCTGCCTACTACACATGCATTGCCGCGCTGCACCTCCTGATGCTACTCTATACCTGTATAATAATAATACCGAGTCCTTACAGCGCTTTATCACACCTGATGGGTGTATCAAAGCGCTCAGTATGTTTTCCTGCAAGGTATGCAGAGCTACTTTTTGAAGTATGAGACCTATTCCTTTCCATAGCACCATGTTTACAAGGTGCTGTGGCGCAATATGCAGCCAATCAAGCCAGGAACACCGGGGCGAACCCCTTCTCTTTACGATAAGTGCACTGGGTTCTTTTACGTGCATTACACAACACACGGGACCTACGGCTTTACGTCCCATCCGAAGGACACAGCAATAATGGTTAAGTTTCTTGCTTAAAGGACACAACTGTAAACGTCAAGGACTCGAACCCACACTCTGCTGATCAGAAACAGCAGAGCTTGAGTCCGGTGTTCTTATCCGCTCGACCAGGATACGCCATAGCTTTTGAAAAAGACAACTATACATCCCCTAATGGAGTACTGTTGTCACATTTGGGCCAGAGCTTCTGCCTAGGCATTTATCTTTATTAGATAAAGTGCAGAAGCGTATTGTTAATCTTGTTGGTGAAGTGTTGGGATCAACGTTACAACCTCTTTCCCACTGTATAGGTCTGTAGCCAGCCTCTGTCTTTTCTACAGATATTTTCATGGTAAATGTGCCACCAGTGTGTCCGACCTGGTTCATCCTATCAGGATGTTTGAACCTGAAACCGGGCTTTCTGCTTGTTCTCACCCCTATACTTGTTCTGCTTGTTCCCCCATGTGATTGATTAAAGTATTAGTTTTAAAAAGTAAAACAAAAAAAACAGTCAATAAATCAATAAATGAGATTGTAAAATGAAGGGGTTGAACCTAATGGATCGGTTCTACTTCATGCAATGTCAATAACATTACCTTAAATTGAATACGATTGAAGAATACCATAGCATCCTCCATCATGACCAGCTGAATGGACATACAGTAGTCTTGTACATAACGTAACTTCCTTAAGTCCTAGAGAACAAAATAATCATGAGTTTATAAAACACTTTTTAAAGTTTGTGGCAAGTTGAAAACATAGAATTAGCTTACGGCAATCTTTATTTTCTTTTAGGGATCTGTGCAACCACTCAATCTCTCTATACTAAAAAAAAGGGAGAACATCAATTTGAAGAAAAAAATGAAGACTTACAAGTGACTTGATGCTGAATTTATTTGGGATGGTAGAATCAGGTAGCAGCATCTGTATGAGGAGTTTACTGAGGATGGAATGCGCAACGACGAGCTCCGAGGATCTTGAATGGAGCTCAGGATCAATCACTGCTAGCAGCTTCTTCTTGTACTCCATGAACTGACCGGTGATGAAGTCTTGGTCTTCTGTGTTTGTCTCCTTCTAAAGAAAAGAAAGGAGAATCACCGGGAATTATTATTATTATGATATATTTCTGGTGATGAAACATGGATACCTAATAAGTGAACTTAATCACTGTAGCTCACAAGACCGGGGAAACATGTAAACAAGGGTGAACCAGATTATTGTTATTATTTCATTTTATCACCGAATGCAAAAGAAAGATCGTGTTATTCCAGGCCTGGTGGTAGTATTCTCCATACAAATTTAGTATTTTCATTTTACTGCAAGCAAATTCCGAGAACTATATTATATTTTCTTCCGTGGCCACAAAAAGAAAATATGGGGCTGGAACATAGAGTTATATAATAGGACTAGAGGTACATACAAAACCATGTGACAAGGCTGGACAAGAAGCATTTTTGGCCGTTGAGAAAATGTTGCTGATCGTATAACACAGGGGTCGATTTCAAAAAACTCTTCCTAACTTAGGACTAGTCCTAGGCAATGCTAAGAGATAGGACTAGTCTTAAGTTAGGACCAGTACTTAAGACTAGTCCTATCTGTTAGCATTGCCTAGGACTAGTCCTAAGTTAGGAAGAGTTTTGTGAAATCGACCCCCCGGTCACGCACAGTTCACACAACTAAAACAATTTGTAAGTGGACATCTGTATGTAATTGTGACCTATAGGGATTCGTGCCCATGGTGGGACAGTGTTTTAACGCTACATACGAAGTTTGGACCTGAGAACAAAAGAGGTCCATATAATGTAGGGACTTGAAACACTATGTGGACTTACACATGTCCACACAGTGTTTTTAACAGTGTTGAAAAATAAGATTTTCCTTAAGTGTACAAAACAAAGGAATGTCCACAGAGTGACTGCAACACAGAGCTGGGTGCGGTTACGTTTGTGTATAATTATAACAATTGCTCCTTCTAGTTATATAACTCTAAGGGGCTTGACATCGGTAGAGAAGTGTGAGCAACAGACTGCTGTTTTATTACCTCTTTGAATGTGACAGCCAACAGTTGCAGGGTTGTGTTAAGAGACATTGCAGTGTGCCATGACGCTGCAGTGCTGTGTAAATAACGATACAACTCAATCTTGACCTCTGAACTTTCTTCACCTCTGTAGGGACAAAAATGCTAATAATAATAGTTGCTCATAAAAGGATAAGCACAGTATTTGTTTATGGGTTTTGAGGCATTGCATGGTGATGTGTATACATCTACTTTACTGTGTAGATTTTTTCTCTTAGAACTTGTCTCGCTATTTATTCTACTGCTGCGGAGTAAATTTTGGAATTCAGGAGACTACGTAGTTCTGAAAAGAACTGTCCTGCTTATTAACTACAACCTGGGCAGGAGGTAGGAAATCTGCCGGGGCTAATACTTTCACTTAGTGGATCGAGGGGACTTCTCGTTATTTAACTTCACTGCTGCGGAGTGAGTTCTTAATTGGTATCAATGTTTCCACTGGCCAGCTCTAGTCATCGTCAAGGATATAGACTATTTGTTTTTGGGAAAGTAAATTAATTCCCATACCCTAGTTTTCAATAAACACACCCATTCATCCGACCAGTAAAATTTTATAAAATGAAGAGATACCATTTTAATGAGTGGGAAAAAGGAAAGAAAACAAAACAAAAACCGAAGAATGCTGTTGTGGTTTTCGATTTCCGCATTCACAATAAGCACTCACAAGTGCTTATTGTGATTATGGCAATCAAAATAAGCACTGTCTGCCAACAGTCTGCCATTTTGGGATTCAAATTGAACGTAAAAGATATGATGAGCATAAAAACAATGTCGCCCAAACTGCTCAATTGACGCCTTGGACCAATGCCACACATTGCTAGTGTCTGCCATGCTCGCCATTTTTGGATTCAAATTGCACATCAAAATGATGGTTAATGTGTAAACAGCACAATATAACACATAGGGACAGTGACTTCTAAAATGGCGCAACTAAGAGTTATTGTGGTGATCATACATCAGGGCCCAAGTTCATAGAACTGCTTAAGCTGAAAATATTGCTGAACACTTTTCTGATTAGCAGAATTGAGGATACCAGTCACAAATGGTACATGTAGCATTGTATTTTGACTGGAAATTTCCGGGGTAAGCATAATTTTGTTGTGCTTCTACATTTTCGACTTAAGCAGCTCTATGAAAATGTGCCCCATGAAATAGATCAATTGAGACCAAGGGAAATAAAAAGGAACTAAAAAGACTGACCAGCGATGTTCTATTTTGTCTAGGAGCGTAATAAAAGTGAAGATTCTATTTTTATTAAAGCTACATTTCTATCTAAAAGTCATCCCCTGGGATATTCTTTCCTCCAACCCTTAGAATGATTGTCCTACCTGTCTAAGAGAGTAAGTAGAAAGACGAGATGAGAGAGTCGAAAGGAATCCCTGACAGGGTGAAGTTTGGCCATCTGCCTCTGCCAGTACTCTCTGAGGAAGAGTCAAATTAGCAAAACATAAATTTAATGAATGATTCTGAGCAAGGTCAAATCTATACAATTATGTTGTACTTATAATAACACCCCAACCAAGAAGGCACTCAACATTGCTATCAACTCCTGGAAGGGTCAACCCCCAGCCCCCCTCCCCCCAAAACTATGTTCAAATGTTGACCTTGAGTCTGGAAAATACCTTTCAATTCTGTTGAGTAATGAAGTATACTTAATACCCCAAAAGACAGATGAGATCAATCTTCTCTTACATCTCTTTAGTGGTTAATTGTTCAAATAAAAACAGTTAAATGTTAACCTGGGTCAGGACTCGGGAAGTTTTTTTCTCATTTTGATTCTGGTCTTGTACAAACATTTCTGGTCCAGTAAAAAGTTTGAGCTTCAAGCCCTAGCCTGCAGTCTTGTGGATTTTTCTCCCAAATTAGAGCCCTGCTCTATAGGTTTCACATCCAAGGTTCACATCAGCTCAGTGTTAGGAGTGTCCAAGTATTAAAACTCTGAATTAATATTTGGTTAGTGCCATATAGTTTACTGTGTGTGTGGTTATTATTCTCTGTGCCTCTGCAGTGCCTTTGGCTTCCACCAGATTGGAACATCAGTGCTGTTCACATGGGCGTCGGGAGGGAAAAACATGCACACACACTCTTTCTCTCTCTGTACAACTTGCTTGGTTCACCAAGCAAAAATAGACACAATCGGCAACCGGATTCACGTGACTTATAGTGGGTATACAATGTAAACAAACCAAGCAAGCAACGCACCAGTGTGCGATGACAATCATGGCTGCTTCCGAGTGCTTCTGCCGTAGGTGCGGAAAAATTAGCCACGCTTTTTTACGCACACTGGGCGTGGCTGCTTGGTTTGTTTACATTGTATACCCACTATGAGTCACGTGACTACAGTTGCCAATTGTGTCTATTCAAACTGGTACTCTGAACATAGTTTCACTTTCTCCACTTTATATCCCACACTACCACTCTGTTCACTCAAGCACACCAGTGACATTCCTGAGGGACAACGCCCACAGAACACAAAGAAACAGACCCTAGAAATGCCTTTGTACTTATATTTACAAGTACTGCTGCCGCACAGTAGCACTTGCTCACCTGCCAAAACTATTTTCAACATGCTGCACAGTAGCAACACTCAGTAGCAATTGCACAGTAGCAAATAATGGCCCTTACACTTTGTGGAAAAAACCCCAAAACCATTTAATTCACCTTCCATGGGTCTAGCTGTGACAATAACTATATTAGCATAAACACAACATATAAAATCACAAGTCACCTGATCGGTTCAGTCACAGCATTTGCATAAACGAGGTCACTCCCATCATTCCTCACTTCTTCCTGCAGCGATAACAGACTATCTTCCATGCGCTGACCTCTCCGTAGTTGCGTTCCGCTTGCACCCTCAATCTCCAGACGTTTCAACGTCATCAGGTAGGTGTCGGCGTGGGCTTTCTTGAAGAAGAACCCCTCATACAAGGTGAGGTAAGGAAGCTCGGCAAAACTTGTAAATCTAATAACAATAATAATAATGATACCAAGTTCTTATATAGCGCTTTATCACGATGGGCATATCAAAGCGCTCAGTATGTTTTCCTTCAAGGTGTCCAGAGCTATGTTTTGAAGTATGAGACCTATTCCTTTACAATGCATGCTGAATATCCATTCAAAGGCCGCCAACCTTCCCTTACGTTTAGACTGATCCCCTGTTATTTAGGATAATAATACACTTTATTCACAAGCCTCGAAGTGTGACGTCAAGTGTTCAGGCTACACTACGCTCTACCCTTCGGGTGTCGCCTAAGTTCTGAAATGTCATAATGAATATCCATCCACAGGCCGTCAACGTTCCCTTACGTTCTAAAACAAATGGCCAGCCTGTGGATACAGAATTACCAAAACGAGGCTGGCACTGTAAGGGTTAACAAAAATATAGCAACAGAAACAAACTTCTGAAATTTCATTGCAATAAGTTTACCTGGTTAGAAAATTAATTAACAAATTAAGAACAAATAAAAAATATAGCAGACAAATGTCTTTTATTCAACATGTTCTAAAACGTTTTGTTATCACTATAATTAAATCTGTTTATTAAAAAAAAATTCTTATTTTATTTGCAGCCAGTTCTTACTTTTCTTTCGTTGAGTTTTCTGAAGTTTGCACAAAATGAAGGATGTACCGTTTACTGCCAGCACGGTACAACTTTGATTCCTTGTCCAGCAGAAATACACACTACAAAAAAAACATGGACAATTTGAAGTTTTGCATTGTTACACTGACAACAACTGCAAACCCTGAACTCATAATTAGCTGTTCCGACTTACTGTCGGAACAAGTTTGTTTTCGTCGAGATTTTTATTTGTTTTTCTTATTGTTATTCTTTGTTTCTGACTTAAATCCCATAGCATTTGTGCACGTTTTTGTTTAAGCCAAATATCCTAATGTGTAAACATGAAAGAGTCAGATCCTATATCAAATTAAAGCTTGGGTCATGAAGTTATAGTTGAAGGTAATTAGCTTAACTTAATTAATTAGTTTACTTAGTTTTAATGACATGAATATTTAATTAGCCAATCTTATAACAGCCATATCTCAAAAAATATACCCCCTATCGTCAAACTTTTTTCAGTTTAAGACTTCTGGGATAATGTAGATGAGTTTGCCGGCCTAAAATGCAGAACGACGTCATCATGACGTCATTTATTGGGCATTTTCACCCGTGTACAAAAACACGAAAGTTTAATCTTGATCGGTGATCGAAGGCATGAGAAAAAAACCTGATATGTTTTCACCATTTTCAAACATAAGATTTTAGAAGGTTTTGTGAAATCAAAACTAACTGCTTGCCTCAATTCTCAAAACAATAGCATTTCGACTAAAAATATTTCAAGATAAGTTTTCTACCATGACCATTTTTATACCATGTAACGTTTATTCAAATCTGTGAACATTTATATTTTCAATCTTACCAATTTGTGCACACCCTTTAAGGCTACCTAGCTACAGTGACTAAGTTTTACTTTTGAGGCATCCTTGGTTTCATCACAATACCATATATTAATGATACATAATTTGTTTGAGTCAAACGCGCACAAACAAATGTTGGTGGATTTTTATTTGTATAATGGTTAGCTCACAACTATTGAACATTTCATTTGAAATAAACTCTTTCATGATATTCATGATATTATGCTTCTGTCCCACCCACTTGGACCAATCCAATTTGTGTTTTCACATACCTGTATTGTGATTGGCCGTTTGCTCTTGACAGCATCACCTACACCTTCCCAGAAATCATCCCACTGACCTCTCGCCTGTGCAATGGTCCAGAAATCACCTAGGTGGGTGCTGGGTGTGGAGTCACCAGGTTGGGTTCCGGGTACCTTGATTCCTAGGTGGAGACAGATTGTGAACAAATCAAGCACAGCATTTTGAAACTGATGTTGTGAATTAATGTTTTTTTATGAGGGAAACTACCAAGAGACCTCATGCATTGACCTCATTCAGCCGCCATCTTAAGGCCATGTCAGACGGGGTAATTTTTACAGGCAGCTTGTTTGGAGGCGGCTGGGTTGGTGTAGTTGTATCTTTTCTCGCCTTCCACCTGTAGGACCCCGGTTCGAATCCCACTGGGGGCACTATTTGGATTGGGTTTTCAGTCTCTACCTGACTACGTGGGTTTTCCCTGGAGTATTTCTCTGGGGTTTTCCTCCCACATCTAAAACTGAAGTTTCCTTCTTTGTTTTCTCTCAATGGGGTTCTTGGCTAGTACATTGATTAAGTTCGCTTTTCTGAGAGGCCTTAGCTTGGCTTCACAACCAGAATTAATAAATGAAATGAAATTAAAACCAACTGCACTGCACGCAGAAATGGGACATTTCGGCAGCACAAGAGACATTCTTCTAGCTGTAACTCACTATCCCATGAAAAGAATGAGAAAACTGAAATGTGAATGAATTTCCGTATTAGAGATTGCCTGGAACTGGTTGCCAGTAGATTGCCTCGTGTGACATGACCTTTGTGACATGACCTTTAGAGGTAAACTGATGGTGGAAACATTGGAAACACACAGATTTGTACACAGGGCGCACAGGATGGGCCAATGAGCAATGTCCTTTTGACCTCTACGCGAGGGCGCCCTACTCAAGTAAAATCTTGTGCATAAGGTCTATAATTAAACAAAAATACATGTCAAATTTTACACTCACTAATAAGTCCATGTTTCTCATCATTTGCAAGAAAAGTCTAGTTATTTCTAATTTCTAAAGGTAGTAAATACAGTGTTTATATATGTAGACGGAAAAACTCTTCAAACTAGATGAGGAAAAACTCATAAGTTCATTCAGAATGAAGTAAACAAAATATATATATTTATTTTGCAAATAATAATTTTGCTGTAATACTCACACATCAAATATAATTTCCTTACCTATTATTTTGTGAGGGCAGTCTGCCGACACCATGCGCCGGATGTCCTCCGATACACAGTTGTTGAATATTAACAATGCCTACAAAGTCATGGGTAAAATCGAGTAAGTACATCTTATTATTTTTGTTTTACAATAATACCAATGTGTCGGAGGAAAACAACACACAGGCTACTCGGGTGGGATTCGAACCCACGAACCCTGCATTCTAGAATCTACCACGAGACATACAATACACCCAGAGCCGAACTTGATTGTGTGCTGTAGTTTTGTTTTGTTTGTTGGGTTTTGGTTTTGGGGTTTTTGGGGGGGAGGTGAAGGATTCTGAGAATTATATTTGGCAGCTTTCAGAATCGAGGGTCAATTTCAGTCTTGAAAGTTTCAGAATAATTCAGTTTAAAAAACGAATAATTCCAATTTCATAATCCCGGGCTGCACGGAGTATACAGTGCTTATCGCACATTAGTGTATGGGTAAAAAACAAAATACTCTTCTTTATATATCCAGGTGCATTTTTCACATCGGTGTAAGGGTAACCACTTTACAATTTACTCTCTTAATTTTACGAACTTGTTTTTTTCTTCAGCATGACAATTTGTAAAATTAGCTAACAAAAGCGATAATCAACAGGCCTGGAATTAAACGAAGGGCCACGGAGGCCATGGCCTCTGTTGCCCCTGGTCTTATAGCCTCAGTGCTCCTTCAAAAGTTTTCCAAGTTTCCCAAGGAAGTGCCATTTGCGAAATTTAATGGCCTTGCCCTCTATCTCAAAGATGAATTTCCAGGCCTGAATCAAACCGCTCTACTTTTAATTTCTGAATTCACAAAAAGCAATCCAATCAAGAGATATTACAAATACAAAATTGATTTACATATAAAACTGTTTAAACTGATTCAAAAATTTAATCTACGAGTCGTACCTCTTGAAGACTGGGACCGTAAATGACATACTCAATCCTGAGATCAATAGAGGGCGCCTCTTGATACAGCGTTCCTGAGAAGACAGATGGCCCCACCATGGCAACCACAACTTGACCCTGCATCATCAACATCAAGTCAATATACTTTTTTATAAAATACCTCTTGCTTGTTCTGTATTCTGGTTGGCTGAAAAACGGTCACGTGGGTTTAACTAATATATAGGCTAGTGCATGAGATTTGCACCACCGTGAACTAGACGTGTGTCAAGACATTGCGTGCGCATAAATTGCGAGAAATAGTTCACGAACCGGGCAACATACTTAAAATGTTTCACTGGTTACAGTGCCCTCTCATGATATGAACAGTGAACAGCAACTAAAAAACTGAATTCGGGAAAACTGAAAGCGTTACATTAATTGTTGAATTTAACTTATGATTTAATTGCTCACAAGTTAATTGTTGAATTAAAACAGTTTAGTTATGAAACCCTGAAAAGTTTCTTTTCATATTTCATATTTTAGATCAAGGTGTGTTATAAAACACATAGACTGGCATAATTCAGTCACTAGTGCCGTACATCCCCTCAACGAAGAAAGGGGACCAGTTGCTCTATGACTTTATGCCTCTTTTGCAGGTTACCATACTTGAGCGGGCACGTAGAGTGGATTGGCCACAGGTCTAATTAAAATGTGCCAGATTCTAGCACATTTTAATGAACAAGGCATTCTGGGAAAAAATGGCGCGGTGACATAAAGCACCCCTGCTGGGAACGAGGTTGGCATAATGTGCCCTCTCTGAGCATGTTTGGAGGATAGTTTATGTGATGCTCATTCAAACATATTGAAATGGAATTTACGCAATATAAATAAACTCATTTAATTTTGTTTAAGTAAAGTTCTGTTTTTGTTAACATGCCTATTCAAATACTTACACTGTAATCCGTTTGCTCCTCTGAGAGCACAACCTTTGATGGTGCCAAGTCCTCAATCAGCCAATTATATTGCTTTAAAGCTTGCGGACTGATACTACCCAGGACAACATCAAGCCCCCATGCCCCAGTGTGACCTTTGACCCCATAGATATGCTTGGTTGACGTGGGTTGTAGCTTCTTTTTGAGTTGTGCCTGGATGGTTCTCGTAGATTTGGAAAACATGTGGAATCTGTTTGAAGGGAAGTGATATTTATATTTGAGCTTTTAAAGTTCCTGCCATTCAGTTTGTTGCCACTGGGTTTATACGGAAGTCAATTTATAATTTGACATTGCAGGAGGGATGTATACTATAGATGTAATAAAATCTGGTATTTATTATTAATTCAACAATAACAAATAGCTGTGTTAGTCTGATAGATAAAACAAGGAAGGTAGCACTTAAAGACTAACTAATTACTTACAAAATTGCACGAGCTTTCGAAGCAACAACTAATTTTTGTTGTTATGTAATTAATCTTTAAGTGCTACCACTACCTTTCTTGGTTTATTAATTAAAGTACATTCAGTGTAAAAAAACCTCCACCCCCCCAAAAAACAAAAACCAAAACTGACTGATAACCATTTTTTGGGAAAATTTTAAAGGGACTCCAAGGTCAAATTGAGTTTCGTGATGCACTCATTTTCCAATAGATAGAGCGCTCATGAAGGTAGGAGTATACAATAAAAAGTCTTAAACCTCACATTAAAATAGTGTAAAATGCCATTTTGTTTGCTACTCTTTCAGGGCGAAACTTTACACCTGACGTCATCGGACCGTCACAAATAAATGGGTCTGTACATTGCAAAGAGGAATGTTTGCATCAGTCAAAAGGTCAAATTCAATGTGTTTTTGACTGAATAACATCAAAATTCAGGAATCAACAAAAATCTCTCAGTTCAAAAATGTACAGGGGTCGATTTCACAAAACTCTTCCTAACTTAGGACTAGTCCTAGGCAATGCTAAGAGATAGGACTAGTCTTAAGTACTGGTCCTAACTTAGGACTAGTCCTATCTCTTAGCATTGCCTAGGACTAGTCCTAAGTTAGGAAGAGTTTTGTGAAATCGACCCCAGAGCATATATTTGAAGCGTGACGTCATCAAATGGTTTTGGGTTTTGACAAAAATTGCGCTTGAAAGTTATCAAACACAGTGGCATTTTATACCATTTCAACCTTAGTTTAAAGACTTTTTATTTGTTTCCCATTTTGATAAGGACTCTTTAAAGCTTGTTGACAGAAAGGATGCATTTTCAATTGATTGAATAGATGAAGCTCTATTCTACATTTAATAACGTAAAATAGCGCCAAAGTCCTCCTAAAAAGACACTCAAGGCGCTTCACAGAGATACAATTTAAAAAGCTATGGCCAAACACATTTTATAAAAATACAAATGTACAGAAAAGGTAAAACCTAAGAAATCAAAGAAATCTAAAACAATGATAAAATTGTAAAAATCACTAAAAAGTCTTAAAAACATCCCCAAAACACCTGGACCAGCCAGTAGCAGAAGCAAAACAGTTTAACAAAAGAAGACAAATAGGCAATATAAAAACCCGAACAGAAACAAAGAAAAAGCGACCCCACCCCTCTCCATGAACAAATTTGTTTAGTTGAATTTGGTTCTTTATTTGTAAAGTGAGGCTAAAAACGCTGAAATGGAAAATGACTTTTATTTATTTTCTATTTGTATTTTTTGGGGGGGGGGAGGGGCCTGATGGGCCCTTCCTTCCTTCTCACCTTTCGGCATTTTGTCTCATCTTGGTGACAAACTGCGGGTATGGGTTATATGGAAGGTTGTCTTCTCTTAATACTGACTGACAACATGACATCATGGAGTTCATTAGATTCTTCTCTTTGATGTATTTGGTTATCAACGCCATCTCTGCTGTGACCTGGAAATGTTTGAAACAGTGAAAGAAGGTTTAACTTCAACGTTCCTTCTGTGATTTTTGATTTGTTTTCGGCAAAATAACTTCCTTAAAAAAAAAGGGTGTGCATAGCATTGGTAAGAGTAAAAATATAAATGTTGACAGATTTGCACCCAACTAACAATTAAGGCCTATCTCCTGACTATATATCTGATCTTCTCCATAAGTATATTCCTGTTCGTCCTCTTCGTTCTGCTGGCCAATCCCTACTGACGCAAACTACTTTTTCCAGTTTTTGTTTGAAAAAGAAATGCTTGTCCAAAATGTCTCTTGAGACCGGTGCTAAATAATTTTTTTTAATATTATTAACAAACAAACAAACAAACAAATATTTACCTTAGGGTCTGCTGACTGATGGTAGTAGTAACGTTGTTTAGAGGGTGGAACATTGTCACTTGGATTGATACTTGCCTGTAATTGAAATAATCAGTAAATCTTCAAAATGAACTTGGTAATATTTATAACGTTTGAACAAAAAAAAAGAAAACAAAAAAATCAGTTTCAGGTTTTGTACCTCATCAGAAGTTTGCCACTACTGTTCATCATGTTCAGGGCTCGAAATAAACATTGGACTGCAGGCCCGTGGCCACTGTTTTTAGTCCGGCGATCTTGTGTGATTGAAGAATAATACCTCACCTCATCTTATCTTTAAAAGAATTATGTTCAAACGTTGACTTTGAGTCGGATAAATATCTTTAAATTCTGTTGAGTATTTATGAAAGTTGTACCCATAAGTACATATAAGAACAGTTTAAACGTGACACTTTGTAGATATTTTTTTCTCATTTTGATTCTAGTTTTGTGAATAATTTTCTGGTTCAGCAAAAGTTTTGAGCTACAAGACCTGTAGTCATGTGAATTATTTCCCCAAATTCGAGCCCTGCTGTTTAATGTTGTGTTTTATATTCAGTTTGCGGTAACACCATGTCAGTCATCATACGATAACAGACATTGGATTAATTTTGACGGGGTGCCAAAGCTAGCGCTCACTGGAAGCCATAATTTGAATATTTGTTATTTATGAAACTCGGGGCTGGCTGATTGGCTTACAGGTCGACTGGTGCCCTCTGGCATGGTTTCCAAGGGAGCATTCCTTCCTCTGTTGTTGATGCTACCTTGTCTGGATGGCTGTTCTTCTAGACGGGAAGGTTTTCTTGAAATACTCGTCATTGGTCGGTAGTTTGCCTTTGGAAGAAACAAATAAACTTTATCAGTCAAAAGAAGTTTGAACAGCTGGTTTTAAAGATGGAGAATGGGGTTTGGGAGGCCGAGTCTTTGTCTTGTTTCCTCCCTGTTATCCACATACTGCAACTGGAGTTTGTGAAACAAAAGAGAGGAGACCAATTAAGAACTCACTCTGTGACAGTGAAGTTAGTAATGAGAAGTCTCCTCGATCCATTAAAAAAAACTCACTCAGCAGCAGCGAAGTTAATAAAGAGAAGTCCCCTAGGATTGGTAGTGCACGTAAAAGGAACCCAGTTACACTTATTGCTAGGGGGTTTGCCTACGTGTTTCTGGCAGTGGCTGCTGAATGCGCCACAGCACCTTGTAAACCATGAGAAGGTGCTACATAAATGGGTCTCATAATTCAAAACATAGCTCTGATAAAGCGGTGTGATAAAGCGCTTTATAAGAAGCAAGTAGGCCTATTATTATGATATGACACCAGAGACAATTCTTTTACCAACCTCAAATATTATTCTAATGCAGTCAAATACTAACCTGCGGTGCACTTCACTCAGACCAACAATGCAAACGTTTGCCAACTACACGTACGTTTTCAAAGTGGAATGCGTTAAGTGCAACAGGCGTTTACACACGTTTGTGAAATTCGGCAAATGCTCTGGTGAGGTGTGTTAGCTATGCTCGCCAACTAAAAAATAATGGCCGCAAAAGCAGTAATAAAGCAATGAATAAATTAGACTAATGTGACCTAAAAGTAAAACTTACCTCAAACAAATCAGATTGGTTGTAGAAAGTGTTATAATTCACCCTGTCAAATTGTATTTGTTCACAAGTAGTGAATGTAACAAGTTGTAAGAAAAATATTTCAGTTTATTTTTAAAAAGCAGACAACAGAACATTGCCCAACACACGGATGGATACTGCAGCATTATTGGTCCGACAGATTGAAGTGAACGTGCGCACAGCTTTTGAATACAGCGCGTTCCGGTCCAAACTGTTAGAGTGACGCACGTTTGTAAAATGTAGCGCAAACGATTGTGTGAGCGGAACAAACCCCAGATTCTTAAAAAAAGGAAAAATAAAACCTGGGATTGACATTATAGAGGAGTTGGGCTGTGTTACTTCATACCTTCCCTGTTGCCTGGGTAGCTGCTGATGGCCAGCGTTTGCTCGGAGCTAATCGTCCAGCACGGGTCCGAGTCTGTCTTGAGTTATGCCGGGGATCCATTGCGGTGAAGTTTGGCGACCTTGATGAAATCAAGGTTTGCGAGATATCCTTTGGGAAATTTTACTTTCTGGAAGACTTTGTTTGAAATTTAGGAAGAATTTGGGGACTTTAGGGGTTATAGCTTTTTCAATGCTGCTCTTGTCATTTCAGACAAAGAGCTTTTAGTACAAATTTGAGGAATCTTTGCTGATGGTAACAGTATGGAAGTTTTTTGTTGAATAGCTTCTGTTGCAAACTTAGGAAGAGTTGAGAATTCTTAAAAGTATACTTCTGGAAGTTTTTTGTTGAATGCCTTCCTTTTGCAAACTTAGGAAGAATTGAGAATTCTTAAAAGTATTATACTTCACATGTCAATCCATTCTGGTTTTCTGTGGAGAAAAGTGTAAAAACAGTGTAACGTTATAATGAAAAGAACATTTGTAATATTCGCTGAATTTGGTTTGTTTTTCTGTTTCATCTGGCTACAGTCGTGCTGTGCACAGTATCGGTTCATACTTTGTAATGAGGTACATGACACAAACTTGCGACTGATTTGCTGATTGAGGTTTCTATATCAATGTGGTCTGAAATTTGTGACCATATCAAGGAAAACACTAGTTGCGATAACGTAACCCTCCCGACGGCGATAGCCGGAGGGTTATGAGCTAAGCTCTAGCGGCAAACGGCAATCTGGTCCAACACGTACAAAAACTTACCAGATCCCCGAGCGAAAGAGTCACCACACGCGCGCAGCGCTGAGACCGTTGACCCCGTTGACCTGCACACACAGCCAAAGCTCCGCGCTCCCCACTCAGATTCAAATTCTCAACCTGGGACATTTTTTACTCTTTCGCTCGGGGCAAGTTTTTGTCCTTTTTCTTCAAAATATTTCCTCAATGGTGTTTTGAGTGATATGGAAGGATCCATTAGACATTGAGGATCAAGTCCGTGTTCCTAGAATTTGTGTCATGATTTTCAAAAGTGGTAAAAATGGAGCAAATTTGCTGACTAGCTGTCGAAATTGTACGTGTTGGACCAGATTGCCGTTTGCCGCTCGAGCTTGGCTCGTAACCCTCCGGCTATCGCCGTTGGGAGGGCTACGTTATCGCAACTAGGAAAACACCTGCAAGAAAATACAGGTACCTGGGTCTACTCAAAAGTAACCCTGGTGGTGGGACGCCAGTCTCCTTTGCACTGCCCTGACATCCTCCCGACCGTCGGGAGGATGGAGGGTTACGATTTTCGCAACTAGAGTGCAACCTGGGCTACGTCTAAATTTTAAAAGTTAGTCCTGGTACTGGTAGGACGTCGTCAGTCTCAGTGGCAGTGCATGCAATTTGGAGACTGACATCCTGCCACCAGGGCTAGGTAGGTCATGTGGCGTGTCATGGCCGAGCAGATAAGAACACCAACCTCAAGCTCTGGAGTTTCTGATCAGCAGAGTGTGGGTTCGAGACCCGGTCTTGACACTTGTGTCCTTAGCAAGACACATTTTTGTTTTGTCCTTCGGATGGGACGTGTGTTGTTATAAAAACTATCAACACACGTAGAAGACCCCAGTATAGGCCTATTTGCTAAGAGAAGGGGTTTGCCCCAGTGTGTCTGGCAGTGCATTTATTCTCAATCATGATTTGAAGGCTGCACTCAAAAGGAAGAAGAAGAAGACTAAAATGCAATAACTTACTGTAGTGCAAATTTTAGAATTAGCTTAACAAGAAGATTTGTTTTCCTCCATTGCTAAAATAGTTCTCATCTGTGTTCATAATCGTACCAACTTAAAATTTGTATTAGAAAAGGCTATTTATAATGATGTACCTTCTCACACCGTCAATCACTGGCCTTTGAAGTTTGAGCAAGAAAGGTTAACCATCCCCGTCCACTCCCACCACTCCAGCCAGCCAGCCAGGGCAGCCAGCAGGGGGTATCCCAGCAGGGAGACCACTCAACAAACTGAAGAAACACTGAGACTTCGATGCACGGCACAGCGCGGCTAGCTCATGTCAGTTGAAAAGAAACCACTGCTATTGTACTATTCGACAAGTATCATGGCATGTGCAATAAAAAACCTGACACTCAAATAAATCACAGCCATATTCAGATACAAATCCGAATAAATAACTGCTCTTCACAAGGAAAGCTCCGTTGACCTTGCACAAACTTCACAGCGTCAATGTTGTCAAGCAATTACGATGTCATCCTTTACCCCATTGATTATCAGTCACTTTGATTAAAACATATACGCGAGTACGAGCGAAGGCTCTTCACATTATTTAAATTGGACACAAGGTTGAATATTGTATCTCAAATCTCTTGCACTCTCTGTTTACTTTTGTAATTTAGTTAATGCATTGAAGTCGAAAAGGCAAACATTCGGCAAAGGCAATTTTCATTTGAATAATTAATGATCCATTTATGCAAGAGAAGAAAGCATTGGGTAAACTGCTAAAATATCATTCAGAAGTTGTTCAATATGAAACTTACAGTTTCTACAGGGGGCTAATGAAGTGTTTTATTTTACACTTGCAACCACTGTGTTGCCGTTTGGGGGGGGGCGGAACTAGGATTTTTAGATGGGGGGGCCATTTTCAAGTTGATAATTTTCAGTAATCCCAAAGTATGATGCAGATGACCTCGGTTAGGGCCACAGATCAGTCGGCACTGATCTATTGTTGCATCAAAAGTGTTGCTTGCTGAAATGGCGTCCAGTGAACATTTCACTACTCAGCACGTGTTCCCCATCTTGCGCCATCGGCGTTTTATGATCTTTGGGCAAAAATGCTTGCTACTTTAAACTGATCACACCAAGATCCAAACAAATCATCAATGAAATCCGCTACATCTTGATCGCTTTTATATAACCAAAAGTGTTCTCTTTTTTTTACAGTTAAACAAAACTTGTGATTGTTTATAACAGGTGTAATGAATTAAAAAAAAATCATAAATAATGAAATATATTCTCAAAAATCTGTGCCCCCAAAATTCATTTGTCCATTCTATGCAATAAAAATGACACAAGCTGAAACTGCAAAAACTATTGGGATATGGCTATAGGACAATTGCTATGCAAGAAACTCCATGCATGACATCACAGCGCTGTTATTGTCGAAAATGGTGCCCGGATAAGAATATAATCGTCCACAGCGTTCGCTCAAAAGCTAATTATAGTTAATTAAAGACATACTGGCTAGAATTAGAACTTAAAACAAATACCTTATGAAAACTACCACTTCTGCACAGTCAGCATTTATAAAGTTATCATAATGACGACTTTGGTCAACCGTAAAAGGTCAAAGTGGAATGCACGGAGGGGCCTGGGTTATAGCCTCAGCCGGCATGACACGTCTTGTGTAAATGTTAGCCATTAATTAAATCAAAATGAATTAGGCCAAGCAAAAAAAGAGTTTTGTGATCCACTTATTTTCCCAAAAGTCCTCAGGAAAATGTGAGGAATATTTTAATTCTCCAACCACATTCCAAACGGTGTAAAATGCCATTGTGTTTGATAACCTTCAAGTGTTTGTTGTTGTTGTGGTTTTTTGGGTGTTTTTTTTTTGGGGGGGGGGTGAGGAGGTTGGACGGTTGCATTTGTCAACACCAACAATCAATATCATATCAACCCTCCCCAATCCACCCTACACCCTTTAGTATGGGATGTTTTACTATTTTAACTTTGTCTATTTAAAGGCACTGAACACGTTTGGAAATTGTCAAAGACCAGTGTTCTCACTTGGTGTATCCCAACATATGCACAAAATAACAAGCCTGTGAAAATTTGGGCTCAATTGGTCATTGAAGTTGCAAGAAAATGATGAAAGAAAAAACGCCCTTGTTGTACAAATTTGTGTGCTTTCAGATAGGAATAAAAGGCTTCTTGCAAGAAGTCTTTTATTATTTTTGTGAGAAATTACCTCTTTCTCAAAAACTACGTTACTTCAGAGGGAGTCATTTCCTACAATGTTTTATACTATCAACAGCTCTCCGTTGCTCATTACCAAGTCAGTTTTTATGCTAATATATATTTTGAGTAATTACCAAACGTGTACAGTGCCTTTAAATGGACACAGTAACCTTCTGCTTATAATACATAATAAATTACTGCGAAAACATGAACAGAGTTCAAAATGATCATAAATGTATTTATTTACGCATAACCCTCCATCGCAAAGCAACGGTGTCTGCATTCAGATAACCCACATTTAAACTCACAAACGGTATGGCCTGTGGGCCATCCATGCATGCATTGTTAGTCAATATACAGTTATATTTTTTACAACAGTTATTACAAAAATGGTTTTCTTGCCAAGTGAAAATGACTCAAGATTCAACCGTTGTCCAACAGTATAAAACTGGGCATGGGTGGTGTTTCAAATAAGAACTTTACATGTATTACATCATTAACAGCACAAGGTGGTAAACTTAATTTTCAACAAAAATGAAGACAACTTTTTGGCAAGGGACAAAAACAGGGAAAACAAATAACCGTATTCTCAAATCCTGCAACTTTTGAATTCTACAAACCAACTTTTAAATTCCCAAACACATGACCAACTTTTAGGTACTCTTTAAGCTGTCCTCAGTCCAAAAGACATTTTGCTTTCCACAAGCCAAACTCACATGGGATGTCTGTATATTGCCAGTATTGAATAGACTGTGCAAGCCTCACATGTATTTGAATGTTAAAACACTTGATTGTGTTTCCTTACTTCCAGTGCTGGAGGACTTGAGGCCGGTATCGGGTCGAGGTCTCTACTGAGTCAGACACAAGCCGGTCTCAGACTCGGACAACTGGGACTCGGCCTCAGATTCGGACAAAAGGGACTCGACTACAGCAATGCTTACTTCACAAATTAAAGCAATGTACGTGCAGCATCTTGTTTATTTCTTCCATTAAATTAAATTTATCCAAAATGAGGCTTGAAAGAAAAAAGTAGTCTGGTGCTTTTTTTTTTGCACGGAACATCAGTATCCATTGTTATTAAATACAAGAAATAAGACAGGGATATATGCAGCCAAAATGGTTTCCAAAAATGTTTGAACACATGTGAGACTTGGACGGTCTAGTACCTTACGGCTCAATAATACAAGGCCTGAACAATATCAGAGTGCAGCCATAATTGTATAATTTCTTCCATTAAATTAAATGTATCCAAAATGAGGCTTGAAAGAAAAAAAGTAGTCTGGTGCTTTTTTTTTTTGTTGCCAAGATCATCAGTATCCATTGTTATTGAATACAAGAAATAAGTCAGAGATATATGCAGAATAATGAAAGTCTACACCAAAAATAGAGGATGACAAGACATTTGTAGGGGTGTCTGAATATAGGGATATAACCTCCCTTTCAACCTCGGTTTGCTGACATTGATTTTAGTTCAAGGAAAACAAAGGATGTAGCATAAGGCGGTAACTGCTCTATATTCTGACACCCCTATGTTCCGACAACCCTATATTCTGAAAACCCTCTCGTAATTTACATGTTGGGGTTAGGGTTACGGTTAGGGTTAGGGTTAGGGTTAGGAAAATACACTAGATGTGTCAGAACATAGGGTGTCGGAACTTAGGGGTGTCGGAACATAGGTGTGTAACCGATAAGGCTCGAAACATGGGGGTGTCGGAACATAGGTGTGTAACGGATCAGGCTCAATATCAAAGTGAAAACCTTGTCACTTAAGGTTCTACAATTACTTATTTCATTGAGTGGCAAGAAAACGTTGTTTTGGCGTTTGTGTACAATGCAAACCTTTCACAAGTATCAGAGAACGCAGCTTGAATTGGCAGAAGGTATTCGAGCAGTGAAATGAAAATGAACTCATATGCCTGAATGGAGTGGCTTTCGGCTATGTCCATTGGCTGAAGAAGGCCTGTCCAATGATCTAGCCACAGCCGCAGCCAAATCTGCAAATTTAGACCCGGCCTTAGATCGTATTTGTAACCAGGGCACAATTTCATAAAGCCTGTTTACAAGCACAAAAACTTGGCAGGAACAGGCTACAAGCTCAAATTCTGTAAAGCTTACATTTTTGTGACTGGTGCCCCGCTCATGTTTTGCTTAGCAAAGAAATTGTATAAGCAGTATTTTCTGTTTAACGGCTTTATGAAATTGGGCCCAGGGCTTAGGTTTAGATTCCGACTTGTGCACCTACCACAGATTTGAAGCCCCTTAGCAAAAGAGTACATTTTCAAATTTACTGACAGAGCCCAAGCCGGAGCTGTGGTCTTGAAAATGAACTCAGTACTACAAGAAGTCAAGTACCCAACCTACATTCCCCTTACATCATTATGTAATCCATAGGAAGACTCTACAGTTTGTTTGCAAAACAAGATTTAATCTTTCAAAGCCATTTTTTTAAAAGGAAAAATTACCTTCAGAAATTCCAGTTAAAACATATTTTCATCAAGGTGGACAAGGTCAACGTCACCTTCAAAACAAGAGAGGACACCCGGTTGAACAAAAATTAGGAGCAAATTTCCATAACATTGAAGATACAAACTTTTCACTTATTGAAGCGTAAAATTTGCTCTGCTTTTTCATTCACCGAAACACTTAACCAGGCCTTAGATGAAAGTATGGTCTACATGACAACCAAACAATGTTAAATTTCAAAATTAGATTTTGTTACAAATGAACGGAAATCAACAGAATTTACAGAATTACATTTGTACTTTAAACACACAGTTTCATGATATTATGTACATGGTTTTAGTATTGTGCTTTTTACTTCAATATACAAAACAAAAGAGCCTTGCTCAAATCACATTTATTTTAAGAAAAACCCACCTCTTCTTGAAAACTAGATTACTTAGAATTCTATAAATTATTACTTTTTAAAGACCAGCTTGAACGAAAACGGCAGCAGGTGATCTTTGCTGAAATTCATTTAAGATGTTTTCGATCAATAAGGAAATTGACTGAGTTCACATGGGATTAAACATATTTGAATATTGTAAGAAAAACAATCAGTTTGAACACCCTGTGCTTTTCAGAAAGATTCGCAAAAAGCCCTGTTACGTCATCACTCATGTTACATCATTTGTGGGAGCTCCTTTTTGTATAGCCGCTTTGTTGCAACATGGAGGTATAACAAAGCAACCTCCCACAAATGAAGTCAAAGTATTGTCATTTGGACGCACGCCGTCAACTGCAGAAGTGTAGCTAGTTTTTCAAAACCTTGAGGTTGGGGCCTCATGTTTTGCTTGATAATGACGAAAAATTGAGACGTGTCAAATTATATGATAAACAAACACATTAAGTTAAAATAGCATTCATGTTAAATTTTAAGGTTATTTATCTCAAGAATTTCTACTTTTTATGATGCCTTGTTTTGCTTTTTTACTTGGGGCGATGCTGCAGGAAAATGTGGCTATGTAATGATGTACCTAATATCATTAACGGTACCCACATTAAATCTTGGTTAGGCCATTTTGGAAGTCAGATTCACGTGTATGAGGCCGTATCCATATTGGCAGCTATGGTTACAGCTACGGCTGTTGCTAAGGGCGTTCTCTACCTCAACGCATGATGAAGTACGTGTGCACAAACAAACATTCCTTGCTAACCTGTGAAATATGCTAAGCAGATTTCTCTGCTGCCGTAAGCGCCATTTTTCCGCATGACAAGCAGAGCCATGAAATTGGCAGTGCTGGAGGACTCAAGTCCGGTTTCAGACTCGGACAAAAGGGGACTCAGACTCGATGGGGAGGAACCGGACTCAGAATAGGATTCGGAGAACAGAACTTGGACAAAAGGGACTCTACAACAGCACTGGAAATTTGGCCCTGTATTGTGCGCAACAGGTCCTCTGCTAATGTTTGATTCACAGAAGAAAAAAACTGCCAAGCAATATTTTCCAGCTCTCTGGAATTGGGCAATGCTGTTGGCTTCTGATTGATTCATACTGTTAGAGTTAACTGTTGGAGTCTACCATGTTAACTCTTTCATAAACACAGTGTTGTTTGTTGTTTGTTTGTTTGTTTGTTGAGATGATCTTCCTGTCAAGGGAACTTGGCAAACTCCCACAAGGGCATAAACATTTAACACCAAGCTGGCAACAGCCAATCTCTCTCATACAAACATTGGTTTAATGTCTATGATTATGAATTGCGCAAATCAAGAAATTGTGATTCATTAACTAGACGACAATACTTATTCTAGTCACGTAAAATCATGAGCGGTTAGTTTGGTAGGATTTGAACCCACAGTAGCTCTTTGAGTTCTGGAAGTTGTTGGTAAGAAGAATAGGTCGGATATAGCATGAGATACGCATCGCAGAAAAAAAACCCAAGAACAAGTTGTGTTTGGTATTAAACACAAAATGCCCTGCACGCCAGTCCGATTCTTGACATTTGACCAAGGTGATCCAAAAACAAGAATCTTTTGGGGGATCCCAAGACCAATCCACACACCAAGTTTGGAGATAATATGCAAAGTCCTTCTCAAGCTATCGCTTGGACAACATTTCTTTTGTTTTAGCCATAATGACCTTGACATTTGGCCTAGGGGGTCCAAAAACAACAGGCTTCTGGGGGATCCCAAGACCAATCCACAAACCAAGTTTGGAGTTGATATGCCACATTCGTCTTGAGTGGTCAATGATTGTACACATACACGCACGCACGCCAATGGAAGGACATGTCGGAAACGGTATGCCCCTTTGGTGGCTTTGCCAACCGCGGGGCATAAATACAGTTTTTATCTCTCAAAATTACATCCTAATGTTTCGACTACAAATATCATCCTGAACAAAAAGTGTCTATTATAACAAAGAATTTTCAGCCCACACTCTTTCTTCTCTAAAATCAAAATCTCGAGTAATAATTGGGTTGTTTTCCTGAGAAGTTAACAGTCAAAAAGTCAATCATATTAAAATATTTGAAAGGAGCATCATATTTCAGTCAATTGAAAGGAAGTCATTATATATTGCAGAAGGCCATATGTGGTGATAAGCAATTTGAAGGAGATGTACACCATTATGAAAAGAAATGACTTACGTTTTAAACGGACAGATACAACCTTTAAAATATTAGGTTTTGTTCCCCACTCTTTTTATCCCCCAAAATTTGGATCTGAGAAGCGTTACTGACAGTAACGTTTCTCATATTGTGTATTCCAATTGCAGATTATTCTTCCTGCAGGGACATAATCGCTCCAGAATTTCGGCAATATCTAAAAAATGGTATATAACTACAACTATATAGGATTGAGACAAACAGTGGGTTCCATTTACCAAACGTATACAATCCCTTTAAGCCTGCAGCCGATTTCACAAAACTTTACGCAACTGCGTAAGTCCACTTGTGCGAGATTTGTTGTAGTAGTGGTGCACAACTACGCAATAAATGTTGCGCAAGTGGACTTACGCAGTTGTGTAAAGTTTCATGATATCACCTGCAGGTTCATACTTCACGTGAAAGCGAATGTGAAGTGAATTTTTGTGATGCAATAATCGGTATGCTATGTTTTTCCAATTGTGATGCAAGGAAATTCGCTTTCTTGTGCAGTATGAACCAGGCTTTATGATCCTACTCATTAGCAAATCTCAGTTGTAGGATTCACACTCGTACTTAAGTGTATGTTTTTTTCCGTATTAAACAGAACTACAATTTCTACTTCAAACTAATTTGTTTGCTTTGCCGTAATTTTGTTTTTGAAAACTTAACATTAGCACTATTCCTGCCAAATACAAAAAAGTGCAACAAATGACAGAAGTTGCTGTATTTCATTTCATTTCATTTCTTTGATTTCATTTATTAATTCTGGTGGTGAAGCCAAGGACTCTAAGAAAAGCGAACTTAATCACTGTACTAGCCAAAAACACCATGGAAAAAAGACAAAGAAGGAAAATTAATTTTTTGTATGGTGTTCCATTTAGCAGTCAACTCAAATCCCGTACTCTGTTACACTGTGCTGCATTCAGCAGGGTTCTGTGGCCTTGACATGTCCATGTGCAGTCCCAGTCCCAAGCAAACTTCACTGTATATTGGTGCATTTTAGCAGAGTAAAATACCAATGCCAAGGTTGGCACTAACCAGTTCACTTCATAATGCAACAGGAAACCTTTGTTACAATATGCTGCATTTAGCAGGGTTTCCATTTTCCATTTAGCAGGGTTTCCGTTTCCGTTTCCAGGGTTTCCATGCTTACCAGAACAAGCTTACCAGCCAAAATGCCACTGCACATGTGACACTTGTGACTGGTATCCTGCCCATTTTTGCTTAGCAGGAAATTCTTAGGCAATATTTTGTGTTTAAGCAGCTCTATGAAACTGGGCCGTTATGGCGGTAAGGGCTAGAGTATAGGTTTAACTTCTTGTAATAATACCATGAGTATAAAACTTCTCTTTTTAACACCGGTTAATTTCTCCTTCAATAATGAGTCATTTATTATTCCAGAGGTCGCATCCCTGCCTGGCCTTCCGACTTCCTCGTTCCCGGCTATTAAAATCCAAGACACCAAATTGCTGGATATCTAAATAACCTACAAACCCTGGGCAAGATTTCATAGAGCTGCTTAAGCAGTGAGCACACAAAGTAGCTGAGCACAACAGAATCGTGCTTACCAAAATTCCAACATGTACCATCATGTGACATCTGTGACTGGTACCCCGCTTATTTTTGCTAAGCACATAATTTTTGAGCAATATTTTCTGCTTAAGCAGCTCTGTGAAATCAGCCCATGGTCTCGGCTTTGATACCTAAATATTCCATGAGACAATTTTGCATTAGTCTACCCTCTTGCCACCTTTAAATACAATTCCTGTCAAATAAAGAAATGAAAACAAATATATCTAAATCCAAGCAGACATGGATTCTGAAAAGCCACTGATCACAAAATGTCAAAAATGAGAAAAGTTGTCTCAAAGTTAAGTTGTCAATATTTTTTCAAAGTTCATTTTACATAAATTCCATTTCCTTTCGGAGGTTTTTTACACTTGCAAAAAAACTAAAAATAAAAATACATTTCGGACTGGTGTGGTATCAAAAACAAAAAAACTTGGAAGTTAAACTTTTAAAAAAGTCAGCATTTTGTTTTCAAAAAGAAGCAAAAAATATCAATATGAGTATCCAGATAAATACACGTTTTATGTACAACTTTATTGTTTTAAACTCAACATGCTTAGTGTGATGTGCTTCAAGAAATGAGTAGTGGAACCAGCCAAAAACACTCAAGTTCACATCCTGACTGTGACTGGTAAACTATTTCTACTTAGCTAACTTGTGTATGCTTAGCAAATTTGTGCTCCAACATCTTCATGAATTAAGGCCTAGATCAGCCAAGAAAATATAACAAAGTTAATTTATAGTCAAATACTAAATAATAATTCTTAAAAAAAATTAATACATAGACCCAAAAAATTGCAAGTGCAATTGCAACCCATCAACACAGCCTGTGGAGATGATGTTACAAAATTTAAGTAAATCCTTTTTGAATTGAAACTACCTAGCCCGAATTCAATAAAGCTTTTAAGCACCCCAAAATTGCTTAGCATAGCAAAACCTTGCTTGGCAGAAACAGGTTACCAGCCAAAATACAATGTACTGTACATTGTTTATGACCGGTTCCCTGCTAATTTTTGCTTAGCAGTATTTTGTTTGTTGCTTTGTAGCTTTATGGAATTGGGCCCTAGTTAGTTTGATGACCCAACTCTGGTAAACAAGAGAATTGGAATGAATGCATTTCTGAAAAACCACTCTTGCACCTTCTCATTAGGTCACCGTTTCAGTAAACAATAGTATCTTCCTAAATTACCCACAACACAACAGTAAAGTTCAAAAATAAAACTCTTAAGTAGTATTAGTAGTTTCCCCATTTACAGAAGACGCAACATTTGTCAAAAACTAGACACTTCTTTTTCTAAGTAACTCAAGACACACACACGTTAGAAAAAGGAACAAAGAAAATAAATTGTCGACAAATTTGTCCAAAGTCGGCTAAAGTGGTCTGTCCTTCTGCTGTTCATAGAGACCTGGGTAAAATTGTTGGTTAACCAGGATTTTAGAAGACCCTATCACCCCCTCTCAAAACTCCTCCGTCATGCTCCCGCCATATTTGTTGGGTTCCCTGTAGCTCAAGGTTACCTACAACGCTGTACATTTGAGGTGAACATACTATTTTCCAGTAAGCCTCTGTTTTGGTATGGGAGCATGGTCTCGCTAGCCAAGACGCAATGAACAAATCGGAGCACACAAGTGTTTCCATAAATGCCATGATGGAGCTCGCCAATGACTTTCGAAGATTTGGGAACAAAATTCCATGAGTTTTCTCCAAGATAGTCACACCACTAAAACACTTCCAAGACTTCAATGGCCCTGTATATAGTGTGGGCTGGGGTGGAGTCTCCAAGCTGGCAATAATCACGAACTGGAACCAGCGAGTGATGTCACTGCTGATCTAGATCTCAGTCTCACTGCCGCCTTCCGTTTTTTTGTTGACAGCCTCTGCAGCCTGACGGGGTACCTCTGCTGGATCAGTCAGGAATGATGTCGTGCGGATCAGCACCGTCAGGGACGACAACACAGCTGTCAAATAGAAACAACCCAGTCACATTGAGCATCAAGAAAGAAAAAAACAAGTAGTTGGGCAGGTGCAAACCATACCAAATTAATCACCTAGTTGTCAACCGCAAAACTAGTCACCTTTTTTGACTTCCCACACCTTGTAATGATTCAAATCTTGTTTCTACATTTCTCATGCATGTTATTTGGTCCTTGGAAAAAAAGTAGGAACATTTTATCGAAAACAAGGGTTGCCCTACATATACGCATGGTGTAGGCTTAAATGGACATTTCAGACTATTTAATCACACTTTTTCTGATTTTTTCAAGGGCAAAAAAAAATCAGAAATTAGACTAAAGTAGGAAGAATATCGTGCCTAATTTCTAGAAAATCAGAATGACCGTTTATTTATTAAAAATACCCTTTCCCGGTGAAAGTGTCTGTAAAAATAATGCCAAATGGACATGTTTTGTTTCAGCAATATCAAGTAAAAAACTACAAGAGAAACTGACTGGGTAAATTTTAAAATAATTTTGGGTTGAACAAAGAATGGGTTAAATGACTTCTGACAAAATAGGGAGAACGCCATTAGATAGCTCAGTTGGTAAAGCGCCAGCACGTTAATCTGGAGGTCGCAAGTTGAGTTCTGCTCTAGTCAACTTTTCTTTGTTCAACCCAAAATTGTTTCAGAAATGAAAGATAGTATAAAAACGAGAGAAACATGGTATATTGTCAATTCAGGGCCCAATTTCATGGCTCTGCTTCCCGCCGAATTCTGCACTTATGATCACCATTCTCCGCTTACTGTACAAGCGCTGAATTTCTGCGCTAGCTGTGTCAGCGAAGAATGCCTAGTAACATGGAGTACGCACATGCACAAGCGAAAATGCCCTGCTAACCTGTGAAATAGGCTGGACGTAAGCGCAGAATTTCCTGTTTTCCATAAGCACCGATTCTTTGCTTACGGTAAGCAGAGCCATGAAATTGGGCCCAGGTCATTACCTATATACCATGTAACCTGTGACATCACATATTACCAAAAGAGCCACAGATTCCGGACTTCCTGAAGACATGATTTGTCGACAGCCCAAACATACCACTACGCCAACCCGACCACCCCAATTATTAGAGACTCTGGCCTTTTGGACTTCCTGAAGGCATGATTTGTCGACAGCCCAAACATACCACTACACCAACCCACTAAGCCAACCCACCGCCCCAATTACTAGAGACTCTGGCCTTTTGGACTTCCTGAAGGCATGATTTGTCGACAGCCCAAACATACCACTACACCAACCCACTAAGCCAACCCACCGCCCCAATTACTAGTGACTCTGGCCTTTTGGACTTCCTGAAGGCATGATTTGTCGAAAGCCCAAACATACCACTACACCAACCCACTAAGCCAACCCACTGCCCCAATTACTAGAGACTCTGGCCTTTTGGACTTCCTGAAGGCATGATTTGTCGACAGCCAAAACATACCACTACGCAAACCCACTACGCCAGCCCGACCAACCCAATTACTAGAAACTCTGGCCTTCTGGACTTCCTTACACCCTATGATGTACTCTGGCCAGTGGTCCAGATGGTACTCTGGCCAGTGGTCCAGTTGGTACTCTGGCCAGTGGTCAAGATGGTTCTCTGGCCAGTGGTCCAGAGTGTATTGTGAGACTTACTCGGTCTTAACGCTGGAAGGGAGCAGTATTGGTCCAGCCATGAGATCACCGTTCTGCACAACTCCTCGGTGTTTGTGGTCGAAACAGACGTATTGTAGGATTCAAATAAGGGCCGGATGATGATGCTGAACTGTTAAAACCAGTGAGTTAAGGAGAAAATAAATCAGCATTACGTTGACAAAAACCAAACGATGACCCTACCTTTAAAGGGAAAGTATACCTTTGGTTTTTGGAACCAATCGATTGTTTTAATCTTATAAATAAATTTAGATAAACAATAAAACCAACTTGTGAAAATTTCATTTCAAAAGGTGGTTGCGTTTTTGAGATATCACAGCAATCCAGATCGGTTTGTCCACGCAGGAAGAATAATCCGTTATTGGAATACACAATCTGAACGTATTTGACAGTAACGTTTCTCAGATTCAAATTTTTGGGGGATAAAAACTGATATCTTTTTCCATAGCCACATTACTTCGAAGTGAAATGGTTCTCAAAATGCTACCGAAAGCTGCTGTACTTCTAACCAAGTAGGTTTTTATTGCCATTAAGTTTAAGAGTGATTACCAAACGTATACCTTCTCTTTAAGCTCAGCATTCTCTATGTTCCATTTTTGTTGTTTAGACACTTTAAAAAATGTTTCAAAATAACTCAGTACACACACATGAGTTTTTATTCATCTTGGCACAAAGTGAAATTTCAAATTTTTTTTCTTCTTCATATATCTTTCGTAAATGAATTTCTAAAAAAAGGATACAATCCAGAATTTCCAGTTGTGTTTTGTCCTCTCTCTGACGTAGTCATCAAAGACGTCTCTCATGTGATCCGATCGTTGCTGTGACAACGTCACACCGCTCGCTGGAAGCTGGTTTTGACTCTCACTGTGAACAAAACAAAAGTATATCATTTGTTTTTACCCCTACACCGATGTGTATAAAGCACTGTATCCTCAGTACTTTCCTGAGTTCTGTAAAAAAAATCCAGAGGCAAATCAGGTGGGATTCAAACCCACGACCTTTGCATTGCTAGAGCAGATGTCTTACCACTAGACCACCGAGCTAGCCCGGTGGCTAGAGACAGTTCGAATCCTATGTGTTAGCAGCGGGTACCGCAATGATTTAATAGATGTTATTTTGCATCAAAGATAAAGAATATAATTTGTTTTTTACCCTTACACCAATGTGTATTAAGCACTGTATATTCAGTATTTTCCCGAGTTTTGTGAAAAAAATCCATAATAATAATAATAATAATAATAATAATAATAATAATAATAATAATAATAATAATAATAATAATAATAATACAAGGCATTTATATGGCGCTCTACAAAGAACACAACCCCTCTCAATCAACAACAGAATAAAAACAAAGAAATGAAGAAAATGCATTAAAACAAACAGATCATAAGCTGGGAAATAGGTGAGTTCTGAGTTGGCACTTAAATGTCGCAGTAGATGCCACTTCCCTGATAGCACACGGCAGCTTGTTCCACAATTTAGGGGCAACAACAAAGAATGAACTGTCCCCAGCCTTCCTGTTGGAGCGCGGAACAATCAGCTGGGTGACATCAGAAGAGGAGTGATGCCCCCTGCGACCTCCACGCCCATCAGTATTATATGAAGTGAGATTGTCAGAAAAGTAACTTGGAGATTGCCGTTGGAAGAATTTATATACGAACAGGAGAATTTTTGATGTTCTTACTTAATTGAAGTCTGGAGTCCATTTATCTGCTGTTGCAGCGCATCCATCTCTTCCTTCACCTTGCTTCGCTCTGCTTGGACCTTCTTCAGGTACTCAATTGCTAAGTTAAAAAAAACAAAAATAAATAAAAAATACACATCTTTTAAAGGGAGGGTATTCCTTTGGCAATTACTCAAAACAAATAATGACCATAAAAACTTACTTGGTAAAGAGCAACAGAGAGCTGTTGATATTATGAAACATTGTTAGAAACGGACCCCTTTTGAAGTAATGTAGTTTTAGAGAAAGAGGTAGTTTTTCACCCAACAATTTAAATCTGAGAGCTGAAAGCACAAAATTCTGTACAATGAGGGTGTTTTTTTCTTTCGTTATTTTCTTGCAACTTCGATGACCAATTGAGCCCAAGTTTTCACAGGTTTGTTGTTTTATGCATGTTTTGGGATACACCAAGTGAGGATACTGGTCTTTGACAATTACCAAACGTGTCCAGTGCCTTTAACTATTTCTAACCGTTGACAGATTTTCGTTTTAGTTCAGTGTCTCAAACAAATGTTTGTCTAATATTTATATCCTGTTTTTTTTAAAGTTTTTTGTTACCATAAATCTGGCATAAAAACAGCCAATGTATCTTTTAGGCGGGGCTGCAAGAAAACAGGGGAGGGGAACAGGAGCAGAACAAAAAAGGAATCACAACGTAGACTACAAGATGGATGTCTATCGAGTTACATTGCATCTGAACCGAGACATGTTACAGGTTGTAGGGAAACCAGTATCCTGGTGTATAGATTTTGCAAGTTTCACACGGAGCAAAAACAAGAAAATAATTTTATATGAAATCAAATCTTTTTAAATTCTATACACAATTTTTGAAGATAAAAATACCCATAGCAACTTTTTTATAAATACAATTACAATTTTTCTATAATACAAGTAATTTGTTAAAATTTAACATTGAATTTTTTAAAATAAAACTTGGGACAAAGATACTTAAACGTTTACAAGTAACTGGAAACAGAGGTCAAGTTAAATGGGCAGGTGTTCTTTGTTGATTTGTTAAATTTATTTTTATTTTTATAATATTTAATCGCTAAATTTTCTTTTCCCATCAATATAACACAATTCTTTTAGTAATAAACCGTGTTCAACTAAAACACTTGAAGAAACAGATTCGCGCACATACGTAAAGCTCAATATGGTTGGGACCGACATGGTCCTGGAAGTTCGATTACGTGCAAGACTTGCACAGTCCGTTGTCAAACCTACCTTTCTGTAGCATGGATGCTTTGCTGACCTTAGCGTTTGGATTCTGACTCAGGGCTGGGATGAGCTTGTGTAACGTGTCAAAGCCAGACTAAAAAGGAACGACCATAAAGGATTTAATCACTTACTGGTTGAAAAAAATTATAATAATATGCACCGCCACTACAAACTGAGTAACAAAAATATCACATCAGAATAAAATATTTTTCCTTGCAGTCTGAGCCCAACAAAAATATACACCGACCACTGAAAAAAACATTTCAGAAATTTTACGGTGCTGCGACTTACATTCTGGGCGGCTTATAGTCGGAATATTATGGTAGTTAGGTTTTGAGGGCAGTTTATCTACATACCTTGATGTTCACTCGTCTCTTCTGCTCAGCCGAAACGTGCATGTCGCTCTTCAAACCCTTCACAAAATGAAACCGAACCATAAGTTAACCAATATCTGTTTAACTACAAGATTTCCCGTAGAACACACAAACGCTAACTACGGGAAAACCAGTAGATGAACAAGAACTTAGTGTCTTTCTTTGTACTCTCACTACTACTGATATGAGATGGGAAACATGACAAAATATATACCACATTAATGAGAATTATGTGCTCTTTCCAACGGTATATAGTATGCTGGGGTATTGTTTATTTGTAAGAAGGTAAATGACGAATGTTTATTGTAATGCAGCAATGAGCGCTACATGGGCTTAGGCATGACAGTGACATTTATCTTCCGTCACCAGTCCGGTAGATATGGGTTAAAATGGCACAAGCTACGACAGGTGAGATTATTGACAGAAAAGAGAGAATCTTGGTGAGGGAAATTTATACCTCTCCTGGTGACGATGAGGCTCCCAATGAAAAGACTGGAGAGTCCGGACGAGCTGCGCCGGAGCCTGCAAATACAAAATAACAGAATATCACCGAAACTGAACAAGCAGTCACAAAGTTCGGTATTCATTTGGCTTCCGAATTCCAAAAATGTACGCAGTTTAAAGGGTCTGTATACGTTTGGTAATGACTCTGAAAGTTAATGGCAATAAAAACTTACTTGGTAAGAAGTACAGCAGCTTTGGATAGTATAATGCATTTTGAAAAACTTTTCACTTAGAAGTACTGCGGTTATTGAAAAAATTTTATCCTGGTAACCTCTTCCCTCATTATTAAATGCTTTATGGCTCTATTTTGCCTATGTTTTATCATTGTTTTAAATTACAATCTTTTCACTGAAATGCCCAGATGCTGAGGAATCTTTTGGTCGAGGGTGTAGGTGCTGGTAACCTCTCCCCTCACATTTGACAATTCCATTTTACATTTCCATTTTAAATTTGTTTACTGTTGTTTTTTGTAGCTTTTTGTTTCTTGCCCGAGTTTTTAAAATTTTGTTTTTAGTTCTTGTATTTTTGGGGGGGCTTTTAGTATCTTACTTAGAGTTTTTACTGGCTTGTCTCTTGTGACTTGTTTTTGGTTCACTTTTTACTGTTTACTTCTTTGTTGCTTCTGTTTTTTATCTGTAAAGTGCATTGAGGCCCTCGCATAAGGCGCTCTATAAATATTGTATTATTATTATTATTAATATCTTCCTTGTATTACATATCAGACTAACACAACTATTTTTTTATAGGCTTGTTAAAAAAAAAATTGATCATAATTCTTGGAGAGGTTCATGTAGCAATATAAACTGCGCCAAAAAAGTATCTAAACACTTACAAATGGTCAGATATATCGGAACCTCAAATAGTATGCAAAAAATTAATTAATTAATCCGATGCACAGTTATCTTCTGCGCATTTTGATACCTCTTTTGTTGCGCTACGATGTTGTTTGGTGGATTTATGGGTACTTGAGTGGCTTAAGGTCAAATTTCAAAAGTTGCAAAAGCCCCTATTCAAGCAAAAGCGTTGTACTGTGACGAATAAGATCGGCATTATTTTTGCCCGCCTTTTATTCCCTTCTGGAATTGGGGTGAATAGGGGCTTTTGCAACTTTTGAAATTCGACCTTAAGTCACTCAAGTGCTCATAAATCCGCCAAATAACATCGCAGCGCACCAAAAGAGGTGTCAAAATCCGCAGAAGATAACTGTGAATCGAATTTTTTAATTATTTGTTTGCATACTATTTCAGGTTCCGATAAATCTGACCATTTGTAAGTGTTAAGATACTTTATTGGCGCAGTATACTTACTTGTGCTTGGGCCTGATGCTATATCAGTGTTGAACGTAGAAGCTGCAGAAGAGGTGGTTGGCATTAGTGAGGGTGAAGCAAAGAGACTGGACGACAGATCCGTCATCTACAACGACATTTAGGAACATGTTACGCTACAATAATAATAATATATAGTCTTATATAGCGCACAGATCTACCAATAAGGTACTCAAGGCACTTGAACAAACAAAAACATTTCCAGACAATTTGTTTAATATTTTTGTTATGAGACCGATTTATGAAGCATCTTATAAGGGTTTAGCAGCCACTGCCAGAAACACCGGGGCAAACCCCTTCTCTTGGCGATAAGTGTAACTGGGTTCTTTTACGTGCATTACACAACACGACTTTACGTCCCATCCGAAGGATGAAGCAATAATGGTTAAGTGTCTTGCTTAAGGACACAAGTGCCAAGACCGGGACTCGAACCCTCTGCTGGTCAGAAACACCAGAGCTTGAGTCCGGTGCTCTTAACCACTCGGCCACGGCAATTTGGCAAAGGCT